>CM045893.1:36546651-36688181 GCA_025169545.1 Anguilla japonica | reverse complement strand
AGAGACTTACCTTTATTTAAAACATTTCAGATACAATTTGTACACAATCGCTAGCTACTATAGATAAATTACAACCATTGATTTCTCGACCGTGAATTTTGTAGCTTACTTTTAAAAAGTAAGTTGCTAACAAGTTGCTATATTGAAACAACGGTTGTCGCATGCAGGCAGGCTTGTATGGAAACTTAAGTGGCGGTTGCCAGAACGCGACCGTTGTTGTGGAGCTGAAAAGGGATTTTCGCCTGTCGAGGCAAACGGTGAATGCCTTGGTCCACTCTCTGGGGATTGAAAAGGAGCACGGATGGGGGAAAGCCCTGGAGGTTAGCATGATTTATCCTGGCAGGCTAGTGCCACCACCTATTGGGTGGTATCAGAGGACTTACCTGTTTCCAGCGCCACCATCCCTGATGTCCATCCAACGGGTCTCTGAGGACGTCTTGGGTAAATTCAAGGGGGCGATCTATTTTCCCTCAGAAGATGAGCTGCAGGACACTGGTGCCAGTTTTGCCCGTCTGGCTCAGAAGATGAGCTTTAGGAGACTGGTTCCAGTTTGCCCGTCTGGCTCAGAAGATGAGCTGGAGGTGACTGGTTCCAGTTTGCCTGTCTGGCTCAGAAGATGAGCTTTAGGAGACTGGTTCCAGTTTGCCCGTCTGGCTCAGAAGATGAGCTGGAGGTGACTGGTTCCAGTTTGCCTGTCTGGCTCAGAAGATGAGCTTTAGGAGACTGGTTCCAGTTTGCCCGTCTGGCTCAGAAGATGAGCTGGAGGAGACCGGTGCCCACTTTGCCCATCTGGCTCAGAAGATGAGCTGGAGGAGACCGGTGCCCACTTTGCCCTCTGGCTGTCTCTCCAGCTTCGGACATGTGACTGGAAGTGTCGACAGAAGTCCCCGGCGCTCAACAAAGACGACAACAGGAAGCCGTTCCTCTTCATTCAGCTCCAGGAGATCTGCGAGCACAAAGGTGGCTCCCCGAACGTGTTCACAGGCCTCCCTGGTGCTGCGAGCACAAAGGTGGCTCCCCGAACGTATTCACAGGCCTCCCTGGTGCTGCGAGCACAAAGGTTGCTCCCCGAACGTGTTCACAGGCCTCCCTGGTGCTGCGAGCACAAAGGTGGCTCCCCGAATGTGTTCACAGGCCTCCCTGGTGCTGCGAGCACAAAGGTGGCTCCCCGAACGTGTTCACAGGCCTCCCTGGTGCTGTCCATGACACGCGGGTCCAGCGGTGGAGCTCAGTTTACACGGGGCAACTCACTCCGCCTCTGGGATGGTGCGTCATTCAGGACAGGGAATGGGGTACATCCCTGCTTGGCTGCACCCATGTACCTCATGACCCCATTCAGGGAGCCGGTCCAAAATCCTGCTCAGGCCAGGTACAACCGACACCTTTCCACGGCCAGGCGTGTGGCAGAGAGGGCGATGTGGATGAAGGACATCCTGGTGGCTCGGCATCTTCCTGAAGGCCTTTGAGGTAAAGAGAGAGACATAAAAATACACACACACACACACACACACACACACACACACACACACACACACACACACACACACAGAGTGGGCGACTTGTGAACAGTTAATTCGGGGAATAGGTAACAAAGCAGGTCTGGGGAGAGAATTTTTGAAATCATCATTTAAAACAGTAAATTCATGTGAAGATAAAAGTACAGTAACATTCAAACTAACAAGGATTAAAATCATTTTAAAACACAAACAGTTAAATAAAACTGTACTGTGATCGCAGGGGAAGTCTACCTTTGTGCCGGTGGTCGTGTCCACATGTGCCTTCCTCCACAACCTCTGCATCAGCAGCAATGGGGACATGGTGGATCCAGATGTGGAGGGAGTCGACCACAAGGGGGAGGATGAGAGCCATCTCTACCAACCCAACGACCAGCTGCCCTGTCTGCTCCTGGTACTGCCAACCCTGCAAACTAGCAGCTGCCCTGTCTGCTCTTGGTACTGCCAACTCTGCAGACTGGCAGCTGCCCTGTCTGCTCTTGGCACTGCCAACTCTGCAGACTGGCAGCTGCCCTGTCTGCTCCTGGTACTGCCAACCCTGCAGACTGGCAGCTGCCCTGTCTGCTCCTGGTACTGCCAACTCTGCAGACTGGCTTTATTCCGGAGGAGGTAATGATTCACAGACTAACTCGGAATGTACTTCTTAAATGACAAACTTACTAGTGCGCACAGTAACTTTTTTTGATGTTCCAGAGTTGTAATTGGCCAAAATACAATATAACATTTTCTTTCCTGCCATTTGATTGGGTAAACCTGTGATCGGGACAGGCCGATGGCAACGTGTGGCTACTCGCCTGCCAAGCCAGCTGGAGCAGACATCTCTTCTTCAACTTTTCGTTCAAATTGAACACTTTTTCTTGAATCTCGCAATGCTACGAAATGGCTGTGTAGTTATGATTCATTAACAACACAAATATCAGACATCGAAAGCTGTTGGGCTCACAGAACCCGGAGAAATTATTTTGTTGAGATCTGGGTTAGGGTTAGGGTTAGTGTTGTAATCTGAAAATGGTAGTATCTGCCTTTATAAACCACAATGTGTTTTTGCCCTGCTCTTTCGCTGCATAAAAAATGCAGAATCAAGTGTTAATGCATCCACTGAAGCACATTCAGAGTTACAGTCCATTTGCTTCAGCAGCTTCATTACATAATCAGTTCTTAGGCCTAACATCACTGATCAGACAGTTTAAAGTATGGCATAATTAACTGTCCAAATTAATTATAAGCAAATTAGGTCATGATAACACATGATCACTTGACACTACCAATTACAAATGCTGACAGTAAATTTAAAAAAACAGACTCCAGATACACAAATTCAATTTATCAAATTCTATTTACAAAAAAACAATAAAATAAAAAAATAAAATAACGTATCTAAAAACAAGTCTAAAAGTGACTGGGAGTCTTAAAAAGGAGTCCAACTCAAAAAAGGAATCTCTCTTCCCAATGGAATCTCACAAAAAAAATTTTTTTCTTAATTTTTAAAAGCCCCTTCAACTGAGGTGTCTTCAGGCTTTATCATTGGGGCTTTTAATCAAGCCCCAATCAGCTCCACCTGCAGGATTAAGACATGCACGCAGACTCCACAGAGCAAGGAAATGGAATAGTCCTCGTCTTCAGTATAAGTTGTTATCCAGCCGACGGCGTTTTGTTCCATTCCTAGAGCACTTTTTTTCAGTTAGACGAAGATAAGCACAGGTGAGCTAGCGTCCCATAAGACTCACTCCCCTTGGCTTTCCCCCATTCGGTAAGCAGGTAAGAAGCTCAGGCCTGCAGGTGAGTGAAGGGCTGCTGGGCCTGCTCCGTCCAGCCGGGGGAAATGTTTTAGCTACTTTTCATTCTTATTCTTGTCATGCAAATTTCGTTTTCTTAGTGTTTATTAAAATACTGGATTTTGGTCTTTGTATGTTGTGTCTCTTTGTGTTTGGTTTGAGCGTTTATCATAAACGAGCCAGACAGTGCGAGAGAGAGAGAGAGAGAGAGAGACGAAACACTGCATTTGGTTAAACTGGAAGGTTTCTTAATTTCACTTTACTTCAGTGAGGCTTTGGACCCAAAACCAGAATGTTTGATGACAACTGAACTGCAGGAGCTATTAAGGATGAGCCCTTTCCTGAACCTGGTTTTACTTTGAACAGGACCTGTGCTCGAATGTAAGAGTGTAGAAAATCCAGATCTGTACATACTGAACTGTAAGGCACTATACTGATGTTGTGTAAAGGCTTCAAACGGTTAATTAAATGGAAGAACAGACACTGAGAGGAAAACCTACATCCAGATAGTGCTGTTAAACCAGTGTGGTATGGAAGCATAATCCCTACATTGAGTTGACAGTGGAAACACAAAAAGACTCCTCCTCTGTGGACATTTTTAAAAGAGAACTTAAGACATATCTTTTTAGCCTGGCTTTTACTTAAGGTGCCTCATCATTCGTTATTTTATTCATCTATTGTTGTTTTATTCTTTTATTACTTTTATTTGTTGTTTTGCTTTTTTTGTGCCTTTGCTTATTGTCTTTTGGTCATGTACAGCACATTGGGCTACAGCCACTGTATGAAATGTGCTATATGAATAAAGAATTGATTGATTGAAATGGGCTGATTGAAGGATCTGATTCGGACACACGGAACGGGGTGGGATCTGATTCGGAACACAGGGAGACGGGGTCCGGGGAGAGAAGGATCTGATTCGGACACAGGGAGACGGGGTCCGGGGAGAGGATCTGTCGGACACCAGGGCCGTCAGGAATCAGACCGCATGCTCTTCTGCCATTCTCATCTTCAGCACTGGTTGCTTGGTAATGGACTACAGGCTTTGCTCTCTTTATCAGGCTCTTCTGGACTGTAAAGGCACAGCCTGCCCCCAACACCACCAGCACGCCACCAGAAACCCTACACTAAAGGCTTCAACAGGCCATTTTCATACTTTCTGGAGCCAGGTAGTCTATAGGCCCATACATTTCAGTACATTCACATTTCACAATACATTGTGAAAATACACTCATTTTATGCAAATTCCATAAGAACTGTTAGTCTAATTAAAAGGGAATCAGTCTTCTTTTCAATAATTGTCAGGCCTTAGTACACTGATAGGCAACAATCATTGTTTGATAAATGTTTTATTTAGCAATTCTGTGGAAAGACAGATAAATTGACAAAGCTAGGCTACATCTTAGAAACCATAGCCTAAGATTGCAAAAGCCTAAAACCTATACTTTTGTGTCTCTTATGTTTTATTGTCCCTTTGAGCACAATACACATGAGGCATTGTGGAAAAAATAAATTTTATTTTATATTAATATTATTTTTGTTATTTCCATTATTTTCCCAATGGCTTGCAGCAGCCATAACTCAGTGGAATAACAGTGCACCAATAAGATGCTGAGCCCTGCATCTGCACAAACACACAGATCTGAAGAGGAGGACCGTACCTGAGACTTGCAGAGAGACTGAGCCAATGGTCTTCTTGGTCTCAGGATCGGTCACCTTGTAGACTCCGGCATCCTCCAGTGTCACACTCCTCAGCAAAAGGGTGTAGTTCTGGGCCAGAAGCTCACATCTCTGAGCACAACGCTTCCCATACCTGGCTGGGCCTTTATTTGCATCGAGCGTCATCACTTCATCTGAACCAAGGGCACTGAATGTTACCCTCACTGGGTCTGCGGTATAGAGCGGTATGGAGAGCAAACCACCGGCCTTCACTGTGAGGGTCTGGGGTGGGTGGCCTGTAGTCAGCAGTCAGCTTGATCATATAAAAAGGTAAAAATGATGCAGGGCAAATTATGGCATCCAGAAATTACTGGTGTCATCTTTCATCAATACTTCTGTGAATTATGAAACATTGTTACACGTGCCCTGATTAAACTTACCACATGAAAAAATAAATAATACACACCAGACACTTACACACCTGAGCTGCTCGGCTCCCCTACAGAACCCTAAGATCTAAAGTGAATTTTACCTGTCACAACGAGACTGGCAGAATCTGGTTTCCCCCTCTCTTTTGGACTGCTGTAGAAACACTGGTAGTCGTCTTCATCTGAAAACCGTGTCTGTCTGATGGTTAAAGACATGTTTCCATAGAGGGCTTGTTCTGGGGAAACTGAAGCTCTGTTCTCGAACCCGGGCCCATATGTGATGGTGTTCTTATGGATTTGGTAAACTTTCTCTCCACCTCTCTTCCAGAGGATATCCAGATCACCAGCACGTGCTTGTATATTAATTTTCCCAAAGCAAGGAAGACTGGCGGACATTCCCATCGCTATGGAAACATTTGATGGGACTGAGATAGACAGGGACAGAAAAAGAGAGAGGGAAAGAGAGACAGGGAGACAGAGATTTACAAATCATTCCTGGCATACAAGAATTGAATAGCTCAACCTTGTTGCGTGGGGTAGATGAAGGCCCTGATGCAGCATATGCTATCCACTGCAAACCACCCAAGGCTTGTGGGTTTTATACAGACTGGAATGATCCTGTCCCCCGAAAAAACAATCGTAAGAATAATAATAGTAATATCCTTTGTCAAAAAACAGCCTTTAGGGCTATCAAATCCACAAGCACTAAAAACATTCACTCAATCTGTCGGAAAAAAGGCAACATGCACTGGCCTCTAATTTCTAGTTTCACATCTGAAAGAAGGATCTCAGTCTCATCCTTGTACTGGCACTTGTAAATGCCGAGGTCACTGTACACCACAGGACTGAGGGTGAGGCTGTAGTTTCCTGGCTCTGTTAGGTGGAAGGATTCCACCCGTCCCTGGAAGCCGTTTCCAGAGGAAAAGGCTCCGGTGTGGAGTTGGGCCACAAAAAGCCAATCAGGAAGCTCATCCTGCTGAAACAACCAATCCACATCCCTGCTGGGGTCTCCATCGCAGGGAAGAGTGAGGGAACGGCCGAAGCTCACGAACATGCGGACACAGTAGACTGGAGATACTGCCAGCTGGGCTAGGAGAGGGAAGTTGGATGTTCAGTCACCATAAGAGAGAGAAAAATAACTGCCGTTGTACCGCATACATACATACATACATACATAGATACATATACATATATATATTCAGCTGAATAAATGGTTGCAGTTTAAATGCTATGCAAGTCACTCTGGATAATACATTGAGTAGTGTACCTTAAGTTACTCACCCAACCGAAACGCAACAAGGATGCCATAACCTGCAATTCTCATTTCCGCCTGGAATTGTTACTGTGAAAAAGATCTGACTTTGAAACAGTCCTCTCTAGTAATCAGATAACAGAAGCAGGAAGAGACGTCTCTCCTCCGCTGAAGTTGGCTCCCGATTCGCAGCTCCCGATTCAAAATTTCCGGTCCACCTTAAATCGGTTGCGTTATATGATTGGACGGTTTTCGGTCTTCCTTACGTATTTGCAAAGGTTATAATTTGCTTCTAAAAGATAGATACGGATCAAGAGAGAAATCAGGGCCGTGCACAGACATTTTGGGGGGCAGGGGCTCAATTGAAAAAAAAGGGCAACCTCCACCCCCCATGCACCATCCCCACTATTTTCATCCTGATATTGCCACACGACACCACGTTCATAATCACACACTATGTTCATAATATGGGCCCTGTTTTGGGTCTTCTGAAACATATTTCCTTAAAGTAATACGTCATTCATTTTGGACCCAATAAACGTATCCAGACATGTTCATGCTCTACAGATAATATCCCCCACAACACTACAACAGCATCTCACACAGACATCACATACAGTTTAGTCTTCAATGTTTTTTACCTTTATTCCAGGAACAGGGATAACTAAACACAAAACACTGTCACAAAGCACATGCAATATTATAAACACATTTCCTTAATCTCTCTTTTCCTGGCATTGCACTGCAACCAGCAGATGAGCAAAATTAATTACTTGCATGTTCACCATTAACCGGACCAAAACAGAGGCATAGTATAAAATTTACTGACATGCATAGTGACCTGGAAGCAGTTTTTACCTATTTGGCTCACTATGTTCTTTTTTGTCTTCGTTTACATTTTATAAACCTCTGTTTTTTCAAAATGAAAGCAAGTTAATGACAGTGCACTGTTCTGACCTGGAGCACAAAAAGATTAGGCTAAAATTTAATGGTGTTGGAGACGTTGCATTGCAAGCCACCTACATATATTATGAGAACGTGATTCAATATCATTTAGCCATTACTTTGTGCAGTCAAAATAAATTTTATAATATTTAAAGGCAAAAAACTTAAAGTGTAACTTTAAATAAGATTAGATAAGCTGTGCCACTCTGAAATGCCTGATTTGAGGATTTCATAACTTCCATCTATTTTCATGTCTTGTGTCATTTTGTTATTCTGAGTATATTTGCGAAATACAGTAGTTACAGCAGCATGATTTAGTAACACGTTTCGTGCATCACAAGAAAGGATAAACCACACAGCATGACCACAAACATGCTAATACGGCACGCATTCACTCACACACACAGGCGCGCAAGCACACACATACACACAGACACACACACACACACTAAACAGACTAATCTGTTACATGTGTTACGTCTATAAATATAAATCCAATTTCCCAGTGTATTTTGCCTTTCATTTAAGTGTATTTGCCCATAATACCGGTGACGCTATTTCCCTTTAAGTTCTGAGTAATCAATAACATGCAAAAGCAGACTACTGCATTTTTTTTTTGATTGTTTGTTTTTTGTTGCATTTTTTAAATTAGCAGCGTGCCACTACCACCCATTTTGAAACACCAGGCTAAAAAAACGGACTAGCCTACTGTCCGTGGCATTACTAAAGAAAAGGGGACACTTACAACATCATTGCCTATTTCTAAGTTGTCTTGCTTGATAAATGGGCTGTCATTAATTATTGTTAACCATAATTAGCTAGACTAGCTTGCTTGTGGGCTAGTAGCCTATAGGATAACTTAACCTAGTCTAAAGTTGGCAAATCCGATATAAACCGGTTTATTCTATTTTGAGCATCGTAAATGTTGTTGCTTCAACTGTGATGTTGTTTTATGACAGTATAAAAGAGTACACAGTAGGAATTCACAGTATTGTTACCTGTTATCTACGGATGTACAGCAGCGTGCATCCATAACAAGTGGGCAACTGTGTCGATCAAGACAAAACAGCAGCGCCCGGTACTGCAGCTGAGGGGTTGCGATTTATGCCAAGATAGATAATGTTGTCCACAATGTCATGGGCGGGGTGTGTAGTTGTAGATGAGACTGCAGGGAGGATGTGCGTGTTAAATGGACGACCAGAGCGACAATGGTGGCGCTGCGAAACTCCGTATTCGGCATAGTTGTCGTGTATCTACTAATGAAACTATAACAGCACGTTTCTGTTCTTTTTTAAAGCGCTATTCGCACGGGACTAGTATTACCTGGGGACCTCATGTGATTCAGAAATTACACGCCCACGTCTGTGATTCGAGCGGCGCATTCGCACGGGATAAGCTAACGACGCTGAAGTTAGCTCCCGATTCGCAGCTCCCGATTCGAAATTTCCGGTCCACCTTAAATCAGTTGCGTTATATGATCGGATGGTTTCGCGGTTTGCAAAGGCTATAGTTTGCTTCTAAAAGTGAGATACGGCTCAAGTGAGAAACTGAACAAAGGTGGTGATTTGAAATTATTTTTTCTATTATTATTTTTTATTTTGTTACGTTCACATGACATGTCGCTTTCTGTAATATTGAAATATCAGATAGGCCTACCCAAGTGTCACGCATTTTGTTTTCTCCTCAAAATATAATCGTCTCAACATTACGTGTGTATGAGAGAACAGGAAATAATGTACATTTTAAATGGTGTGGATGAAATATCACTGCACCATATGCAAATAAAATTCCAAACTGTCTATATAAACAAATACAGCAATAAAAATCCTATTGAAAAACGGACATATTAGATAAATATGAAAGTTTGGATAAGAATTTCTCCCCAATTGTAAAAGTTCAGAAAATTCTGACACTTGTTCCTGGCAGAAGGGGTCCTGGTCTACATACTACCCCATTTCTGTGAAATTTTACTGTAGCATTTTTTAATAATCCTACTTCAAATTTCCCATGTAATCCAATAGAGGCCAATTGAAAAAAGTGAATTTTTGGATTGAAATATCTCTCCAAAATTAAAAGTTCAGAAAATTCTGACACTTGTTCCTCACTGAAGGGGTCCTGGTCTACATACTACCCCATTTCTGTGAAATTTTACTGTAGCTTTTTTATAATCCCACTTCAAACATTCCATGTAATCCAATAGATGGCAACTGAAATATATGAAAGTCTATAAGTATTTCTCTCCAAATGTAAATGTTCAGAAAATTCTGATATCCTCTAATATTTCTTTGCTACGAATGCCTTCTTCTTCTTCTTGTAGGATTTCCGGCAGTTTTGACGCTTCCAGGCGTATTACTGCCCTCCACTGGTCTATTAGTCAAACTCATAATTTTTAAAATAATACAAATAAAGTAACAAAATGAAAAATAAAAAATAAATAAATAAATAAAAATAAAAATAAAAAATACTAATAGTAATAACAATAACAATTTACTCAATAGACCCTCAACCTAAATCCGTGAAAATATTCCAGTAGCTAACAAAAACGCCACTACTTTCTTCTCAATTAGTTCCCGATTCTTTATATCTCGACCAAGCAAAGTTTTAAAAGAAAAGGAAGAAAACACCTAACTCTGAGGCATCTTTGAATAATACCCTCCTCTCTTTCCTATATTTCTTACATGTTATAATAACATGCTCAACTGTCTTGGGCATACCACACTCACATAGCCCATATGGATGTTTCCCTATCATCTTTAAACATTGGTTTAGCCCATAGTGCCCCAATCTTAATCTAGTCAGTTTTACTGTAATGACCCTTTCTCTTGACATGACATTATTTTTATAATTTTTATAATTATTATTTATTACAGATTATTTATTACAGATTATTTTGACAGATCGTTGTACTGAGAAGTAGAGCCTCCCTCTTTTATCATTTTCCCACTCCCTCTGCCACTCCTTTATAATTCCCTCCTTGATCTTACTCCGATATTCGGCCTTGCCAAGACGTACTTCCAAATCACACTTTTCTTTCCCTAAAGAAGACTTTGCTAAAGAATCTACCTTTTCATTCCCCTCAATCCCAGTGTGACCAGGAATCCACAGTAGCCCCACCTCACAAACCCAGTTGTTGCAGTCTAAATAAACACATCAGAGTCTCGTTCACTTAATCTGGCCGAGCTTCTGACCTGCCACTTTTCAAAGCCAAAAAGGCAGATGCTGAATCAGAGCAGATAACAGCCTTTCCTGGTCTCACTTCCTCTATCCACCATAGCGCCCAAATTATTGCCATTAATTCGGTACTAAAAACTGATGCCTCATCTGTGATTTGCTTGCCTTGTTGGATTTCAGGTTGTGCCACATACACTCCAAACCCAGCCTTTCTGCTTTCTGGATCTTTAGAGCCATCTGTGACAACCTGCAAATGCGACTCCCATGCCTGATTAAGATATCCATCTAAGTCAAACCCGCTTATGCCTTTTCCATGAATCCTAGATAGAAGAGTGAGGTCTATCTCAGGATTAGGGAGTAACCAGAAGGGGATAGCTGGCCAGCAAGGAAGATCTATAATTGTTTCATCTCCAACTCCTAGCTTCTCAGCCCATTCTCTCACTCTACCCAGAAAATGTCCTTTTTTCTTCTTATTGCCAAACTCCCAATTGTCTTGAAGGCGGCACCTAGCTGGGAAGTTATGATTTTTAAAGCTACTCAATTTAGCCCAATACTGCAGTCCCAGTTCAATACGCCTTAACCTTAAGGGAATCTCCCCCATCTCTATTAATAAAGCCGGAATTGGTGTAGTACTAAAAGCCCCGCAGCACATTCTTAATGCCTTTGCCTGAACAGTATCCAGCTTATCCAGAGCTGATTTAGCAGCAGATCCAAAAACAATACATCCATTTCATCAAGAGCAGGTCTTATCATTGCTTGGTAAATTAAGAACATTGACTCCCTCCCTGCTCCCCAGTTGCTTCCCGCTAAGCTTTGCAGGACATTTGATATTTTTCCACATTTACCAATTATTTTATCTATGTGAAGCCTCCATGTAAGTCTTTCATCAAACCATATTCCAAGAAATCTGAATTCTCTAACTCTCTCTAATGGTGTGTACGATATGTAGTGTTTATATTTTGGCCTTAGAGAGGGAAACAGTGAATAAGAATGTGGCCTGGCCTCCCCATCACAAGCATCAAAGCAAATGTGACTGGGGCAATTTTAAATTCCACTGATACCCTAATCTAGGCTGACAATCTATGGGTCTCACCTCCTCAGAAGAGACAAACCAGATGACACAGGACACCATATCAGGGGTTGGAGACCCTGCATGCCTAACATTTCCCATTACTTTTAGTTTGAATGCAATCTTTAGGTAGGCCAGTCCTTGCCATAAATTAGGCTGACCCCCATCCCTTCTCTACTAAACCTTAACCCGGCATCACCCAATCAGGGCAAACATCCTCAAGCCATGCTGGGTAAGGTATTTAAGATTGCCACAGGAAAAAGTGTGGTGTTGCGTTTGGTTTCGGAGCCTGGAAGAAGAAGAGTTTTCCTCTTTTTATTTTGGTGGTGGTTCCTAGGTTGTGTGTTTTTAGCTGGTTTCCTTGTGGCGCTTATACTGGAAGTGGGTGATACTTTGGCAAGGTCTGGCCAAGCCGTCTCTCTCTCTCTATTTTCTGGTATTTCTAGATTAGTTGTTTAATGTTTTGCTGTATGTCTTCTGTTGTGTAATTTAGAAGTAGTGTGCCTGCATTCAATGTGACTTGAAAGAATTGAGGAAATATTGGGTAGCATTGTTTTGAAATACATCTTATGTCATTTTGGTGAGGCAAGATAGCCTATATTGTTTGTAGCACCGTAACTTGGCGTCATTTTGATATCAATACTTTTGAGTAACTTGGCATTTTTGTACATTGAAAACGTTTTTTTATGAGATATAATTTCTTTTTGCAAAGGGCGTTTTATTATGAGAGTGAGAAATGCGAAGTGACCCTGTAAGAAACGGTTGTGGATTATGGCTATCCTTGTGTGAATTTGTACAGTCTGATGAGCGTGTACTGTTTAGCTGTTTCGGTTTGCTATATATGTAAAACAGTGGCTGTGACTGTGCGGTGGCGTAAGTGTAAACGCAACAGAAACGCAGGTGAAATATGGCCAGTGTATGTACTCATGGATTTGACGGCCATCCAACGAGCCTTGATAGAGAAAAGAATCAGCAAGCCCATAGAATTAGAGCTGCCTAGGTCGCAACTTGTGTACCCTGCTGTCCTGCTCCATTGTCTGTTATTTCGTGGAGATGGACCTTTAGTGTTCATAAGGTTTATAAGGCATTTTGATAGGCTTATCTGCAGGTGGGAATCCTGTTCGCTGTTTTGCTAAGCTAGAACCGGAAAACTTGATAGTGGAGAATAGGAGCAGACGCATATGTCCCAGCAGGCTTTGCATATGAGAAAATAACAACAGTGTGAGAGAAATTAGGACGAAATTATGAAATTATGAAAACAATATGTTTTTAGCAGAATGGGCATGTAGGTGAAGGTTGACATGATCACAGAATATATAGTGCGGAGTAAATAAAGTGACCATGAGTGAGCTTAGTTTCCTTATGGAATGGTATATATAATAGTCGGTGTAAAGCATTAATCGTTAAAGTGGAGGGTTAGGTAACGTGTGAAATCTATTGCACTGATGTGCTTCTCTCATGTTCAGTACTAGTAGTTATACTTATGGGTGAGTCATGATTTTAAATGTAATGTTTTAATGGGGAGTTGCAGAACGTACATACGTAGTAATTGTTTGTATGTGGCTAGATAGAGAACAGGGCGAGTTAGTTTACCAAACTAAAATTCATAACTCCATTTCTAACCCTCATCAACTTTTCTCTATTTTCTCTTCTCTCCTCAGCGTGCCACCTCCTCCACCCCTGTCTTCCTTCACTGCAGATGACTTTGCAGCATTCTTTGACGAAAAGACTGCAGACATCCGCATCTCCTTTGCCCCCTCTGCCCCCTCTGCCCCCTCTGTGCCCTCCGCCCCGTTTCTCCACATTTTCTCTCCTCTCAGACTCTGAAGTTTCCCAGCTCCTGCTCACCCACTGCCCTACCACCTGCGCCCTCGACCCTATCCCCTCATCTCTCCTCCAGGCAATCACACCAGACATCCTCCCTTTTGTCACCTCCCTTGTGAACTCCTCCCTATCCTCTGGATGTTTCCCCTCATCCTTCAAGAGGGCCCACATCACCCCGCTGCTGAAGAAACCCACACTAGATCCTTCAGTCATTCAGAACGACCGCCCGGTATCTCTCCTCCCTTTCCTATCCAAAATACTTGAACGTGCTGCATCTAACCAGCTCTCTGCTTTCTTCTCTCAGAACAACCTGCTTGACTCCCACCAGTCTGGCTTCAGGCCTGGCCACTCGACTGAGACTGCACTCCCCTCGGTCAGTGAGTCATTCCATGCCGCGCGAGCAGCCTCCCTCTGCTCTGTCCTGATTCTTCTAGACCTCTCCGCTGCATTTGACACTGTGGAGCACTCTATCCTCCTGTCCTCCCTGGCAGCAACAGGGATCTGCGGCACAGTCCTTGACTGGATTGAGTCTTACCTCTCTGACCGTTCCTTCCAGGTTGCCTGGGCGGGTAAGGTATCACCACCCCGTCCCCTCGCCACCGGAGTTCCCCAGGGCTCAGTCCTCGGTCCCCTTCTCTTCTCCTTATACACCAGATCCCTTGGCCCTGTAATCTCTGCCCATGGCTTGTCCTATCACTCCTATGCCGACGACACGCAACTCTTTCTCTCCTTCTCCCCATCGGACACACAGGTCCCTGCCCGCATCTCTGCTTGCCTGAGGGACATCCAGAGCTGGATGGATCACCACCTGAAGCTCAACCCGGGAAAGACGGAGCTAATTTTTATTCCTGCTCTATCCTCTCCCCTCCTCGACTTTTCCATTTCCCTAGGGGACACCTTAGTGACATCATCACCCTGTGCCAAGAATCTCAGAGTGGTGATGGACAACAGGCTGTCCCTCTCCAAGAACATCGCAGCAGTAAGTCGGGCATGCAGATTTTTCCTGTATAACATCCGGAGAATCCGCCCCTCTCACACCACCTACTCAACCCAGCTCCTGGTCCAAGCAATGGTTCTATCCTGCCTGGACTACTGCAACTCCCTTCTGGCTGGACTACCGGCATCTGCCACCAGACCCCTGCATCTCATTCAGAATGCTGCAGCTTGTCTGGTCTTCAACCTCCCCAGACACTCCCACGTCACTCCCCTGCTCACTACCCTCCACTGGCTGCCTGTTATAGCTCGCATCAAATTTAAAACATTGGTCCTAGCATACCAGGCAGTCAAGGGATCAGCCCCAGCATACCTCCACAAGATATTCAAACCCTACATGCCAGCCAGATCCCTCCGTTCTGCTACCTCAGGACGCCTGGTACCTCCACCTCTTCGCACCTGCACTTCCAGAACACGTCTCCTGTCTGTTCTGTCCCCACGATGGTGGAATGACCTCCCCGTGGAGGTCAGAACAGCTGAGACACTGACCCATTTCAAGCGACGACTGAAGACTCACCTCTTCAGGCTGCACCTCTCCCCATCCCTCCCTGCCTCCCTGTAAATGACTGTAAGCTTAGGGTTGTAACTAGGCAGCTGTTTCATAGGTGACTTAGCTGCATTAACTGTCTTAAATACTGCTTGTATTTTTTCCATAGACTGCATTGTTTAAACAGAAGTTCTCGTGGTAGTGTTAATCAGTTTAACCTTCAGGGTCCAAGTTGAACTATGCGGTTGTTCCCTGCACTTGGACCGGTACTTCTCTCTAGGGTTTTCGTCATACTTGTTCCTGGTTATGGTTATACACTTTGTTCTACGTCGCTCTGGATAAGAGCGTCTGCCAAATGCCTGTAATGTAATGTAATGTAACATGAATGTAGAAATGTGGCGTTTGCTGATAAGAAGGTTTTGTACGGTAGCCAAGTGAAGAAATATAGTTAGTAGAAATGGCACAGTGGTGAACTGGTGTAACTTTTTAATAAAATTAATACATTTGCCATCATGAAATGCATATGGGTGGCCGTGAGTGAGTTTTGGTAAAGCAAATATAAAAGCGTAAGAAAACGTTAGTGTAAAAGAGGGAATTATCTGCCTGAGGGCAAGGCGGGATTCAATCCTTCAACCGGAGGTTTACCAGTCTGTGACTTTGTTAGTGCAGCACCATGCCATAGCTATAAAATGCGTGAAATATCATTAGCAAACCTGTCCGTGGTTTTAAAGAAGAACACAGGCCAGTAAGCACAGAATAGCTCCCGTTGAATCCATATGGCTATGCAATATTGTAGCCGGTTAATAACTGAACGTGCAGACGGTACGTCATAATGCAGTGTATACGTTCGGTGAACGGCGGGTAGATATGGTGCAAAAGCACTAATTGAGAAGTAGTAGACAATTATTAGTGAGGGTAAAAGCAGGTTAAAGAAACGTGTCCCTAGCTGGGCTTGAACCTAGAACCCCATGTTCCCAAGACTGTAACCTTACCCACTAGGCCACAGGCAGATCAGTGGTTTAAACTGGAAATGTTTATTTTGCGTGTGTATGCGAGGATGATTTCGCAATCAAGAAGACGACGCAAAATCCCCTTAGTTTGGGGCTTTATTGTGTGGACATGTGAAGTTGTTTATGGAATCTGTCTGTTGAAATGGGGTCAGAATGTACAGAATTTAATGTTTTTAAGGGCTGAGTGTCTGTTGTGGTTATTTCTGTGGGGAACCCTGAAAAGTGCCAAACTCTCGGTGCTGTATAGGTATGGGGCATGCCCCCGCCAAGGCGTAACTTGGCGGGATGGCATACCTGCCATCCCAATCACTAAAAGTGATTAAGATTGGCGTATCTTGGTTCCCTCCTTCTCGTTGTTTAAATCGGGTAATTTCAGTGACTTGCCCTCCTTTAATGTTCTCCTTTAATTTGCACTCAGAAATATCCGCACAAACTCCAAAAATAACTCCCTTAACTCCTGGTTTTCCTCTAGGCGTAATAGGCTCCACCTTTACCTTGCCCAGTTTCCCTACTTTCTTGGCCGCTTCAAGCTGATCTACAGCTTTACAAGTACAAAACTTAGTTCAGAGATATTTCACATCGGTATAACAAAAGTAATTTTGTGGAGCCCAACACATTGTACTTACATAGCCCTGCCTCCCCTGCTGACCGTCAACGTTAACAGAATCGCTTTTCCTCACAGTTGTCAGGCTCCCTATTCATTAATTTTCGGTACAACAGAGAGAAACAGAGACGGTGTTAACGGACAGCAGATGTTGCTTCACGCTACGGAAACACAATGGAGTCGCCTCCAGAAAATAATTTATGTTATGTCGAAGTGAAATATCTCTTTAATCGGCTAACTTGCTGTGGTTAGCGAGCTAGCTATTTAGCTTTCTGGCGAACCAGAGCCAACGTTATACTTTCATACCTTCATAACCGAATATAAACTTCTCAAAAAAGAATTTATAGCCCTTGTCTAGTTTAGACCGCTTAACGTTCACCGGCAATGCTTCGACAATACGGATAACACCGGACAGTGAACTTTGGCAGAGCCATTAGGGACTGTGAGAACACATCGCTGTTTAGGATCAGTTTTTCGCTGTCAGAAATGGACTTGCGTCCGTAGCAACGGTAAACGGAAACAAAGTATCCCTACATCAGGTTTTGGTCGCCATCTTGTGAAATAGGCCTATTAGTAACCAATTTGCCAGGATTCTCGCGTAAAACCCATTGCCTATCATTCGTTCCAAATTTTCAGTCAATGTTAAAGGATTTGAAGACCTAAATCCCACAGACCCTTCTTTCAGATCTTTCATTTTAAACAGAATTTTAAACTCTTCAATATCTCCAGTCTTTCTTATTTTAGCCCCATCTCTTACACTTGAATTACCGGGCCTTTCACTAGACGCTGTTCTCTTCTTGTCAGATTTTTGTTCTTCTTTCAAACTAGCCACAGACTGCCATTCTCCCTCCCCCAAAACCCCCTTCCCACTCTTGGCAGGTGCCATAGAGCTGAACAACTCTGTCTCGCCTTCCCTTGATCTATTATACAGATTTAACAGTTTACAATCAACCAAAGAAATATAAAAAAAAATTAAAAAATTAAAAAAAAAAGAATTCAAAGAATATTTCCAACGGCTTGCAGGCAAGCTAAGCAGCCGCGTTTTGAGACTTCCTAGGCGTTGCAGTTTTAAGGTAAAACTCAAGCCTCGCACTCTACGGCCAACTCAACCAAACAGTCAGCATCCGCTCCTCCCTCTCCTCTGCTGTCCACCACCTTGCACGAGTTACCTAGTAATTCCTATTTTGACGACAGCTACTGACGCTATCATCTCTGCAACTCCTCCAACTGTTCGTCCGACTACGAATACCATTCCACCCTGTCCAACTAAAATACATCACTAGATAATAACCACTGGGGTATAATGACAAACAATGATAATAAACACAATGACAAGCCGCACAGTTGGTCATGCTAGTTCAGTGTTAGCCTGCTCTCGTTTTCAAACCACACATCGTCATGCATTTAGAGAACTTTGATTAATCTCACCTGGCTTCCTTTAGTATTTTCGTACAAAAAATGTCACATTTTAGACCACTAACTTGTTCTTTTGAAGTTTGTTTGTTCTCATACAGTTGTGGCATGCACCTGTCTCCAGAAGTCGTGTCGTAATTTTTTTCGGGTCATTAGCATTTTCGAGACTTCTAAGCTAAGCAGCCGCGTTTTGAGACTTCCTAGGCGTTGCAGTTTTAAGGTAAAACTCAAGCCTCGCACTCTACGGCCAACTCAACCAAACAGTCAGCATCCGCTCCTCCCTCTCCTCTGCTGTCCACCACCTTGCACCAGAGTTACCTAGTAATTCCTATTTTGACGACAGCTACTGACGCTATCATCTCTGCAACTCCTCCAACTGTTCGTCCGACTACGAATACCATTCCTGTCCAACTAAAATACATCACTAGATAATAACCACTGGGGTATAATGACAAACAGTGATAATAAACACAATGACAAGCCGCACAGTTGGTCATGCTAGTTCAGTTTTAGCCTGCTCTCGTTTTCAAACCACACATCTTCATGCATTTAGAGAACTTTGATTAATCTCACCTGGCTTCCTTTAGTATTTTCGCGCAAAAAATGTCACATTTTAGACCACTAACTTGTTCTTTTGAAGTTTGTTTGTTCTCATACAGTTCAGTGGCATGCACCTGTCTCCAGAAGTCGTGTCGTAATTTTTTTCGGGTCATTAGCATTTTCGAGACTTCTAAGCTAAGCAGCCGCGTTTTGAGACTTCCTAGGCGTTGCAGTTTTAAGGTAAAACTCAAGCCTCGCACTCTACGGCCAACTCAACCAAACAGTCAGCATCCGCTCCTCCCTCTCCTCTGCTGTCCACCACCTTGCACCACAGTTACCTAGTAGTTCCTATTTTGACGACAGCTACTGATGCTATCATCTCTGCAACTCCTCCAACTGTTCGTCCGACTACGAATACCATTCCACCCTGTCCAACTAAAATACATCACTAGATAATAACCACTGGGGTATAATGACAAACAGTGATAATAAACACAATGACAAGCCGCACAGTTGGTCATGCTAGTTCAGTGTTAGCCTGCTCTCGTTTTCAAACCACATATCTTCATGCATTTAGAGAACTTTGATTAATCTCACCTGGCTTCCTTTAGTATTTTCGTGTAAAAAAGTTTCACATTTTAGGCCACTAACTTGTTCTCTTGAAGTTTCTTTGTTCTCATACATTTCAGTGGCATGCACCTGTCTCTCAGGCTTCAAAAGTTATGTCATTTTCTTTCATTTTCGGGTTCTACTTCCGGTCCAAATGAATGGCCGAATTTCCGAATTCATTTAAAATAAATTATGACATTTGGACGTTTTTTTTATATGAAAAAATTATGCTTTTACCCATTTTTTATAATCTAAAAAAAATCTGTGCCATTTTAAAAAGCCAATTGCTAACGGCTAAGTGGTTAGCCACCCGAGATGACCCGTTGCACAAACCGTTTTTTCTTCCCGTTGTTTCCATAGACATTTCGCCACATTGGCCGCTTTGGCCCCTTGCTGCGATACGTCACCTTGGGCGTCATATTGGTCCAGGCAAGACAGGCCTGAAAACAAATCAGAGACTGTAATTTCTTGGGGAAATTCAAGGGGGCAATCCATTTTCCCTCAGAAGATGAGCTGTAGGACACTGGTGCCAGTTTTGCCCGTCTGGCTCAGAAGATGAGCTTTAGGAGACTGGTTCCAATTTGCCCGTCTGGCTCAGAAGATGAACTTTAGGAGACTGGTGCCCCGTTTGCCCGTCTGGCTCAGAAGATGAGCTGGAGGTGACTGGTTCCAGTTTGCCTGTCTGGCTCAGAAGATGAGCTTTAGGAGACTGGTGCCCACTTTGCCCGTCTGGCTCAGAAAATGAGCTGGAGGTGACTGGTGCCAGTTTTGCCCGTCTGGCTCAGAAGATGAGCTGGAGGAGACCGGTGCCCACTTTGCCCTCTGGCTGTTTCCCCTGCTTTGGACATGTGACTGGAAGTGTCGACAGAAGTCCCCGGCGCTCAACAAAGACGACAACAGGAAGCCGTTCCACTTCATTCAGCTCCAGGAGGTCTGCGAGCACAAAGGTGGCTCCCCGAACGTGTTTACAGGCCTCCCTGATGCTGCGAGCACAAAGGTGGCTCCCCGGCTGTGTTCACAGGCCTCCCAGGTGCTGCGATAACAAAGGTGGCTCCCCAAACGTGTGCACAGGCCTCCCTGGTGCTGCGAGCACAAAGGTGGCTCCCCGAACGTGTTCACAGGCCTCCCTGGTGCTGCGAGCACAAAGGTGGCTCCCCGAACGTGTTCACAGGCCTCCCTGGTGCTGCGAGCACAAAGGTGGCTCCCCGAACGTGTTCACAGGCCTCCCTGATGCTGCGAGCACAAAGGTGGCTCCCCGAATGTGTTCACAGGCCTCCCTGGTGCTGCGAGCACAAAGGTGGCTCCCCGAATGTGTTCACAGGCCTCCCTGGTGCTGTCCATGACACACGGGTCCAGCGGTGGAGCTCAGTTTACACGGGGCAACTCACTCCGCCTCTGGGATGGTGCGTCATTCAGGACAGGGAATGGGGTACATCCCTGCTTGGCTGCACCCATGTACCTCATGACCCCATTCAGGGAGCCGGTTCAAAATCCTGCTCAGGCCAGGTACAACCAACACCATTCCATGGCCAGGCGTGTGGCAGAGAGGGCGATGGGGATGAAAAACCGGTGGCTCGGCATCTTCCTGAAGACCTTTGAGGTAAAGAGCACCTGAGACAGACATAAAAATGCACACACACACACTCACACACAGAGTGGGCGACTTGTGAACAGTTAATTAGGGGAATAGGTAACAAAGCAGGTCTGGGGAGAGAATTTTTGAAATCATTTAAAACGGTAAATTCATGTGAAGATAAAAGTACAGTAACATTCAAACTAACAAGGATTAAAATCATTTTAAATCACACACAGTTAAATAAAACTGTACTGTCATCCCAGGGGAAGTCTACCTTTGTGCCGGTGGTCGTGTCCACATGTGCCTTCCTCCACAACCTCTGCATCAGCAGCAATGAGGATGTAGTGGAGCCAGATGTGGAGGGGGTCGACCACGAGGGGGAGGATGAGAGCCATCTCTACCAACCCAACGACCAGCTGCCCTGTCTGCTCCTGGCACTGCCAACTCTGCAGACTGGCAGCTGCCCTGTCTGCTCCTGGTACTGCCAACCCTGCAGACTGGCAGCTGCCCTGTCTGCTCCTGGTACTGCCAACCCTGCAGACTGGCAGCTGCCCTGTCTGCTCCTGGTACTGCCATCCCTGCCGACTGGCTTTATTGCGGAGGAGGTAATGATTCACAAACTAACTCGGAATGTACTTCTTAAATTACAAACTTACTAGTGCGCACAGTAACTTTTTTTTGATGTTCCAGAGTTTTAATTGGCCAAAATACAATATAACATTTTCTTTCCTGCCATTTGATTGGGTAAACCTGTGATCGGGACAGGCCGATGGCAACGTGTGGCTACACGCCTGCCAAGCTAGCTGGAGCAGACATCTCTTCTTCAGCTTTTCGTTCAAATTGAACACTTTTTCTTGAATCTCGCAATGCTACGAAATAGCTGTGTAGTTATGATTCATTAACAACACAAATATCAGACATCGACAGCTGTTGGGCTCACAGAACCAGGAGAAATTATTTTGTTGAGATCTGGGTTAGGGTTAGGGTTAGTGTTGTAATCTGAAAGTGGTAGTATCTGCCTTTATAAAACACAATGTGTTTTTGCCCTGCTCTTTGGCTGCATTAAAATGCAGAATCAAGTGTTAACGCATCCACTGAAGCACATTCAGAGTTACAGTCCATTTGCTTCAGCGTCTTCATTACATAATAATTTCACTTTAATTCAGTGAGGCTTTGGACCCAAAACCAGAACGTTTGATGACAACTGAACTGCAGGAGCTATTAAGGATGAGCCCTTTCCTGAATCTGGTTTTACTTTGGACTTAGATGGTCTAACAGGACCTGCGCTCGAATGTAAGAGTGTAGAAAATCCAGATCTGTACATACTGAACAATAAGGCACTATACTGATGTTGTATAAAGGCTTCAAATGGTTAATTAAATGGAAGAACAGACACTGAGAGGAAAACCTACATCCAGATAGTGCTGTTAAACCAGTGTGGTATGGAAGCATAATCCCTACATTGAGTTGACAGTGGAAACGCAAAAAGACTCCTCCACTGTGGACATTTTTAAAAGAGAACTTAAGACATATCTTTTTAGCCTGGCTTTTACTTAAGGTGCCTCATCATTTGTTATTTTATTCATCTATTGTTGTTTTATTCTTTTATTACTTTATTTGTTGTTTTGCTTTTTTTGTGCCTTTGCTTATTGTCTTTTGGTCATGTGCAGCACATTGGGCTACAGCCACTGTATGAAATGTGCTATATGAATAAAGATTGATTGATTGATTGATTGAAACTGGGCTTTTGGGGTTCAGGGAGAGAAGGATCTGATTCGGACACAGGGAGACGGGGTCCGGGGAGAGAAGGATCTGATTCGGACACAGGGAGACGGGGTCCGGAGAGAAAAGGATCTGATTCGGACACAGGGAGATGGGGTCCAGGGCCGTCATGAATCAGACCGCATGCTCTTCTGCCATTCTCATCTTCAGCACTGGTTGCTTGGTAATGGACTACAGGCTTTGCTCTCTTTATCAGGCTCTTCTGGACTGTAAAGGCACAGCCTGCCCCCAACACCACCAGCACACCACCAGAAACCCTACACTAAAGGCTTCAACAGGCCATTTTCATACTTTCTGGAGCCAGGTAGTCTATAGGCCCATACATTTCAGTACATTCAAGGGTATTGTGAAAATACACTTATTTTACGCAAATTCCATAAGAACTGTTAGTCTAATTAAAAGGGAATCAGTCTTCTTTTCAATAATTGTCAGGCCTTAGTACACTGATAGACAACAATCATTGTTTGAAAAATGTTTTATTTAGCAATTCTGTGGAAAGACAGATAAATTGACAAAGCTAGGCTACATCTTAGAAACCATAGCCTAAGATCGCAAAAGCCTAAAACCTATACTTTTGTGTCTCTTATGTGTATTGTGCTCAAAGGGACAATAAAACATGAGGCATTGTGAAAAAATATTTTTTATTTTACATTAATATTAATATTATTATTTCCATTATTTTCCCAATGGCTTGCAGCAGCCATAACTCAGAGGAATAACAAAGTGGACCAATAAGATGCTGAGCCCTGCATCTGCACAAACACACAGATCTGAAGAGGAGGACCGTACCTGAGACTTGCAGAGAGACTGAGCTGATGGTCTTCTTGGTCTCAGGATCGGTCACCTTGTAGACTCCGGCATCCTCCAGTGTCACACTCCTCAGCAAAAGGGTGTAGTTCTGGGCCAGAAGCTCACATCTCTGAGCACAACGCTTCCCATACCTGGCTGGGCCTTTATTTGCATCGAACGTCAGCACCTCATCTGAACCAAGGCCTGCACAGAATGTTACCCTCACTGGGTCTGCGGTATAGAGTGGTATGGAGAGCAATCCACCGGCCTTCACTGTGAGGGTCTGGGGTGGGTGGCCTGTGAGGGCAGGGAATTCATTTACATATTTGCATATTTTACGTTTTCATGTATATTTACAGGGGATACGAACACATCAACAGCAGTCAGCTTGTTCATGTAAAAAAGTAAAAAATAATATATGGCGAATTATGGCATCCAAAAATTACTGGTGTCATTTTTCATCAAATCTGAGGTGCATTACACAATATTTCTGTAAATTATTAAATATTTTTATGTTTGGACTGATTAAAAGTAATTTAAGAAAGAATGTAGAGAGAGAGAGAGAGAGAGCTTTGCAAAGCATTCCTGGCACACAGGAATTGAACAGCTCAACCATGTTGCTTGGGGTAGATGAAGGCCCTGATGCAGCATATGCTGTCCACAGTAAACCACCCAAGGCTTGTGGGTTTTATACAGACTGGAATCATCCTGTTCCCCTAACAACCTTATTTACTGTAGAAGCTACTTTGCATGGGCGCCGGAATGGGGGGGACACCGGGATTTTTTGTCCCCCCACTCTCTGGAATGCCATGCTAAAAACCATTGGAAAATGATTTTTGCGAGAACGTCTGAGACAGGTATTACGGTAATAGAACGTTAGCGTTGGTGGTCGCTATCAGCCAGCCTCCGCTATCAGCACGTCTAGGAATCCGTACATGTTCACAGTTGTAACCCAAGTCGCAGGACGCAAAATAGTCGTTAGGAAAGCAGTTTGAAATTATGAAGCAACGTCTGCGCCATTGGATTTAATAGGTCGCGATGAGATCATTCAGATTGTGTTGCTTGTCTTAAAGTTGATATAGTAAATAGGGTTGTATTAATATAATTAAATGTATATGTATGAAGCTTTTTTTTAAAAAATTTTTTTTTTTTTTTACATTTAGACAGTTTATTATGTGTATTTTTACAGGACTCACATTTTAATAGGTAACAATGTCCAGTTCTCTCTAATAAATCCGAAATAAATATACTAGCGGTTTGCGTGGTCGATACACGTCCCACGCCCTTGGGTGGTCGATAATAGGTGCCCTCACTCTAACATGAGCCGGTAACTGCGGGCAAGAGAGTTTACGGTGTTACGAAAACTTGAAACAGAGTGGTCAATTGCACTCGAGGCTGAATAATGAATTTCGTCTACTTAAGGGTAACGGATACTCATAATTTGGCAATCAAATCTAAATAAAGTCGTTAGGCTAACAACGTTGGCTATTTTCCAAACTGGCTAGCTAGCTAGATCAAAACTATTAATCTGTAGGCTAGCCTTCTAAAACGTGAGCCGAGGCAGAGAACAAGCCTATTCAGAGATCGCAGAAGCGAAACAATGTTGCTAATCGCGTGTCAGTGTTTAGTTAACTTTTTGTGTGTAGTACCGGAGAATGACGGAAGAGGGCTGACCCTCGCATTGTCTCCTCTGTCTTATCGCCTCGTGCTCTGAAAAGCACCATAGATGAGAGTGAACTCCTCCCACTTTCCTCTCTGGAAAAGAATCTGGCCTTGGAGGAGCAATTTTAACGTACGGAAGGACGTTCTGTGATTGAACAAATTATATTTGCAAGTAAGGAATTCATACCTGGCCTAACAGCTCTGTTGCGATACCTTTTAATGTGTGTTTGTGTTTTGGCAAAGTACCCGGAGGTAGTTGCCCACCTGGCGCTACTAAATTGGTTGCTTTGTAAATGCTATCAAGCTAGCTGGCTAGCTTCCAGCGCCTTGTTCAACGTAACAGCTAGCTAGCTAGCTAGCTAGATTTGTTGCTAACAACTTTGGTCTCAGTCGATTTAGAGCGAGCTAACTAGCTAGCTTGCTGAGTTAACATGACAAAATAAAACGTTAGGGGATCTTCGTGCGCATTTTGCTACAGGCATAGCATCAAATTGATTTTTGAGGTTCAGTTGGCTGGCTTACTAGCTAGCTAATAGTAGTAGCTGTATTAACTAAAAATCCAAATTAAAGCGAGAGTGCACGGATGTGTAACAATGTTAATTATGTGTGTGCCATTATGACTATGGAAGTGGATGGCAACGAGCTAAAACGTTAAAAGGTACTGTGTTAAACTCACTTTAAAGTTTGTGATTTGTTTTGTACGTGTTGTGATTGACACGCAAAGCTCCTGCTTCAGGTGCCGTGAAGGCAGGCTGCATCAAAAGGAGTTTCAGGACCAGGAGCAGACATTTATCGCAGACTTCACCGCCTGGCAGAGAAACGCACATCCGCATTCACACACATGTGCGGTGTTTGCCCGTCGCCTCGGGCCAAGCGCCATGCCTGGCCGGGACGGAGGTGCTGGCGGAAGCAGCGGGACAGGAGCGGGCACTAACGCGGGTGAAGAGGCCGGTGTTGGGGGAGGCGTCGTAACAGGGGGACCGGGCGGCGCTGGGTCTGCAAATATAGCGGGAAGCGCAAGTATGGGAGGTGGTGGGGTGCTGGGGAACGGAAACAGCTGCGGAGGCCCGGGGTTGGGCCCCGACCTGGAAGACGTCTGCAGAGACTTTCTGCGCAACGTGTGCAAGCGGGGAAAGCGCTGCCGCTTTCGACACCTGGACTTCAGCGAGGTGCCGGACCTCGGCGCGCAGAAGAACGAGTTCGTCTTCTGCCACGACCACCAGAACAAGGAGTGCACGCGCCCGAACTGCCGCTTCGTGCACGGGTCCAAGGAGGACGAGGACTACTACAAGCAGACGGGCGAGCTGCCGCCGAGGCTGCGCAGCAGGGTGGCCGCGGGCCTGGGCCTGTCGCCCACGGAGCTGCCCTACAGCCGCGGCGAGGTGCCCCTCTGCAGGGACTTCCTGAAGGGCGAGTGCCAGCGCGGAAACAAGTGTAAGTTCCGGCACGTTCAGAAGGACCGGGACTACGACCCCGTGAGGGTGGGGGCGGGAGGGGGCATGGGGGTGGGTATGGCGAGCGCGGGGGGTGTGGGCGGGGTAGGAGGAGGGGGCGGCCCCGGGGTGGGAATGTCGGGTTTCGTAGGGGGTGTAGGGGGCGGTAACTTGATGGGGATGGGATGCCAGAGCTTGGGCGGCTACAGGGATCAGGGTGTGTCGGTGGGCGGGGTAGGGGTGGGGGGGATGGGAGGCTGCTTCCCCATGGGGCCGCCCGGGCCCCGGCGCTTCGACCGAGGCCCCTGCTCGCCGTACGACCCGGCGTTCGAGGGCGGGGCCTACGAAGGCGGGCCCCTGGAGGCCCCCATGGACCCCGCTGCCCTGCAGCTGAAGAGGCGCCGGATGGACGGGATGCGATTGGCCGACGGAGGCGGGGCCCCCTACGACCTGGGGATGCAGGCCGCGCCCGTGCCACGCCCGGTGGACTACAGGCTGCTGGAGGAGGAGAACGCCCTGCTGAGGAAGCGGGTGGACGACCTGAAGAAGCAGGTTAGGAAGAGTCGCTCGGGAGCGGCGGTGGTAAAGCGCACATCCGCTTAGACCCCGTCCAATGAAAATCATTCTTTCATAGTTTTATTACAAATGCGGAACCAAAGAAAACAGAACCTTAAGAATTAAGGCACCACAGGTGAAGGGGTACCACGTATGTCGCAGGTGTCACAATCCAGGCCTGGAGGGCTGCAGTGTCTGCTGGCTTATCTTTCCAGCACCACTTTTATGTTACTGCTCGGCTAAAGAGTCCACGCACACACACACACACACACACACACACACACACACACACACACCTTGTTCTCAAGACTTCAATTGGCAGCTGATTGAAAGGAAACCAGAAATACCTTGAACACTGTAGCCAATTTGACACCTCTGATGTATGCTATTATTAAATGTATTATTGGCATTCTTTTATGCATACTCATTCAAATTAGGACTGACCGCATCATTAAACTCCTTACAGTGAGTAAACAAAAGATCAATAACAGACTGTACAAGCTTTTTTGTCTTTTGATGTCATTGTTAGGAGTTTTGTTCTAAAATCAACAAGTATGTATTAATTACCACAGATAAATATGCTTTTGCACAAACTATCTCCTTTTTTAACATCTGAATATTGGGATGTTAAGAACAAAAATCATAAACTAGACTTGCTGCATTTACAGAAGATTGGCTGTATTTAAGCATTAAAAATTGTTTCATGCATTCTATGGGCCTGCAAAATGGCAAAACCCAAGTTATACCCCAAAAATCTTTTCTTTTAGCAAGTAAAGAAGTACAGCAATTACTCCTTTCGTAATTTTCTACATTATTCAGACAGGGGAAGCAGATAGGGTTACAGATAGAGGTAGGATAACAGTACAGAAATAGTCAGCTACCTTATGTACTGCCCCACACAGTCTTTCCCTGATCACCCTTGCACCTGCTTTTACAGATGCTGCACATTAAAGAGAAAAGAGGAAGGGAAATGTAATTACATGCATATGCTTATTATTCTACAATTCTGAGTTCTGTGGAAATACATATGTTGTCTTCAGTGGACTTCCACACACACACACACACACACACACACTCACTCTTGCATAATAACACGTTTTCACACACAAAATTTCTGTTGTTTCTGGAAGGAATTCTGGGTATTCTCATGTGTGTGCTCTCGCTGCATCTGCCTAAACTCCTGTCCCTTCGCCAGGTCTCAAACCTCATCGCCACCAACGAGGTCCTGCTGGAGCAGAACGCCCAGTTCCGCAGCCAGGCCAAAGTGATGTCGCTGTCCTCGTCCCCCGCCCCCTCCGAGCAGAGCCTGGCGCCCCCCGTGGGGCCCGTCAGCTCCTACAACCACAGCATCGCCCAGACGCACACCACGCTGAGCAGCGCCGGGCTCCAGCCCCGCCCCGTCGCCCAGCAGGACCCCGGCGCGCCCCCCGCCAACGCCGCCCCGCCCCCGCCGCCCCCCCGCCCCACCTCAACCCCGAGATCGCCCCGCTCTCCGCCGCCGCCCTGGCGCAGACCATCGCCCAGGGCATGGCGCCGCCCCCCGTCTCCATGGCGCCCGTGGCGGTTTCCGTGGCGCCCGTGGCCGTGTCCATGGCCCAGCCCCTGCCGGGGATCACCATGAGCCACGCCACCTCCCCGATGGTGTCGTACCCAATCGCCAGCCAGAGCATGCGGATCACCGCCCTGCCGCACTGACGGGGGGGGGGAGGGGAGACACTCCCACCCCTGCTGTGCCCTACTGCTCTGAGGACTGCCCCGCACCACCCCCACCACCCCCCCAACAACTGAGGGTCACTGCCATGTAAATCTGATGCTGCCAGCTCCCACCCCACCCCATCCCACCCCACCCCACCCCACCCCACCCCACCCCCTCCCCCACTGCCCTGGTGGACCCTGCACCCCCGGTTTTGAGGATCGCCGCTCCGTGCCAAGCGCCCCCCCCCACGCAGCCGAAGTCGAACCTCGCGGTCGGCGCGGACTCCCGTTTTGCGAGCCGTTGCTTTGCGCCGATTGGCTGAGCTGCGGGTGTGTGCGACGACTTTGGCGCCGCCCTGATTGCACCTTCCCTGGGGGATGGGACTGATTCGTGGACACACCCTAAAGGGTTCCGTGAGCCAGCGGACGTTTTCTTTCCAAGGTATCGAACGCTGCGAGTAGTTTTGAACTTCTGAATCTGCAGTAGGAGATGGAGATGAAGTCAGTTCCTTTTGAAATGGAGGTTTATTTTTGTCTTTATTCTTTTTCTCTTTAAGTCAGACCCACAGAACTCTGGTGTTTCTAAAGGTGTCCATGAGAAACAGTGCAGAAGGTTGGGATTAGGGTAGAGTTATAACTACAGAAAAGTACTGCAGAGGGTTGGGATTAGGGTTGGCGTTAGAACTACAGAAAAGCAGTGCAGAGGGTTGGGATTAGAGTTGGTTATAACCACAGAAACGCAGTACAGAGGGTTGGGATTAGAGTTGGTTATAACTACAGAAACGCAGTACAGAGGGTTGGGATTAGGGTAGAGTTATAGCTGCAAAAAAGTAGTGCAGAGGGTTGGGATTAGGGTTAGCGTTAGAACTACAGAAAAGCAGTACAGAGGGTTGATCGTTGGCTGCTGTTTTAATGTTTGTTCTTGTTTCTACCCTCTGACCTTGAAATGACCTTCATACATAAATGTTCATGATGTTAAACAAAGAATCGATTTTGCTTGTAAAATTCTTTTATTCTGCTGCATATACTCCGGAGATTTTGTTCCTTCATCCTTAGGGAAGCTTTTAATTTGTGTTTTAGTATTCGGGCACCGTATGCTCAGTCGTATGTGGGAACTCCGATGTCCTGGTAACACATCCTCGCGCACGTCATGACTTTTTGGCTGGTACCTTTGCGTGCTGGCCCTGGACCATGTCTGGCCCTTGCACTGAATGCCGGTCTGCTCTCACAGTCGGGGCAGCCGTGTGGCTGGTCTCGCTGTCTCTTCGGGTTTCGAGATGGAAGCGCCTTGCCGCGTGGGCCGTGGTGCTGGCGCTGCCCGTGGCCATTATCTGCACAGCCAAGGCGTGTGATTGGCCCTAGCGTAGCCACAGGGAGGGAGGGGGCTTTTAGCGACCAGCCGTGTCCCAGCCTTGCGCATGCGCCGTCTGTCTGCGCGACCCTGCGACTGCGCGTGCGCAGCTCTGCTGGTGGAGGAGAAGCGACAGCATGCAGGCTCCCCCTGAGGAATTTGGGGCCTTGGGGTCAGGCGTCCCAACACAGAGGGCTGTTCCACACTGGAAGAAAAAAAGAAATGTTTTGTGGATTAAAAAAAAGTGGTTAAATATGACTGGAGCAGGGGCTGCCGGGTGGCTCACCCTGTTAAGGCGGTGTTCTAGTGCATGGGCGGGCCCTGCAGTCTGGTATCTAATCCAGACCGTGCCAGTGCCAACCGTGGCCGGCAGCCCCATTGGATGGCTCTGCTGTCGCCCTGGGATTATGAGAGGGGAAAATAAACAGGAAATTTAGCATCTTGCACGAGGGCCGTCTGAGTCCTGGGAAGAGGGCGCAGGTGGGGTTGAACACCAGAGCAGTGAGGTTCTCCTGTGCCCCGGCGTTGGTGGAAGAGTGAAACTGCTGATCACTTTCACCATAGATGAAACAGGCTGATAGGCAGTGGTACTTCCAAATGAATAACGTGTATAGTTAGTACTACAGTGGCAATTAAGTGCATGAATTTTAATCTTTTAAAACTATTTGTCTAAGTAATTGAAACCGTAGGGATGCACAATGATATTGGAGTCCTGTCAGATAAAATAAGATTCTGGCTGATACGACGACAGAACATGCATGCACCAGAGAAGCAATGTGTTCATGCTGTTTATGCTGTAAATTAAGTGAAAATGTCCACTCAACATCTGAAGCTCCTTATTTTTATCATTGTTACTTGCCAAAGCAAAATTATACAGAGATTAGGTCGTTCTGTAGACTTATGCCGTCTGCTTAATTATGATAATAATAATAATAAACTCCTATGTAACACTTTTTATGCGTACATCCCAGGGACAAAAAAAAACAAAGTCCAAACTAAGAAAAATAGGCACATGAGAAAAAGTAAGTCTTAAAATGTAACATAGCTTGGAATTCGGTTCCGAAGGCAAGGTGCCAAGCAGCTAAAAGCTCGCCCCCCAGCTGTTTTTAATTGGCAATTAAACCACCAAAAACGTTCAGCAGTTGGATAGGCACGTACTGTAATATTCAACCAGGGCCTGTGAGTAAAAAGGTCCAAGGCCATGAAGAGACATGTGTATCGCCTAGCAACACTTTGAAAAGGAACCCTGGGTTTAACAGGACGCCAGTGCGATGATATTAGACCAGGAGCGGTGGGCCTAAGCCGGGTGTGTGGGCTGCTGTGTTTTGTACTAACTGAAGCCGCCGTAACTTAGCGTGGGGGCCAATAAATAGCGTGTTTCAATAATTAAATAAAGTAAACCAGTTTAAAATATTTTGCTATACAATTGAATTCATAAATTGACATCTTGTGCTCATCGATTACTGCTACGGACGTAGAAAGTTGGTAGCCGTTTGCAGTTGTGCTCTAATGTAAAATATGGCGGTATCGACATCAGCCAGACAAATTATTGGTTATTCATGTCAACTCGACAGTGTCCGTAATTGTGTACCGCTAGAATCGATTTTTTTATACTCTGCTGTATTGGGAATATTGATACTCTAGTATTGACGTTATGATCACCAGGCCAATGTCCTGGCCACACAGAGGAGCAGTAGAGGAGATTTGAGTTCGATGAAAGACAGGTGGCCTAATATGTTCTTTCACCCGTCTAGCGTGTTGATACTGTGGACTTGTCATTTGTCCTTGTCTTTGACTTCTAGTTAAATGCAAGTATCCCACTTTTTGGGAAGTTTGCTGACTTAACTTTGGTAATCATTGAACTTGCCAGAGTGCTTGTCAAGAAAACAAGTAATTCTTGCATTTAATTGAGAGTCAAAGTTCAGTGAATCCCAGCATGTGTGTTTATGGAACATGGGTGGTGGTGGTGGGGGGGGGGGGGGGGGTGGTGTGGTATTTCCAAAACACCAGCTGCCACTGTCTGCCACATCCCTTTGTCACCTGTTTGATAAGCAAGAATAAAAGGGAGCTTTCATTCTGCTCATTCTTTTTTGAAGTTTATTTCTGGGTTGCTTGTTTTAAAATTGCCTGCTCACTGTTCTCTCTCTGCTCCTCACTTTTGCCTTCTGTTACATGGGCAGTAAAATTAATCCTGCTTACTGTCCAGTTTGGTTTATGGCACAAGCTGCAACATGGAGCCAATGGAAGAAGACAAGTGGGCCCGTATTCAAAACGGTGCGGGAAATCTACAACTGGAAGAAAGGCCCAATGTAGTTTTGTCCTTGGAATTGAAAAACTTCCTCGCCTTCCCAATGCGGTTATCTTTATTTATTTGAAGAGGAAAAGTCAGGGTTGCTCGAATGTTTATTAAAATTAAATGAATATTGAATATAGGCTATTTTCCAAATGTTGGTTTGACGAGCATCTCACGTACTCCTCTTCCGACTATTAACTAATACAGTTAAGTGCACGTATCACGGCAACGGCAGAACCCTGGTGGCGGAAGGCTTGCGCGCGAGATGTCCGTATCCATAGATACGACTTTTAATGCATTCGTTAGAAATTAGTAAGGCTTAGCCTACTGATTAATATGTGACATGCACTGTATTAAGCTCATTTTAATATATCATCACATGGCTTAGAAAACGTGTCGTATGCTATTTCACGTCCCAAATTAATTTAGGCGTAGGACAGTGTTGGCGTGCATGTAGGCCTGTTCCTGTAGTGTTGGAGAAGTCAAACTGAGATATCCCTCCATCAGTAAGCAGCTGAATGCCTTACAGGCAGGGTGGAATCAAGTCCCGTCTCCGCCTCTTTGTTGACTACATTTAACCGTACACGGTGGTTGTCACGTGTGGATACCTTTACCTGTTACGTGGACATGCATAAACATCTATGCAGCAGGTCAACGTCTCGGGTTTTAAATTCAGAAAATTACCCCCGTCAATCGGATCCTTCAGTGTTTCAATAAGTGTTTGGGTGGGGGTGGGGTTGAAGCCTTACCATTAGCATGTCTTTTAGAAACGACCAAGGGAACATCGTTTTGGGTTTATCTAAATTAGGGCTAACCAAAATCATTTTCCTTGAGTAGGCTAAATTGACCGTAAACTGGGGTTGTGTGTATACTGCAGCCATACAACTAAAGCATATAAAAGGGCTGGTTTATACAAATAGGATACATGCAGATATTTTTTAACAAATCCATAAATCATCACGTGCCGATTTGTATAAACGATTGGTGGTCTTGGTATCGCAAAACAAACCTAAAGTTAAATCGACATCGTGGTATTAAATAAAACAAATCACAGTGCTTTGCACGATAAAATTCATGGGGAAAAAATGACAGGAGAACGTGCGTGATGGCGCCGAGGCCCGTTACCTTATAGCCCCGCGCTTGCTGCTGGGGATTGTCTCGGCGGTCTGCAGGGATCAGCGCGTGCGTCCTGAGGCAAACACGCACTTCGTCGCTATCTGGATTTTATCCGCCACTACCCTGAGAAAATTCTTACTCCAACAGGTGCAGCGACTGATAATAGTGGAGGCTACTTATTTAGCATTTTAAATGTATGGTTAAATAATGTGGGGATCGTGGGCAAACTGACTGAAAAAAACAGGCTGTGTGCAAATTATTTTTACGAGCGCGCTCCAGTCAGGTGTAAAGTGCTTACAGAATGTATTCGTGATTCTCTATCGCTCTTCCAAACCCAGAGGACCTCCCCTGCATTCATCATCCTCCCGCCTAGGATTTCCGCTCACTCTTTAACAGACTCCCGTGCAGCTCTCATCTGATGCGAACGTGTAAAACGGAGATAGCCTTTAAAATCGTCGCTGTCAACTCGTAAAAATAGCCCAGGCTACCGGATTAAAACGCAGGGCGATAGCTGTTTGCCAGAGCGCGAATGTAGCAGCGAGAAAGATTGCTGCAGCACAACTGCTTACTGCAGACCTTGTGGACGTTTTATGTTAAATAACGTTCAATGCGTTAAGTGTAGGGTTAAGTTTTTAGGTCCTATTTGGAAGGCAGGACAAGTGTCGTATGAAACACGCCCCTACTAGGTCTCTCGTATAAGGCATTTTCTGGTATTGGACTACTAACTAGCTATCTGATGTGTGCATGCCGCGCAACTTTGTCACTGCTTGGGTAACCTCTGCGCTGCTTGTGTGAAGAGGCTGTTCAAGTTTTTTTTTAAACCATTTGCAAGTATTCTATGATTTTTATTAACAGTTTTGTTTGCACATATTTTTCAGCTAAGATGTTTTAAAATTTACTTTGGAAGACACCAAACACGGAGCTTGAGCGCGACGTAGCAGTTTTACGGAAGAGAAACGCTATCATGCCAACTGGGGATGCAGGGCCGGGTATGGCTATGGGCACGGAAGCTGCGGGTTCGGCCCATCCCCGAGAAAGCGTATCGAACCCGGCGGAGCCGCAGCCTTCCAGCGTCTCGGGCGTAAGAGCGGTGTCAGTATTATGGTCGTTCGCGAAGTGTCTTGGAACACTGTTGCCAGTTTACCTGGCGGGATACTTCGGCTTCAGCATCTGCTTGGTAATCTTCGGTCTGATGGTTTACATGGGATGGAAACAAAGCCGTTATGGGAAAGAGAAACGACTGCGGTCGGCCATGTACTTGCTGGAGAACGAGCAAGATTTCACGTCCAGAATATTCAGAAGTAAACGGGATTTACCATCATGGGTAAGAGAAGTAAATAAAAGCGTTTGTCTTGTATTTATTTCAAATGAATGTAAATTTAACAAGTCAAAGTTTACAAGCTAACTGCATAAGCACACACGCCAGTTGTTCAGCGAGTGTTTGACGGTTACATTTAGAATAAACCGCTGCACCACATCTGTAAACTGGTGGGTGTCAGTGTGATTTTGACAGATGAATGGTTTCGTTTCCGTTAGCTGTTTTCTTTTTGCTCGCCCAAACGTGCTTTGAATATTAAACCATCACTTACAATATAACGTCAAGTCAGTATTGATACAGCCTACCGTCTGTCCACATGTCTTTCAAAAAATAATTATACTGGGTAATTTTTAGTTATCTGTCCGTGTAGTAACCTTAACGGGCCGTCCAGATAAAATGGACTACGTGCTCTGTAAGCGCTACCGTAATAGGCTACTCTTCCACAATTTGACACAAGTGGACCCTTGCAACACTGCACGGCATTTACTCATATATAATAATGACATAAACCGAACAGAGAACAGAAATGCATTTTCAGTTTGGTAACTCAGCTTCAAAAATGTCATTTGGTGCAGTGTCTTAATTACGCCCGCCCAGATATTGAGTCTTGCATTTAATTATTTTGGTAATTAAATGTTATAATTAGTGTGTTTGTGTCGGTGTTGAAGTTTGGAGCTCAGGCTTTGTGTGTCTGTTGGAGTGTAACTTTATATGTGTATGGTTTAAGTCAATATTTGAACTAGCCATGCGCATTTAAAGCAGCTACTGTCAACGTTAGAAAACTTCACTCAACATTAGGTGCATCTGTAATACATTTGTACATTAGCAGTATAATCTAATTGAATATGCTACTGGAAATACATCAGTACCGATGTAATGCTGATTAAGTTTACGTCATTACTATTAGTTATTCAGTATTGCTGTATTTAATAGTAAAGACAAACATCCAAAATAAGTAAAGACAAACATCCAAAATTTTAGCATAAAAACATTCTGTGATGCCCTGGTGGTGTGGAAATGTTTGTGGATGCAGTTTAGTGAGGACACTTAAAAAGCAGCACTGTGCCCATCACAGCTGCAGTTCTGAAATGCTACGGTTTTACACTGCGGGCCTAGAAAGCGGCCAGTTAATCCATATCCATGCGACAGCGGAGGCAAAACTGCTTCAATAACAGGATGAAATGCTGCTTCTATCATGATCACTACTGCTGCTGTTGCTAATAATAATAATAATAATAATAATAATAATAATAATAATAATAATAATAATAAATGCAATAGCATTAATGGTCACAATTTCAACACTAATCGCACCCAAGATTAAGTCTGCATTGTGTCAATGATCAGTTTGTACTGAATGAAATGTAAGCTTTCAAAGAGTTACATTGGCTATCCTCACAGGCTGCATGTAAAACTGTCATTAACCTTTTTGCATTTGTAGTTGGGACTGAGGGTGACCTGCGGAGACTCAGACTGTAGGGAGTCCCTGAGAGTCAAAATGTGGCTGTGTGGGAAATCTCTCTCTCTCTCTCTCTCTCTCTCTCTCTCTCTCTCTCTCTCTCTCTCTCTCTCTCTCTCTCTCTCTCTCTCTCTCTCTCTCTCTCTCTCTCTCTCTCTCTCTCTCTCTCTCTCTCTCTCTCTCTCTCTCTCTCTCTCTCTCTCTTATACACACATATGACATAAACAGCAACATTTAAAAAGAAAGAAGGGTCGCACAATCCTTTTGCTCCAAAGCAGATTTTTATCGCCAACGGTTCGGCAGCAAGCTGCCTTCGTCAGGGCTATATAGAAAATATATCCAATATGCCTCACGTTTTAATAACAAATTCTCAAGTCACCTCCTCTCCTAGATGGACTAACTTTCTCAATGCCAGTATAGCGAAGGGAAAAGGCAGGGCGATTAGTGTCCACAAAATGGGCTGCAGCTGGATAAGCGCGGTTTTTGCATCTTTCATGTTTAAACACCGCGTGATTTGTCAGTAACCTATATGTATGTGTGTGAACTGCTGTGCTAAAGCCCCAACGAAGGCGATAAAAAACTGCATTGGAGTAAACAGAGTGTGCAACCCTTCTTTCTTTTCAAGTTTTACTTGCATGTCCTTCTGGTCTGCACCTCGCTAAAACAAGGTGTGCATTTTCTTTTTCACTTTTGAATAAACAGCAACATTAGCATACTGCTATATTTGTGCCATATAATATACGGTATGTAAATAATTAACTGCTGCTCTCGCTCTCTCTTTGTCTGTCTGCCTTTCTTTTGCTCTCGCCCTTTTTCTTTCTCTCACCCCCGCTCTCCCCTCTCTTTCTCTTGCTCTACCCCCTCTCTTTTCCTCTCATCTCACACCCTTTCTCTCACTCTTCGACCTCTCTCTTATTCCCTCTCCCTGTTTCTCGCTCCCCCTCTCCCCCCCCCCCCTCCTTCTCTACCGCATTCTTCCGTCTGTCCAGCCTTGGCTATATTAGGAAATTGTTGTTGCTTGTCTCGGGATTCAGTCAGGGGTGAGAGGGATGTCTGGGCAATAAAGGCTAAATTAAAAGGGAAATCTTGGAGATGGGAGGCCAGTCATCAACCTAAAAATTGGGGGGAGATGGGGGGGGCAATATAACGAAAGGATGGCTTGTGTTTTCTGAAAGGAAAAAGGTTTTTTTTTTGTGAGATTTGAGTAAAACCATCTAGATCACAGAGTTTCTTGGATCTGGCAATTCTTCTGGTGTGGACAATCTTCAGTCTGTGACTCTCACTTCCTGCTTTTGCTCATTTGGTTTTTTTGTGTGAGTGTTTGTGTGGCTAATGGTGACACACGTCACTTCTTTTCAAGAAGACCGAGTCAGTTGCTCAGCCTCAGATATGTACACAAGCACAGGCGCCCTGACACCCAGTGACAGGTAGGTAGATTAGCACTTAGAGAGAGAGAGAGAGAGAAGGGTTTCTTAGGCTGTTCTGACTTGCTAAACTTTACTGAGAACTGAGTAGAATTTCCTGTTAAGGAGCAAATGTCCACAGATCAACCACAACACACACCTACACACTTGGACATTTGCACACACAGTGTGTATAAACAGGATGTCACACACACCCACACCCACACCCACACTCTTTCTCTCTCTCTCTCTCTCTCTCTCTCTCCCAATGAAAGGCATAAACAGACTTACCACACACTATCTAGTGAAATATCAGCCCAGGTTCCTAATTCTTGTGACTCTTGGCCTCATCTCATGACACTGTGGTTGCTGTTTTGGTTAAAGAGAGGAAGCACTGTTTGTGAGCCACACACACACATAGCACACACAGAAAAACGCACCTAATCACTCGTACAGATGTATTACAAATGATCATCCTCATCGTCTGTTGGCTGGATGCCGGACTTCTGCAATGTGTGGGTCTTTCAATATGAACACAAGTGGGTGTGTGCGAGAGTGTGTGTGTGTGTGTATGGCTTTCATTGTGGTGTGTGTGAGAGCGTACACTTTGTGTACACACACATACAGACACAAGCACACACTCATACACACACACACACACTCTTTCTCTCTCTCTCTCTCTCTCTTATTATATTGCCCCTTCCACTGTCGTCTAATTTCAGGTCGACAGCCGGCCTCCCTGTCCAAGCTGTTCCTTTTAATTCAGCATTTTTGTCTCCTCTTCCCGCAGGTAAATTTTCCAGATGTGGAGAAGGTTGACTGGTTGAATAAGGTAAGAGAAAAGTGGAGGAGAGGTCTCTCTCTCTCTGTCACACACACACACACACACACACACAGTAGTAGTTGAGCAGTCTATCAGGATGTGCTGAAGCCCAATACCTAGTGGATGCTGGGATACATAACAAAACGTTTGAGTATGAATCAAAGGATATTGATATTAAACAGTGCCCTTATCAGACCACAGTTAGGAAATAGAGTCCAGTTCTGATCATCACACCATCAGAAAAATATACGTTACAAACGAGAACTACACTGGCCCCAAATGTGTATCCGTTATGAGGACAGATTTAATACATTAATCTTCTGTAAGGACACTGGTGCGTGGGGGGGGGGGGGGGGACTGTTGATTGGGGATTTTAATTCATACAAGGGATTTAAATTCACAATGTAAACCACAGAAGATTTGTTTATAGAAGCAAATGAGGAAGAGGTAAATTCTGTGAAGAGCAGGTGAGGATGGGGAGTGTGGATAGTGTGGAACAGCCTGTTCTCTCTGTCACTTAGTCTATGTTTTATATGGTCCTGGCATACTGCACGTGCAGTGATGATGCGTTGTGCAGTGTGGAGAGGGATGGCGGGGGGGGGGGGGGGGGGGGGGGGGGGGCAATGCGGCAGTTTCCCCCATCTCTGTCCCCTCCCTCTTGGTTGCTGGCGTTGGTGATAAATCAGGCAGATGAGGAGAGAAACCCTGGCCTCATGCAGCTCCTGACTGTGGCACACACCACCACCCCGTCCTGTAGGCTGCTGAAAGAACAGAGGCAGACCTCCGCTCAGTACAGCCCTGCAGCGTATCAATGGAACTCAAAGTCCTTTTAAAAAAAAAAAAAAAAAAATTTTCAAACCCGCTGATTTCAGTAATAATGTTATATTGAAATATCTGACTGAGCTTAGGTTGTGCAACGACCAGCAGCAAGCAGAGCGGTGCACATCTTGTGCAAGCCTCCCACCCTCACCCTCACCCCCACCCCCACCCCCCCCCCCTCCGCTGCAGGCTTCCTGACACATGATCTGAATGCTGAATCACCCACTGACCTGGGATCAGCTGCTGACTCATGACCCTGAGAGAAACTGAGCCAGAAACATAAATAACTGCTAACTGTGGGGCAACACTGCTGCGCAGCAGTGTCGAGGAGCCATTTTCCTCGACTTGCAGCACTCACTTTCATTTAAAGAAGACTGAATTTGAATTTGTCGTACAAAAACTGGGGGCACGCCTGGTCAAATGGCCTGTTGCATGTCGAAGTGAAAAGAAGTTAACAACCTCTGCATGTTTGAGAACTGCTGAAGCGAAGGACGAGCTTGTTGAAGGCATTCGGAGTTACGATTACTGAGTGGTTCATTAAGTTGTACAGACTGTTCAAATGTGTCTTTCTTTCATGGGCTGAATATATTCAAATGGGCATTGGTTCCGTCATGGGAACCAGGATACGATTCCCTGGGAGATGCCAAAGAATCTTTGCACTACCACTGGAAAACTCACAGACAAACTCAGAAATTCGTACCTCTGTGAGTTTGCATGACATTTGATGGCACGGTGACAGGTCTTTCAGAGCAGGTTACAGTCCCTGTTTCGAATAGCGTATTTGTATGTGGAAAAAAACAGTGTTGGCTTCAATACTGAAATGCAGGGTTCCTGAGACAGTGATGTCCCCACTAAATGCTGAATACTTGCATAAGAACCAAGTCTTTCATCTTGAAAAGTACTGGCCATGCTAGCAGGATGAATGGTACAGATTAGCCTTAGCCTAAGCAGCGGGCATACCGCATCTCCAAACCTGTCATGCTTGCCTTCAAAGACGGTGAGCTAATTAATGAGATTTTCACGCCTCCCTGACCGAAGTTCACCAGCAGCTGCTCGTTTGATGACGGCTTATAGTCCTGTTGTGGTAGAATCCGTGAGCAAAGAGAGCTAAATGATTGCGTAGAGGCACCATTGATCATAATGCGTTGCATCTCCATTGTTTTCATTTAAACGTCTGCGTTGGTGTAGAAGGCCTACTGGTCTACAGAGGGACTCAATGTTCATCTGAACCCCTTCTATGGAAGAATGTAAGGAATCGGAATCTCTTCTATTCTATCACATTTTATTCAGTGACGGTTTTGCTGATCCTGTTAATGGTTCATTTACTTGGCTGGCTCCTCTGGCTGCTTACATTGCAGGTGCCTTTGTACGTTATTTAATATCATTTAGTTGTTCACTTTCACTGTGTGACAGCTACTGTTCAAGGTTAAGGCTGAGTGGCTCAAGGACACAGAAGCTCTTCATTATTAATCTCTTCTATGCATTTACTTTGGTACTGAATAGACACTACAGTGTAAATGGGTGACTGGTGGGTGACTGTTTTTGGACTGTATTGTATTACATTTTAGTACTGCACAGCACAGTAGCACACAGAACAGCAAAGTGAATATAGCACAGAACAGCACAATACAGAACAGCGCAATACAGAACAGCACAGTAAATACAGCACAGAACAGAACAGCACAGTAAACACAGCACAAGCAGCACAGTTCAGTAGAGCACAGAATACCATAGTAAATACAACTCAGAACAGCAAAGTAAATGCAGCACAGCACAATACAGAACAGCACGGTGAATACAGCACAGAACAGCACGGTGAATACAGCACAGAACAGAACAGCACGATAAATACAGCATAGAACAGCACAATGCAGAACAGCACGGCGAATACAGCACAGAACAGCACAGTAAATACAGCACAGAACAGCACAATACAGAACAGCACAGTGAATACAGCACAGCACAGAACAGCACAATAAATACAGCATAGAACAGCACAGTACAGAATACTAAGTATATTCTATATATACTAAGTATAAATAATAAGTATAGCACAGAATACCATAGTAAATACAGCTCAAAACACCACAGTAAATGCAGCACAGAACAGCACAGTAAATACAGCACAGTTCAGTAGGCTTTAGGACATCTGTTGCTCAGACAGTTCAGGGTTGTTCAGGGTTGTTACCTCTCTGTTCTCTTCTGTACTCTTCTGGCCACTCATTATCCCAATGAACACATGTCCCCTGACTGCCTTTGTATCTGCAAATTGAACATAACAGGGAGCCATGCTGCTGAATAATTCATTTTATGTCGTCGACACTAAAGCTTAGTCACTGCAGTGCCCCCAAGGGCAGTGTTCTTCTATCCGCCCGGTCTCCCAAACATAAACCTCTTTACGGCCTCGCTACATCCCTGGCAATGTGACTACTGTGGGCAGACCCCCCTCCCCTCCCCATTAATACAAAGTGTATTACAAGGACACGCCCCCATCCCTCCCCTTTCCCATATATACAAAGTGTATTACAAGGACGCGAACGCACCCGGTGAGGTGTGACCGTCAATAGTCAGCTCTGAGGGTTGCGGTGCTGCGTCCGGCTCTGATAAAGACATCCCAGAGTGCTTGTTTCTAACGGTGAGCGAGCGTCCCGATTCAGCAAAAGGGACGCCCCGCCCGCCATCAGCCGTTTCCCGTCGTAGCTCATTGGCTGATTAATGTCTGTGGCGCTGCGGTGCTGTTTTTTGCGCAGCGGCTGTGAACGCATTTGCTCAGTAGCCAACGGCGCCTGGCAGCGCGATGCGCGGTTTCCCGGAGCTCCGCCTTTGTTGACGTACCCTTTTGCTGTGAAGGTGAGCGCTCCGGCCAATCAGAGTTGTCGGCGAAGTCACCTGTACAAACAATGGAAAAAAAAGGCCGCTGAGGAGGGCAATAAAGCATCTGTCAGTCGAACTCCTGTCCAGCGTTTCCATTTTGCTCGTTAAGGGTAAATGGGCAGCCGCATCAGTCGACATTATAGTGGCACGGAAGCAGAATCAATTTACATTAGTGACGTAGATGAACTAAGTTTAGACATGGAAACCAATTATGCTGAAAGGATGAATATGGTCTGACTGGGTTCTTTTAAGTGATGTGGTGTCGTCCATCTTCAAAAGCTGCCTCAGGTTACAGAAACGTCCTTGTACAAGGTTTGTGTTTACTTCTGCTCCTTTGAAATTCAGACCTAATAGTTCAATCTTTATCCTTTCAGTCCAATCAGTCTTCACCTCTCTATATAACTAAGCTGAAGCATGCCTGTAAAAGCATCAATGATGATCATTTTGAATTTGAAATCATATATATCCATATTTTTATTTTTTATTTTCAGTGGTTTTTTCCATTGTTTTTGGTGTGTATTTTTTATTTTATTTTATTTTAAATTATTGGCAGGCGTTGTCTGGGGTTTGTGATATCGTATCATTCTCCTGTTGGTTGTGAGTGAGGCATTGTCATTGAGTTTGAATTGAACTGGATTGAAGTTTGGATTGAGTTTTTCTGTGAGGGTCATAGTGCTGCTGCAGCCTGTTTTTCCAATGCAGGAAGATGTGGTGATTGTTAGATGTGATGCAGTGAGGACGTGTGTGTGTGTGTAGTTTGTTGTGATGCAGTGAGGATGTGTGTCTAGTTTTGTTAGATGTGATGCAGTGAGGATGTGTTTCTAGTTTTGTTAGATGTGATGCAGTGAGGACATGTGTGTGTGTAGTTTGTTGTGGTGCAGTGAAGACGTGTGTGTGTGTACTTTTGTTAGTTATGGTGCTGTGAGGACGTGTGTGTGTAGTTGTGTTAGTTGTGGTGTAGTGAGGAAGTGCGTGTGTGGTTATGTTAGTTGTGGTGCAGTGAGGATGTGTGTGTGTGTGTGTGTGTTGATAGATGTGATGCAGTGAGGACATGTGTGTGTGTAGTTTGTTGTGGTGCAGTGAAGACGTGTGTGTGTACTTTTGTTAGTTATGGTGCTGTGAGGACGTGTGTGTGTAGTTGTGTTAGTTGTGGTGTAGTGAGGCAGTGCGTGTGTAGTTATGTTAGTTGTGATGCTGTGAGGACGTGTGTGTGTGTAGTTATGATAGTGTCATGCTGTGAGGACGTGTGTGTGTAGTTGTGTTAGCTATGGTGCAGTGAGGATGTGTGTGTGTGTATTGTGTTAGTTATGGTGCAGTGTGGACGTGTGTGTGTAGTTTGTTGTGGTGTAGTGAGGATGTATGTGTGTAGTTTGTTGTGGTGTAGTGAGGACGTGTGTGTGTGTAGTTTTGTTAGTGTGATGTAGTGAGGACGTGTGTTTGTAGTTTGTTGTGGTTAAAGAGGACATGTGTGTGACTGTGGCCTCTCTCTGGCTGTGTGCAGATCCTGCAGCAGGCCTGGCCCTTCGTTGGGCAGTATTTGGAGAAGCTGCTGGTGGAGACCATCGCCCCCTCTATCCGCACCTCCAGCCCTCACCTGCAGACGCTCAGCTTCACCAAGGTCAACCTGGGGGACAAGGTACCGAAACACACGTAAATACACACCCGTAGCACACTGAGACACACGCCCCTTATTGCACTTTCTTGTTCGAATGCAGATCACTCCTCAGCACGACCAAGATAAATACAGCGCACACTCATGTGACCCACCCCCCCAACACACACACACACACACACAGACACACACACACACCCTGCTCTGTTTGTACTGGTGTGTGATTATGTGTGTAACACACTCTGTGTAACTAGGCTCTGAAGGTGGTGGGGGTGAAGGCTCACACGGAACATGACAAGAGACAGGTGTTACTGGACCTCTACATCAGGTACTGCAGGTCATTCTCTTTATTGCTGCTGTGTGTTATAGGATGTTGCTGCCTAAAGTGTTGTCTGTTTCCTAGACATCTTTCCTAATATGGAATATACACATTTATCTCTGCCTTTTTTCCTTTCTCTGTCTATCTTGTCTTCCCCTTGTTTTTGCGGTCTCTTTCTTTCTCTCTATTAAATTTTAATTCTAATTCAAATTGTTTGTTATCGGTAGAAAATATTACAGAAGCAAAGATAAATCCATTTAAATTCATTTAAATATCTGTCAGACTGCTCGATGGCTCATCCTGTTAATGCACTGTTCTAGTGCATGGATGGGCTACATGGTCTGGTATCTGTTTAGGCGCTGTTCTAGTGTATGGATGGGCCCCATGGTCTGGTGTCTGTTAAGGCCCTGTTCTAGTGCATGGATGGGCCCCATGGTCTGGTGTCTGTTAAGGCTCTGTTCTAGTGCATGGATGGGCCCCATGGTCTGGTGTCTGTTGAGGCTCTGTTCTAGTGCATGGATGGGCCCCATAGTCTGGTGTCTGTTAAGGCACTGTTCTAGTGCATGGATGGGCCCTATGGTCTGGTATCTGTTAAGGCACTGTTCTAGTGCATGGATGGGCCCCATGGTCTGGTACCTGTTAAGGCACTGTTCTAGTGCATGGATGGGCCCCATGGTCTGGTACCTGTTAAGGCACTGTTCTAGTGCATGGATGGGCCCCATGGTCTGGTGTCTGTTAAGGCTCTGTTCTAGTGCATGGATGGGCCCCATGGTCTGGTGTCTGTTGAGGCTCTGTTCTAGTGCATGGATGGGCCCCATAGTCTGGTGTCTGTTAAGGCACTCTTCTAGTGCATGGATGGGCCCTATGGTCTGGTATCTGTTAAGGCACTGTTCTAGTGCATGGATGGGCCCCATGGTCATCTCATCACACACCAATGCGACCCCCCCATCCCAGCTGGTCAGTCGGGCACCCAGAAGCCTGCCTGCTGAGCTGCCCTTCTGTCTTCTCCAACTCATGCCTGTGTGAGCCCCACTTGTATGGTATGATACGCAGCGGTGGTTTTTGGGGGAGATCACATGCTTTTCCGCGCTCTCCTGAACCAGTAGCGGACGTTAGAGCAATGAGGCCTGATAAAAACTGTTAGTGGGCGTTCCGAACTAGAGAGAAAAGTGGGAAAAACCACCCTCTGTCTTTCTGCTCTGCACTTTCACACAGTGATAGCTAAAGCCATGGCAATGATGTACCAATGAGTCATTTTCAAAAGAAACATGTTTCATAGATTAAAATAGTTACATCTAAATTTAAATTGTTTCTGCTGCTCCTACTTTTGCTTCACCCCCACCCCTTCCTGTCCATCTTTCTCTCTCATTTTCTTCCTCTTTCTCCCTTTCTCTCAGAGGTGGAAAATTCGGGTTCAGAAAGTAAAGTCCTCCCCAGTGTTTTGTTCCAACCACCTGGATTCGCTAATTGGCACAATTCCTTAGCCAGGAGGTGGAACTAATTAGTGAAATCAGCTGGCTGAGTTCATGGGTGGAAGAAACACATGGCAGTACTTTTAATTTCTGACCCCTGGACTTTCCACCACTGCTTTCTCTGTCTACCCCAAGTTGAGGGATATCCTGGTGTGAGCACGCTCACCAGCCCTCGGTAATGCTGGCATGCTGATTCTACCCTTTGATTCCTCTTCTCTTCATCATGCAGCTATGCGGGAGACGTGGAGATCGACGTGGAGGTGAAAAAGTATTTCTGCAAAGCTGGAGTGAAGGGCATCCAGGTGAGAGGGAGTGATATAAAAACAGAGTGATGAATCAGTTCATCTCACAAGCTCACTGTTTCCTGTTTTACTTTGTTGTGTTGTTTCCGAATGTCCTCTGGCAGTATGATTGTTATTGTCATGCCAAAAAAAGTCAGTCTGAAATTAATTCAGAAGTGGAATTTTAAATGACTTACCTCTCTCTCTCTCTCTCTCTCTCTGTCTGCCTCTATCTTTATGCACCTTTCCCTCTCTTTCTGTTGCTGTCTTTTTCTCTCTCCCCCCCCCCCAGCTACATGGAAAGCTGAGGGTGATCTTGGAGCCGTTGATTGGAGACGTGCCACTGGTGGGCGCCATCACCATGTTTTTCATCCGCAGGCCCGTGAGTGCTCATTACCGTAGCTGTCTTCCCATCTGCCACACCCACACCCCACCTATTTTTTTTAACCCATAATGCACCTCTGTCCTACGATTTTTTTCTTTCTCCCCACCCCCTCTCCTCGATACACAGAAGCTGGATATCAACTGGACGGGATTGACCAACCTGCTGGATATCCCTGGACTGAAGTGAGTTATAGTTGTCCATTTTGTGTGTGTGTGTGTGTGTGTGAACTTATAATACTATCTTTGTGGGAACCAAATGTCCTCACAAGGATAGAAAGATGAGGAAAATTTATCTTTGTGGGGACCTTTTGCTGGTCCCCACAAGGTCAAGAGGCTGTTTTAGGGTTAGGATTTAGGATTAGGGTTAGGGTTACAATTAGGTTAAGGTTAGGGTTAAGGTTAGGCATGTAGTGGTTGGGGTTAGGGTTAGGGTCAGAGGTTACGGAATGAATGTAGTCAATGGGAAGTCCTCATAAGGATAGCAGTACGGGACTGTGTGTGTGTGTGTGCGTGTATATGTGTATGTATGTATGTGTGTATGCACATTAAACTGTGCTCTCATTCGCAGTGTAATGTCAGACACAATGATAATGGACACGATCGCCTCCTTCCTGGTCCTGCCCAACCGGCTCACCATCCCCCTGGTGGCCGACCTGCACGTTGCGCAGCTGCGCTCCCCTCTCCCAAGGGTAACTCACTCAGTGCCACAGCCACTGAACAGAGACCCCAGCAACACACCAGATTACAGACACTAACATCAGAACACATCAGATTACAGACTCTAACACCAGAACATACCAGTTTACAGACTCTAACACCAGAACACACCAGATTACAGACACTAACACCGGAACACACCAGATTACAGACACTAGCACCAGAACACACCAGATTACAGACACTAACATCAGAACACACCAGATTACAGACACTAACATCAGAACACACCAGATTACAGACACTAACACCAGAACACACCAGATTACAGACACTAACACCAGAACATGCCAGTTTACAGACACTAACACCAGAACACACCAGATTACGACTCTAACACCAGAACATACCAGTTTACAGACACTAACACCGGAACACACCAGAATACAGACACTAGCACCAGAACACACCAGATTACAGACACTAACACCGGAACACACCAGATTACAGACACTAACATCAGAACACACCAGATTACAGACACTAACACCAGAACACACCAGATTACAGACTCTAACACCAGAACACACCAGATTACAGACACTAACACCAGAACACACCAGATTACAGACACTAACAATAGAACACACCAGATTACAGACACTAACAATAGAACACAGCGATTTACAGAGAAGCCACACTGACTGAATAATTGCTTCTTTTTGCTCCACTGCTGTGACACACACAGATTTAACCCATAAACAATAACAGAGGTAATGGCTCAGTAAAAACATTCCCTCAGCTTCAATGCATAAATTGATCTTTTGCTTCCTCTCCCTGCGTCACATTCTATCTTTTCCCTTCCCCTCTTCTCTCATCTCCATCCCTCTCTCCTTCAGGGCATTGTGCGTATCCACCTGCTGGAGGCCGAAAATCTGGAGCCCAAGGATAACTACATTAAGGGGGTGATGGCGGGGAAGTCGGACCCCTACGCCGTGCTGCGTGTGGGCACCCAGACATTCACGTCCCACCATGTCGACAACAACCTCAACCCTCAGTGGAGGGAGATGTATGAGGTGAATATGACGGAAAAACAGAAGCGTCGATAAGCCTCTCATTGACGTTAATGAAGTCTGCTGGTGTGGGCTTGACCCATTTGGTCCTCTGGTAATAGTGGGTGTGGTTTCAGGTTTGAGCTCCTGTGACATCATTTCTTGATGTTTGCTCTTCCTCTTATAACCTTTAGCTTATTACAAAGCTTTAGCTTCTTTTTATTCTCTTGATTAAAAGGAGGAAGCACACTGTTCTTGGTATCTAATGCTATTGTTCTTGTATTCTTGTGGGGCACAGCACCTGGTAGGGTGGAAAGACTACTATGTTTGAGCAGATGAGAGTAGGAGTGTGATTGTAAGATACACTACATGGCCAAAAGTATGCAGACACCCCTTCTAATTAGAGAGTTTGGCTGCTTCAGCCACGCCCATTACTAATAGGTGCATAAAATCAAGCATACAGCCATGCAATCTCCATAGACAAACATTGGCAGTAGAACGGGTCATACTGAACAGTTCACTGTCATAGGATGCCACCTTTCCAACAAGTCAGTTTGTCAAATTCCTGCCCTACTAGAGCTTCCCTGTTCAACTGTAAGTGCTGTTATTGTGAAGTGGAAACGTCTAGGAGCAACAAGAGCACATCCACAAAGCGGTAGGCCACACAAGCTCACATAACGGGAATGCTGAGTGCTGAAGTGGATAGTGCGTAAAAATCGTCTGTCCTCGGTTGCAACACCTACTACCGAGTTCCAGACTGCCTGTGGAAGCAATGTCAGCACAAGAACTGTTCGTCAGGAGCTTCATGAAATGCGTTTCCATGGCCAAGCAGCCGTACACAAGCCTAAAATTATCATACGCGATGCCAAGCGTTGGCTGGAGTGGCGTAAAGCACATCACCATTGGACTCTGGAGCAGTGGAAGTGATGAATCACGCTTCACTATCTGGCAGTGGCGGACAAATCTGGGTTTGGCAAATGTCAAGAGTACGCTACCTGCCCAAATGCATCGTGCCAACTATTAAGTTTGGTGGAGGAGGAATAATGGTCTGGGGCTGTTTTTCATGGTTTGGGCTAGGTCCCTTAGTTCCTGTGAAGGGAAATCTTAATGCTACAGCATACAATGACTTTCTAGAGAATTTTGTGCGTCCAATTTTGTGGCAACAGTATGGGGAAGGCCCTTTCCTGTTTCAACATAACAATGCCCCTGTGCACTAAGCAAGGTCCATAAAGAAATGGTTTGCCGAGTTTGATGTGGAAGAACTAGACTGGCCTGCGCCTTTGGGATAAATTGTAACGCCGAGTGTGAGTCAGTGCTCTTAAATCCCCTCAGCCGTGTTCCAAAATCCAGGGGAAAGCCGTCCCAGAAGAGTGGAGAGGCTGTTGTCGCAGCAAAGGGGGGACCAACTCCATATTAATGGTTTTGGAATGAGATGTTCGTCAAGTACATATGGGCGTGATGTTCAGGTGTCCACATACTTTTGACCGTGTAGTGTAGCTGAAGAGGGGGTGGGGCCACAGGGGATGGGTGTTGAATGGGAAGAGGAAGGCCAGGGTGATTGGTGGCACTCTGGGTCTCAGACACAAGGAAGCCTGTACTGGACCATTTTTAAAGCCTTCAGTAATGGACTGTATGCCTGCCAATGTGTTGGCCTAATGGACACCAGAGTAGTGCAGTGCATTTACCTGCAAACTTGGTGGTTGTTCCCAGGTAAATTATCTTTGTATGTTTTTCGTTGTGAGAGGCTTTCTGTTCCCTGAGCAGATGTGTTAAAGTATAAAATGTGTTCCACGTTTAGTGCCGGTATCAGTCCGAGTTGCATTATTGATGTGACAAACACACACTGGTACCACATCTTTACTTGTTTCATCTCATCTTTCCCGGGGGTCTGCACATGACTGCCAGCATATGTCTGTTTTTACGCCCTGCCTCTGTCTGTGTGTCTGGGTTCGTGTGACTCTGTCTGTGTGTGTGTGTGTGTCAGGTAATAGTCCATGAAGTGCCTGGCCAGGAGCTGGAGGTGGAGGTATTTGATAAAGATCCCGATCAGGATGACTTCCTGGGGAGGTACAGTCTTCCTGCTCTACCCCTGTCTATCTGTACTGCCCCTCCCTCCCTGGCTATAACCCTGTCTTTGTTGTCCACCCTGTCTGTCCCCGCCCCCTGTCTGCATGCTCCACACAGTTTCCCAGTCTCCACCGTGTCTCTGCTCCGCCCCCATCTTCACTTCATCACTCTGTTACTGTCCACAATCCACAGGCTCTGTCTGGTTCTTCCCTGGAAATAATCTGTCTCTCTCTCCCTATCTCTCTCATCTCTCCTCCCTCTCTGAGCTCTCTCTCTACCTCCCTGTTTGTCTCTCTCCCTCTCCCCCTCTAATCTCTCCTCTCTCTCCCTTTGGTTCCCAGGGTGAAGCTGGATCTGGGTTTGGTGAAGCAGGCTCGCTTGCTGGATGAGGTGAGCCTTGTAGCCGTGCGAGGTGTGTATATAATGTGTCTGCCTGAGTAATGAGGTGAGTATATAGCCACCATACTCAAGTACAGTACAGATTATTTATCCACATAGAATGTGCGAGACTGAGTCACTTATTTGTAGCGCAGTAAGTAGTGTGTGTGCAGCGCAGTAAGTAGTGTGTGTGCAGCGCAGTAAGTAGTGTGTGTGTAATGCAGCCAGGAGCGTGTGTGTAGTGCAGCCAGCAATATGTAGTGCAATAAGTAGTGTTTGTGTGTAGCACGGTGTGTTGGTGGTCAGTGTTTAATACAGTTGGTAGTGTTTTTTGTAGCACAGTGAGTAAGCAGGGTGTGTGTAACACAGTGAGTAGCACATGTGTAACATAGTGAGTAAGTTGTGTCTGTCTGTCTCTGGTCCTGAGTGGTTTACTCTGTCTCTGGTCCTGAGTGGTTTACTCTGTCTCTGGTCCTGAGTGGTTTACTCTGTCTCTGGTCCTGAGTGGTTTACTCTGTCTCTGGTCCTCAGTGGTTTACTCTGTCTCTGGTCCTCAGTGGTTTACTCTGTCTCTGGTCCTCTGTTGGATAACTCTGTCTCTGGTCCTCAGTGGTTTACTCTGTCTCTGGTCCTCCGTTGGATAACTCTGTCTCTGGTCCTCAGTGGTTTACTCTGTCTCTGGTCCTCCGTTGGATAACTCTGTCTCTGGTCCTCAGTGGTTTACTCTGTCTCTGGTCCTCCGTTGGATAACTCTGTCTCTGGTCCTCAGTGGTTTACTCTGTCTCTGGTCCTCAGTGGTTTACTCTGAAAGACGCTCCCTCCGGTCGTGTGCATCTCAGGCTGGAGTGGCTGTCCCTGCTTTCCAGCGCGGACAAGCTCCCCCAGGTCAGTCTCAGTGATGGTGATGTCACATCCTGCCCCTTCCCCCATTCCTCCTCTGCCCAGGTTCTACAGACGTTTTATACCTCCATCCCTCTTGTAGGTCCTCCAGAGGAATAAGAACCTCGCCATTTCCAGCAAGACAGCGGATTCACCCTCGGCGGCCATCTTGGTGATTTATCTGGACCGCGCTCAGGAGCTGCCGGTGAGTTGTGCCCGCCCACTTACTGTCAGGCCCAGCTGCTTCCTGTGAGCGCTGTCTCATTTCCCCTCCGTTCGTTACTTCTGCCAGGAGCCATGCAGCTGTGTGCTGTGTGCCCCCTACAGCTGTGCATATACGTGTGGGTGGACATGGGTTTGCTTGTGTGCATCTGATGTTTGTGTGTGATAGGTTTGTATGTGAGTCTGTGTAACTCTGTGTAATTATGTGTGTTTATCTGTTTGTGTATGTGTATGTAGACACATGTTTGTATGAGTCTGTGTAAGTGTGTGCAATTATGCGTGTTTGTCCCGTGTGTGTGTGTTCATGTGGATGTATGTATGCTTGTGTGAGTGTGTGAGTGCATCTATACGCTCTTGGCTCTTGCACTCAAGTGTGTGTATATGTAGATGTGTGTATATGCCCGTATGTATATGTATGCACACATGCGCGTGCATGTGTGTACTTACATGCGTGTCTGTTTGCTTAGGTGTGTGTGCGTGTAACAGATGTGTGTGATTTCAGATGAAGAAGGGTAATAAGGACCCGAGCCCCATGGTGCAGCTGTCAGTGCAGGACTCCACTAAAGAGAGCAGGGTGAGTTCATCAGACAGGCCCAAAAGAGCAGAGCCCAGCTGGGCCTCACAGGGTAAACCTTTAAGGTGTGACATCACAAATATCTGGTCAGAATGTTGTTACAAGGACGGTCGAGACAGTGGAGTTTACAGTCAAATTGGGGAGACGAGACTTGAACTTGTGCAAACCAAGTGGGGTGTTTTATTTACAGAGTGCCTCCGAACTTATGCACAGACAAAAAAAACCAGCACGTCAATTATACCAGTCTCATGCCCACCTACTGCCAGCCAGCCTACTGACAACAAATAATATAACAATACATACTTTGAACAGATGTACATTTGCCAGACTGTACCATTTCCACACTAAAATCCAATTATCTCACAGAAGAAATAACATTGCATTTTTTACATTACACAATGAATATATTATGAGTTACAACTATATTCCTATTAATCACATATGTAATCAAATACCAGCAATTATTACAAAATACCAGACTTGGGTCAAATAAGTATTTGTTTTTGGATTTAAATACTTTTCTGTGCTCTATTGATCTAGTGGTAGCAGAAACATGAAATAAAACAAAATATCTTGCTTCCCTCTCCTGTGCCTCAGACCTGCTATGGCACTAGCGACCCTGTGTGGGAGGACGCCTTTACCTTCTTCATTCAGGATCCCTGCAGTCAGGACATCGACATCCAGGTAACATTCCAAAATATTAAAGTAACGACCAAAACCATTTCAGGGATGTAATGTTCTACAGGCACAGAAAAATCAGAGCACCAACATGCAGTTAACATTCTAAAAAAAGGCAATCAGAATGTCAACATCCAGGTAACATTCTAAAAAGAGCAATCAGAATGTCAGAATCCAGGTAACATTCTAAAAAGGGCGATCAGAATGTCAGAATCCAGGGAACATTATAAAAAGAGCAATCAGAATGTCAGAATCCAGGTAACATTCTAAAAAGGGCGATCAGAATGTCAGAATCCAGGGAACATTATAAAAAGAGCAATCAGAATGTCAGAATCCAGGTAACATTATAAAAAGAGCAATCAGAATGTCAGAATCCAGGTAACATTCTAAAAAAAATCAATCAGAACATCCGCATCCAGGTAAAATAAAAATAAAAACACAGACTGCCCACATTCAGGCAACTTTCTACAAACGGAGTCAAGGCACTGACATCCAGGTAAGTTCTAAAGAAGCAGTCAGGACACCAACATTGGGGCAAGTGTGTAGAACAAGTCAACAGCTGCATTCATTTATGACATTAAAGTTGAATTTACAGGCTGGCCAGGATATAACAGGCAGTGATGTAATGCGATTCTCTCTTCCTTTCTTCTCAGGTGAAAGATGACGACCGGGCCCTGTCCCTGGGCAGTCTGTCCGTCCCCCTGTCCCGGCTCCTGGGCTGCCCGGAGCTGGCCATGGACCAGTGGTTCCAGCTGGAGAACTCGGGCCCCGCCAGCCGAATCTACGCCACCATCATCCTGAGGGTGAGGCCGCTTCCTGTGAGGGCACGAAGCGTAGCGCCCTCTACGTTCAGGGGCGTGACGCTACGCAGAAACCTGGTTTCGGCACGTGCCTCGGCTTTGGCTTAACGAGAACATTTGGCTGACAAAATAAGGCACGTTAACAATACGTCTTCTGGGGGAACTCTGAGTTTTCTAATTTAAGTTTTGCACGAAAAAAGTTCCACGTGTGCATTAAAGCAAGACTGCAGTGTATGGTGTGCAGCACGTGCCAAACCAAAAGTTCTGTACCAAATGTTTTGGTAAAAAAAACACTTACAGATACACCCTTAATAATAATAATAATAATAATAATAATAATAATAATAATAATAATAATAATAATAATAATAATAATAATAATAATAATAATAATAATGGGCAGCACGGTGGTGCAGTGGGTAGCACTGTCACCTCACAGCAAGAGGGTCCTGGGTTCGAATCTGGCCTGGGCCTTTCTGTGTAGAGTTTGTATATTCTCCTCTTGGCTAATTAGAGATTGCCCATAGGTATGAGTGTGCGAGTAAATGGTGTGTGTGCCCTGCGGTAGATTGGCAGCCTGTCCGGGCAGTATTCCTGCCTCTCTTCCAGTGCACGCTGGGATAGGCTCCAGAACCCCCCGCGACCCTGACCAGGATAAGCGGGTATATATAATGGATGGATATTATTATTATTATTATTATTGTTATTTTCTCCTCCCTGTCAAATAGATCAGTTGAGCATTATGTCAAAGTTTTTTCTTTGATTTACTCTTTTTTAAATGTCCATTTCAATTGATATATTCATTTCATTGCATTTATATAGCACTTTTCCGAACTTCCGAACACTCAAAGTGCTTTACAGTGATGAAGGGGAACTCAGCTCGCCCACCACCAATACACTTAACAAACACCACAGAGAGTCCCAAACTCCCTCCTTGTCCTCCCCCTTTTTATCTTTGCTCAGTGGTAACATTTAGAGGTTTACTGAAGAAATATCTAAAATGATCTAAAATGGATTCCTTACTCACTGTGTTTCAGGTACTGTGGCTAAATGAAGAGGCATCTCCCAGTTCCCCTGTCTCTCCTGCCTTCCCAGCCCCTGCACCAGGGGAGTGTGAGGGGGGTGTGGCCGCAGAGCTAGTCCCTGGGGGAGTCAGTACATCCCCATGCTCCCCAAAATCTCGACCCCAGCACACCTCCCCCGACCCCAGCTTTGCTACTGAGGTAAGACTTCATAGAATGCCAACCAGGCGCTAAGACTGTGACCAACGGTGATTGGGTGGACCTACTGTTCAATGAGTTGTAAGCACATTTTGACCAATCATAAGAACATGCCCTCCAAAGCTAAAGGCTTCGATTGGTTCAGGTGGATGAAATTAACATGTGATGGCTCCACTCATGTTGGGGTTCATGAGCTGTCACTCACCCTCTGACTGGGGCCCTAACGTAACCCTGAAGTGCTGTCCCTCATGCACATACAGAGCAAATACAGAGCAGCTGCAGTAACAGTGCGTCCGCCTCTAGGGGGTGCTGCGGATCCACCTGGTGGAGGCCCGGAATCTGATCGCAAAGGACAACTTCATGGGGGGTATGGTGAAGGGGAAGAGCGACCCCTATGTCAAGACTCGGGTCGGAGGCGTGACTTTCCGCAGTCACGTGATCAAGGAGAACCTCAACCCCACGTGGAACGAGCTATACGAGGTGCGATCTTCATTCACGTTTCTTTAACTGTTATTAACGAGCTATACGAGGTACGATCTTCATTCACGTTTCTTTAACTGTTATTAACGAGCTATAGGAGGTACAATCTTCATTCACGTTTTTTTAACTGTTATTAACGAGCTATAGGAGGTACAATCTTCATTCACGTTATTTTAACTGTTATTAACGAGCTATACGAGGTACGATCTTCATTCACATTTTTTAAAAATACTATTATTACTGCTTTTGTTGCTGTTTCTTATCACCGTTATCTTTTCGTGTTATCGTGATGATTACGATGAAAGATCCTGTGGAGTCAAAATCGTTAGTTCATTGTAGCGTCATGAACCAGAGAAAACCAATACTGTGATAACAAGCCTGTTTTATTCAGTTAAAATGAGTTTTTTTGTATACTGCTGATTGCAGGGTGATCAGGTTTTAGCCTATTGTAAACCAGGCTTCTTACAGTTTAATAGAAGTAAATATCCGTTACAGGACGGACAAACCAAGTCAGACTTCTAGTTCTTCTTGCAAAATGCCATACATTACATCAAAAGGAAACTGTTATTTTCCTGTTTAAATGTGGGCAAAGTGCATATACATTTATGCTCATCTGCTCTGTTACATTGTAAGTCACTCTGGATAGTGTCTGCTGTCTGGGTCCATGATCAGAATTATGACCAGAGAAGGCTCCGGTCTGGTTGAAAGATGAAGATAGCCTTGCACATAACAATTAGCATAGCTTACATGACTTACTGTGAAATAACCAAATGCAAGGGAAATGAAAAACCCTAGATGTAGGCCGAACGATTATATGACAGGAGGCTAAAATAAGAAAACGTAAGGTAAATGAAGACCCAGCAGGTAACAATCTTACATGATTTCCAGTAATATAATAAAATACAGGGAAAACGCAGCATACCTCACAAGATAATTTCACTGTCCAATTATTACTCAAGTTATAAAGTTAGACAAACTGATTTTTATGGCGAGTAAAACAATATGCCACAATGAAGCAATATGCTGCTCTGACCAAAGAAAGCAGACCACCATTGACAGGACCATGACAAAGGGCTCAAAAGCCTTAGCGAGTATCGACATTCATTAGTAGAGATGAATTTGAGTGAGAACCAAGTTCAACTTGAAGTGATTCTCAGTTGAGCTCCACTTGGCTTTAGTCAACATTCTATTCTTATTTTCTTCTTCAGTTCTTAAGATGACAGTGTTTTTCTTTTTTTTTTTACAGGTGGTTCTGACCCAGTTGCCTGGACAGGAGGTCCAGTTTGAGGCCTACGACAAAGACCTGGACCAGGACGACTTCCTGGGAAGGTGAGGGCGGGTCTGAATGTATTCAACCTGAACTACTTCAGCAAATAGTGGTACAAACAGCATACCAGTGTAAAACACATATAGTAATATTAAATATATCTCCACCCTGAAAAACGATGACGTATTCTTATTCCAGGACCCTATTGAGCAAACGCTCATTTCTGTGTTTGTTGCAGGTTCAAGATTAGTCTGCGTGACATCATTACCTCCCAGTATACTGATCAGGTGCGGCCTGTCTGTCTTCCTGTGTGTATATTTTAAGGGTGTCGCTAAGAAATATGGCACAGTGATTTTACCAAATGCGTGTTTGTGCGTGTTTGTGTTTGTGTGTGTGTGCGTGCGTGTGTGTGTGTTTGTGTGTGTGTGCACATGCACGTGCATGCTGACTCCCTGTTCAACTCTGTTTCAGTGGTACACCCTGAATGATGTGAAGTCCGGACAGGTCCATCTGGTCCTGGAGTGGTTGCCCAGAGTTTCAGAACATGCCAGATTGGATCAGGTCAGCAGAGCTACATCCTGACTGCGTACTCCAGGCTTCACACACCATCACTGAGTACCAGAGACCTCACACACCATCACTGAGTACCAGAGACCTCACACACCATCACTGAGTACCAGAGACCTCACACACCATCACTGAGTACCATAGGCCTCACACACCATCACTGAGTACCATAGGCCTCACACAGCATCACTGAGTACCTTAGACCTCACACGCCGTCACTGAGTGCAGCTGCATGGGCTGCTCACTTGAGCAGTTTAGACTGTGGGAGTCTGGCTGCTGGCTGTCTCATTTGGTGGTGACACCAGACCCTGGAGCAGTGGTGCACTATTCTGGGCTGGTGTCTGTGCAGACTGTGCGGGGCAGCCCTGCACGTAATCACCCAAAGCATCGCCCACAGGAAAGGGACCTTCAGTCCCTGGGCTTATCTGCATCTCATTGTGCAGTCTGCTTCCCAGTCTGGGCGCCATTGAGAAGAAACTCCAGGATAAAAAAGGACATTCAGACTGCGTGCCTCATTCAGGTGGCTGGGAACCAAACTCTCAACCTACCGATAACACGCCGAGTTCCTATGATCAGTACTCCTCACTGACACAAAGTGGTTCCCCTGGTCAGTCAAAGTGGCAGAGCTACAGTGTGATTGGTTCCTTTGGCTGGACACCAGGGTCTTTGTGAGCCAGTCGTGTCTCTCTATGTGTCTCACACACAGGCTGTAGCAGGCCAGCTCTACCTAATCATGCATTTAGCACATTAATCAACCTCGCTGATGTATGATGACATGTTGTTGTGTGTGGCCATTGGCTGTGCTCCTCCCCAGATCCTTCTGCACCAATCACAGCAGTCCTACCAGAACAAGATCACGCTCTCTGCTGCCGTGCTGTTTGTTTATGTGGACCGTGCTCATGGCCTGCCGGTGAGTCTCTTGCCTTTGCTATTTCACTCGTAAGAAGGGGTAGGTATGGTTGGGTGTGTCGTTCCAGGAAATGAGCAAATACAGTTGGGTGACTGGTCTGTGGATGATCTGTACTGTTAACTGAATTTACTGATGGATTAAAAAAAAAATTGAATTGCAAACTTTTTTCAATGTTTAAAGCTGAAGAAGAGTGGAAAAGAGCCGAAGGCTGGGGTGGAGCTTTCCCTCAAAGGCTCGTCCCAAAGGACCAAGGTGAGACACACCCACCGCCATCTCCCTGGAGACGGCTCACGGGCATGCACTTTAATTAACATTCCAGCAGTCAAGCCACTTTACAAAAGCCATTAATGCTAATTATTTATGAGTTTCTGCTCTGAGGATAACATCACTGAGAGGAGTAGCAGTTGACTCTAATCCCCCGTCTCTCTCTCTCTCTCTCTTCTGGTGATGACTTGCTCGTATATTTAACATTGCTGCATTGAGCAGAGACAAGTGAAATTTAGTGGCTTTGATTTAAAAAAAAAAGCTCAGCAGTCAACTGACAAACTGTACAAAGAGGTCATCCGTACGAGCGGTGTCTTTCTGTGACAGAGAGTAGAGTGCCTGACTGATGTTACCTCTCTAAATTCCCTTCTCTTTGAAAGGTGTGCGATCGCTCCACTTCCCCTCAGTGGGATGAGTCCTTTTACTTCCTGGTTCGTGACCCCAGACAGGATATGCTCGTAGTGAAGGTAAGAGGGCCAGTGGTGTTTAAGTGTGTTAATTTCAGGTCCACACTATACCTGCGGCACATCAGCGCATGCTCTATTTTAAAGCTGTTTAATGGAAGAGGTATTTAAAGGTGGATTGCTTGCAGGTGGGGGCAGTCTAACCTATTCAGGCAACTAAGACAGAAAAAAAAAAAAAATCTATTTCACAGTGAGACTGTGAATGAACAGACAGGCTTGTGGGTGGCGTATCCAGCTGTGCTGATTCCCCTTAGTGCAGTCAGTCAGGGGGCCTGCCGTTCGTCTGCTGCAGCTGTGCAGTGCTCCAGTGCAGTAATACCACAGCTGGGCTGAGGAGAAGCGCTTGGGGGTGAAGGCAGGCATTTCACAGGACAGCTCCTGTTCATTGACATTCTCCAAAACTGCATTGACTTCAGTGTAGCGGTGGGGCGGATCCACAGCCTCCACTGCCCCTTTCAGCTTTGGAAAGAAGAAGAACCGGGAACTAAATTAAAGCCACTGTAAAGGAAAAGGTCAGAATAGTGTTCACTGCGTGACCTGAACTGTGTTCTTGGCTATAAATAGCCGTGCGAAATGAGTATCATACCTTATCAAACCTGTGTTTTGTAGTTGTCCAATAACAATGATATGATACACTTTGGATAAAAGCATCTGCTAAATAAATGTAAATGGACTGCATTTATATAGCGCTTTTATCCAAAGCGCTTTACAATTGATGCCTCTCATTCACCCATTCACACATACACTCACACACACACCAATGGTGAAAGGCTGCCATGCAAGCTCATAGGTAACAATTAGGGGTCAGGTGTCTTGCTCAGGGACACTTCGACACACCCAGGGCGGGGGATCGAACCGGCAACCCTCCGACTGCCAGACAACCACTCTTACCTCCTGAGAAAAAGAGGGGTGATGGGCATTCTCTCTCTGCAGGTCTCTCATAGCTGGGGGACGGCCTTGGGCTCGCTGGTGCTCCCCATCAGAGAGCTGCTGTCAGAACCGGGCCTGGTCCTGGACCGCTGGCTGGGCCTGGACGGAGCTCTGCCCGAGAGCGAGGTCCTGCTGAGGGCCGTGCTGAAGGTCAGAGGTCGCCGCCGTGGCGACTGTTTTCATTACTGACGGGTCTGTGCACGGATAATGAGGATCTGCTGTGTTCTCATTGATCCTCTCTAACTTTGTTAGAGAGGATCAAAGTGGAACTGAGCCAGACTTTATTGTGTTGTCCATAATCGTTTTTAAAGATTGCACTATTTGCACTATTTACTGGCGAACGCCATGTTTATAGACATGGTGTCCGTGTGACCAATATGAAATCATCCTGTATTGGGCAATATAAGAACTCGAAAACCTCTTAAAACTGTCAACTGAATAAAATAGGCATAATGTTAAACCTTTTATCTCCTTTTGTTTAGTATGTATCATGCAACTATTATGTAGGATGATTTGATTTTGCTGGGCTTGTAAATATATTGTAAAATATGAGTGGGGTTGTGTGTTTCAGATCCTGGACTCAAAGGCAGTGGCGTGTTCCAGGGGTCTGGGGGAAATGGCAGGCAATGATGAGATGGACTCAATCATCCCTGGCAAAGAGGCAGCCACAGCAGCCAATCAGGAGCTGAGACACAGGGCTGGGGCCGCCCAGGGGTAAGTCGCAATCCGGAAGTGGCTGAAAACACTGATACTGCACCAATCAGCAGCGCAGTTGTACAACTTCTATGTAATCCTGTGATTTGGTTTTTCAATCACATGGAAGCTGCAAGGCCATGCTGCTGATTGACTGTCTTATCAGCACCCAACAAATATCAGTGAAGTTTTTTCTGGAAGCATTTTAACATGGACTCAGATGTTTGGTTGTTTACTACCACATCAGATATGATTAAGGGAAAAAGACAAGATTGTCTATATGCCCCATGGCAGCTGTTATTCTTATTATGCTACAAAAAACACGATTCGATATGCCATGCAGCCCAAGGATATGCCAGGAGGAAGAGCGTGAGGAATGTTTAAATAAATGGATGCTTACTGCAGACTGATCCACTTGTGTGTGTGTGTGTGTGCGTGTGTGTGTGTGTGTGTGTGTGTGTGTACATGTGTGTGTGTGTGTGTGTGTGTGTGTGTGTGCGTGTGTGCGTGTGTGTCTGTGTATGTGTGTGTGTGTGTGTGTATGTGTGTGCATGTGTGCGTGTGTGTGTGTGTGTGTGTGTGTGTGTGTGTGTGTGTGTGTGTGTGTGTGTGTGTGTGTGTGTGTGTGCGTGTGTGTGTGTGTGTGTGTGTATGTGCGTGTGTGTGTGTGTGTGTGTGTGTGTGTGTGTGTGTGTGTGTGTGCGCGTGTGTGTGCGCGTGTGTGTGCATATGTGTGTGTGTGTGTGTGTGTGCACTCAGGGCTGGGGGTATGACGGGCAGCCATAAGGGTCAGGTGAAGCTGTCCATTTCCTACTCCACTGAGGAGAACAGGCTGCTGATCGTAGTCCACAGCTGCAGGTTTGTGCGTCTGTCTCTCTGTCTGTCTGTACTGACCGACTGTGTGCTGGTGTTTCATTCATGTTTTATGTCCTACGTGTGCAGTACAGAGTTTTATGTTTTTCAGGTATAAATATCTTAACCCACACTGAATATCTGTGGAGGGAATGGAGTAAATTTGCCTGTCCTGAATATCTTAGCTGCGAATAGAGTATCTTTACCTGTACAGAATATTTGTGCTGTTAATAGAATGTCTTTACTTGTGCTGAATATCTGTGTGAATTGAGTATCTTTACCTGCAGTGAATATCTGTGCGGTGAATAGACTATCTTTACTGGCACAGGTACCTGGTGGCTTGTGCCAAAGATGGCTCAGACCTCTACATCTCCTTCATCCTGCTCCCAGACAAGAACAGAACCACCAAGAGGAAGACAAGCGTGAAGAAGAGAGACCTGAACCCAGAGTTTAATGAGAGGTAGGGGGGGGGGGGGGGGGGGGGGGGGGGTTGGTCAGAGGTGCAGATGGGAGGGGCTGTGAGTGAACATGGACTGAGGGTCTGGAATTTGGTGTAATAGGACTCTCTGTCTGGCGCATCTTGCTTTGCTTCATTTCATTAAATAGATATACACATAGTGAGTCATTTTTGTGTGTCTGTGTTTGTGTACGTTTGTGCCAGTGAATCAAACTCCGGCCCCATTTCTCCGTCTCACTTTCCTCTCTCTCTCTCTCTTTTCTGTCCGCTGTCTTTCTGTCGCTCTCTTGATTTCTTTCTCTTGCAGGTTTGATTTTGATCTATCCCCGGAGGAGGCAAGACGCAGGCGACTGGACCTGTCCGTTAAAAACAGCGTGTCCTTCATGAGTCGTGAGAAAGAGCTTATCGGCAAGGTAAACCTGTGTTAATATGTCTCTGGCCCATTAGAGATTACTGACAGGCGAGGTAAACCTGTTTTATGTCTCTGCTATTAGAGATTACTGACAGGCAAGGTAAACCTGTGATAATATCTCTGTGCTATTAGAGATTACTGACAGGCAAGGTAAACTTGTGTTATGTCTCTGTGCTGGGGACTGGGGTCTGTGTGGTTGTCTTCGTAGTGACTGTCTCTGATACAGGGTCTGTGTGGTTGTCTTCGTAGTGACTGTGTCTGAAACAGGGTCTGTGTGGTTGTCTTCGTAGTGACTGTCTCTGAAACAGGGTCTGTGTGGTTGTCTTCGTAGTGACTGTGTCTGAAACAGGGTCTGTGTGGTTGTCTTCGTAGTGACTGTCTCTGATACAGGGTCTGTGTGATTGTCTTCGTAGTGACTGTGTCTGAAACAGGGTCTGTGTGGTTGTCTTCGTAGTGACTGTCTCTGATACAGGGTCTGTGTGGTTGTCTTCGTAGTGACTGTGTCTGAAACAGGGTCTGTGTGGTTGTCTTCGTAGTGACTGTCTCTGATACAGGGTCTGTGTGGTTGTCTTCATAGTGACTGTGTCTGATACAGGGTCTGTGTGGTTGTCTTCATAGTGACTGTACCTGATACAGGGTCTGTGTGGTTGTCTTCATAGTGACGGTCTCTGATACAGGGTCTGTGTGGTTGTCTTCATAGTGACGGTCTCTGATACAGGGTCTGTGTGGTTATCTTCATAGTGACTGTCTCTGATACAGGGTCTGTGTGGTTGTCTTCGTAGTGACGGTCTCTGATACAGGGTCTGTGTGGTTGTCTTCGTAGTGACTGTATCTGATACAGGGTCTGTGTGGTTGTCTTTGTAGTGACTGTATCTGTGATACAGGGTCTGTGTGGTTGTCTTCATAGTGACTGTGCCTGATACAGCCCTGTTTCCTCTCTTTCCTCACGGGTACACACCCTATGATCTGTGAGACTTTGTGTGTGTCGTTTTTCTCCAGGTACAGGTAGAATTGGCAGAGCTGGACCTCAGCGCTGGGGTTACGCAGTGGTAAGTAGGGCGAAACGTCAATCGCTAGGGGCAACCGCTAAATGTTTGTTTCATTCATGCGGTCAATCTGTCCGATAATATTTAACATTAATTTCAAACAATTATTTTATTAATTCTTTAAAATTTTTTAACAATTATTAGTAGTATATGTTTTCTTAAATGGATTTCTCAGTAAGATGTTCCGTGTTCAAAAGTTTGTGAAGCTGACTGGTTTCCATTTTCAAGTACAGCGTGCTAGATCCCATTTCTCACAGTGCGAACACATTGATTTTTTAAATGTTGCGTAAATGCTTTAGATTTCGATGAGGTCCTGGCCACTGTTACTGGCCTGGGCCCATGCAGTCATCTGAAGTGTCCAAAACCGTGATTGCACTGCCTGGGTCAAGACAGAGACACAACTGACTGTTGCTGCTGAAGATTTCCTTGAGATAGAAAGGATTCTAAAAACATTTCAAAGACCAAAGTCAGGATTTAACACTTAGCAGCTCTGAGATATGGAACACCCCACAAAAATGATGTCCTGAAATTCTAACACTGCCCAATATCAATATAGCGCAGTGTCATAACATTCATCATTTTTACGGTCATATTTCCAGTGATGACAGAGATTAAGGTTTCTTGTTCTCCCACACATCCAGGTACGATTTAACAGAAGAGGCCAACTGACGGATCTCCGCGTAAAGATCACTTCACACAAGGATGCCTTTATATTACCCATCTCACACCTCTTTTCTCTACTGTGTTTTTCAAATGGCAACTTTTTTGTTTTGTTGTCAAGTTGCAACACCTAGTTCACCGAAGGAAAACGAATGTTGAATATTCAATATCAAATCAGAATTTGGGTTGTTGATTGGCTGAAAGATCTGTGTGGACCTTGTTCCAAGGCCTTAAGTGGCTGGTGATTGAAAAGGAACCACAAACACATTAGACACTGTGCCAACCCCCCCCCCCCCCCCCCCAGGACTTGAGTTTGACATCTATGGTTTAACACATTTTGCAGGATATCAGCTGTGGGTCAGCTGTGCACTGAGTGCATTCTGTCATAAATATGTTTGGTCTATGGCATTTTTTATAGTGCCATTCACAATCGCATTCGTCTCGACGCTTCTCAGCGAGCAAAAAAAACACTGAATCCGATTCCCTGACCGCTTTGTTGAAAAACTAGAAAAAGAGCGTGACATGTTGAGACGCACTGAAGAAGGCAAGTCATCCATCTATTATTGATAACAAATTGCCTTGCTACTCTGTAAAGCGTCTTTGTGACAGTTCTCTGTAAAAAGCGCTACACAAATAAGATTGAATTAAATTGAAAAAATTACCTAGGTCTGTCAGACTTACTCAGTTACAACTTTAATTCAGTATAAATAGGTGAATCAGATGCCATCGCAACTGAAGGATTATTTTCAAGAAAGGTTGACTCAGTTGTAGAATGCTATGAAAGTATACAAAAATATTTCTCAACAGAACTATGAATTGAGTTTCCTATTGTATTGATACTTTTCAAATTTATGTAAAAAGTCAATAAGGACATCAGGTCCAACCAACCCCCCCCCCCCCCCCCCCAAGACTTTGGTTGGCCTGCCACTCTTGCCCATATTAATCAGATGAATGCACTTCTGTTTCTCCTGCATTGTAAGATGATCTGGGGGAGATCACAGGCTAAATGAATGTAATGCGATGCATACACGCAGTGTGATTGACAAAGGTATTTGTCAAGTTAGCACTTTCGCTGTGTGTATTCTCTTTGGGGCCACCCGTAATTGTCCTTTAAGTCAGTTTATTGCACAAACACAGTGTCTGAAATATATAAACTACTAACAGCCAATGACAGACTTCGCCTCTCATGGGGGCCTGAGTCCAGTATGCACAGAGATGCATTCACAAGAGAGCATCCCTGTGCATTTCACAGAGAAGAAAATCCAGCAGTTGATATTTCAGCATAGTTTGACACTGTGGACTACATCTCCCATCAGCCCCTTTGTGAAACATTCCACAGTGGTTTGCCCATTGACTCCACCCCAGTTTTGGGCAGCTGTAAAGGTGTACTGGTTTTGAAAGGGCAGTGGCTGAGAGATGTGTCAAGAAGAGATGTGACCAAAGTTATTCCATGTTAAATTTAAGTATTTTAAAATATTTTTAATATTGAGGTTCCTGTGGTTGTTTTTTTTAAATATAATTTAATGCTTTTACTTCAATTTTTCTTTCCATTTCTGTTGGATCATATATGTGCTGTAAGTTTGTTATTTTTGCCTGAAGTATTGATGTTGTGTGCACAGCTGTGTTAATGGTTTTACCGATAATAGACAATGTTTCTGAGGAACTGAAGGTTGGGGTACGGTTTGCATTGTCTCCTTTGAAAGAAGTCGTCCTGTGCATAGTAATCAAATTGAATGAAATATCATTTTTTATAATGTCTAGTATAGTCGTCTACTGTGAAAACCCGTTGTAGCAAAGAAACCTTGAGAAAAATAGCAAAAGAGGCTGTGCACGTTATTTTAGTAATTGTGCTTTTATTTGCTGCAAATCATTGTTGCTGCAGATATATGCTTCTGTAGAAATGTCTCCATACTAAGGCTGCACTTGCACTTGCATTGGACAAGTGCAGAAGCTTAAAATTTGAAAATGTGCTTGAAAATGTCTCACTGCTGAACTTTGTGTGCTTCACAAGATAAAAAATGAAGTAGTCATGCCTAAACTCCAGCATGTGTGTGGATACCTGAGAGCGAGTGTGTGTGTGTGTGTGTGTGTGTGTGTGTGTGTGTGTGTCTTTGTGTGTGTGTGTGTGCGTGTGTGAGAGAAATATTACGCATGCATTTGAGTGTGGGTGTGTTTGAGTGTGTGCGTGTGTGTGTGTTTGAGTGTGGGTGTGTTTGAATGCGTGCCTGTGTGCATGTGTGAGTGTGTGTGTGTGTGTGTGTGCATGTGTGGGTGTGTTTGCGTGCGTGTGCGTGTGTGTGTGTGAGTGCGTGTGTGGGTGTGTGCGTGTGTGAGCGTGGGTGTGTGCGAGTGCGTGTGTGCATGTGTGAGTGTGCGTGTGTGAGCGTGGGTGTGTGTGTGTGTGTGGGGGGGATGTTTAAGTGTGTGCATGTGTGGTTGTGTGCGTGTGTGAGCGTGGGTGTGTGCGTGTGTGAGCGTGGGTGTGTGTGTGTGTGTGTGGGGGGGATGTTTAAGTGTGTGCATGTGTGTGTTTGCTATTGTATGTCAAGACCCAAGTGGCCACGTGGATTCTATATTGCAGCTGTTTATTAAACATTGATTACAATTCAGAAAAGACCTGCTGTCTATCTTTTTTATTATGAGGATAATATTTGGGAATGCATATTATTATTATTATTTATTATTATTTGGGAGTATTATTATCTGGAGTATTGTATGTTATGGGAACGCATGTGCAAAAACACTGGAACGCAGGGGAATTATATAGCAAATGAGAGATAGGAGAATAGGTTGGCAGGTGAATGGGTTTACTGCAGTGACTCCCTGATAGGAACTATTAAAGGCTGTCTTGCTTTGTAACTCAATTTCTAAACAAATAATAACCCAGCAATGTGAATTATGGGGGGTAAAGGTCTGCTGGAGACCTTGTAACTTGCTTACGGAGGAATAATACAAAAAAATGTTAAAGGAATTATAGTACCTTTGAATCTATGAGTGGGTCATAATTAAGCACACCTAAATGGTGGTAATAATGCATAAATCGGCTGTAAGATGTGAGCAATAAACTTATTGAGTTCTAGCCTGCATAAAAACCTTCACAGGCTGGTTTTGACATTGTATGGTGCCTTATAACAACATTACAAAATCTGTGAACAAACCAAAGCCATATATATGACAATGTGCAATCTAACTAATAATAAATCAAAATTATAATCAGGAAAGGTGGAATGATAAGATGATTAGTATTACAGTGCCACCACAGCACTAATACAGCATCATTACAGTGCCATTTCAGGTCTACAGACCACAGCACTAATACAGCATCATTACAGTGCCGTTACAGGCCTATAAACCACAGGAACATGATAGCATCATTACAGGTTTACCTCACCATTGGACCATTGCAGCACCATTACAAGGATGGGAAACTGAAGCTTCATGAACCCCGTAATGGGTAGAAGCGCTATATGCTATCGATCTGCTTTCCCATATGAACCTATCAATATACTTTCCTCTTCACAAAGCAACATGGTTCTTTCAGGCCTGCGAGCTGCCCCCATTTCAGGGGTCATAAAGTTTTTCTCGCCCATCATGAGCTAAAGGAAGGATGGCTGCTCTGTTTTCAGGATCCTTGGGTGGAAAAAGAAACGTGCATCTGAATTTTGTACCAATTCTGTACCAAGATCTGACATTTCTGGTCATGGCATGGCAGCTGCAGGCTGAGTGCAAATGGTTTTTTTCTGTGGTCTGAACCAGCAACGGTCTGTTCAGCTACTGCAATGATCAGATTAAGCCTGGAGTAATTGCGTTAAACACAAAACTGGCATACTGAAAAGTCCCTCTAAAAAACAAGTTGTGTGTCCCCATGAAGACACAGAGGAATAAAGTGTTTTGTGGTCATTTTTAAAGACGCCACTCTCACATAAATACATCTATACATAGTTTTTTAAGTACTGTTTTTTGAAGTACCCCTCCCTGATTGTTTACTGTGTGACTTCTGAATATGCATACTGGTAAAACGTGTTTTTCCTTCTTGCCATTTTAATGCATTGCAAATAGCAGCCTAACCAAGCCCCATTAGAAACTGAAACAACTGTCTTTCTTTGGTCAGTTAGGGGCTTTATAAGTATACCCAAACAGAGCAATAAGAGATTTAGTTGGCCTTCTTCCCACAACAACTTCCTGCTTTCTGTCTCTCTCTCCGGCTGCCTGCCATTTCCTGCTGACTGTGTGTGTGTGTGTGCGTGCATGTGTTGTGTGTGTGTGTGTGTGTGTGCACACACACACACACACACACACACACAGCAAATGGTTATATTGCGGGGAATTGGGATTATAATGATTCAGATGCAGGTTTGCATCTTGGTTGAGATCCTTCAGTTACCACACTTTTTTGTCCGTTGACTACATCACATTAACGTGTTGGGTGACAGGAGCTTATTTCATTTAATTGTAATTTATTGATATATTTGATCGTATTGTATGTATTCTTATTTTTTAAAGTTAACGTATTGTTTGTAATATAATGATATTGTATACACTCGCTTGTCTGTGGATGTTGAGATAACCCAAGATGGATGATGTAGGCCTACTTGCGTTTTTTTCACCTTTGGTGCCTTGGTTGGCTCCGTAGAATTTAATCCAATGCTGAATCATGCTATCTACTGTGGTGGTTTTTCTTATGTTCGTGGGCTGTAAATGTTGCTGTGGGATTTACAAATTTGACCAGTGAGTGGCGCAAATATATCAACTTCTCCCCAGCAATCCACCTCAAGTTGCGAACAGAAACAAAAGGAGGGGTCGGGTCCGTGATTGACAGATCATCGCACCAACGAAGAAGGGGTATTGTTGGGTGGAGGGCGGTATGTTTCGCCCTTCGCCTGTTGAGTGGCAGCGAAATCGAGAGAGCTTAATCAGGACACACAACAGTAATGAATGGAAAAGCGAAGAAGCCAGCAAAGTTCAGAAAGTAGCTGTGCGGTCGGTTAAAATGATTTCATCGGACCGAGGATTTTCAGCGCGAGATGTAGGGGCCCGGAGAAGTTACTCAAGAATAAAAACCTACTAAACGCGTATTCTTACGTTTGAAATACAAGTAGGCTACGCGTAGCGTATGTAGTAACAAAGGTTTACTATATTGATGCAATATGGGACTGATGTGGCTAACGTTAACGATTTCTGACTGATCCAGGAATGCAAAGTCCGGACGGAAAGAAAATACCCATCCGCTGAATCGGAATTGATTTACTGGTGATTACTTGGGTAAATTACACATTTGTTCGGAGGAAACGTAGGCAGCTGAGACGAAGGAAAGGACTTTCTTTTCAAAGGATACATATTGTTTTTTCTTAACCATGGGGAATATTGAGAGTGTGGACGGACAATCAGAAATGAAGACTCATATAATGCCATTAAAGGTCCCCATGCCAGACCCCATTGAACTGGAGGAGAGATTTGCAATAGTTTTGGTAAGTGTAAAAAGATTGTTATTCTGCGTTTGTCAGCGTTTTGTTGAGCCAGTAGTTTATGGGATGGGGAGTTGTGGCAAAGCTCGATGATGAGTTCATGATTGTATGTTTTGGTGACGAGTAAATTGACGAATGGTATAGTTAATTTTCTCATTTTTTGTCTAATTTGCTTTAAGAAAATCGGAACACCAATTCTGGTTGAAATTAGCTTACCTTTCTGAAATATTGATGGTGGCTAACGGTTGCAGTTCTGTCACGTTTATCCACGACCATCTTTTGTGTAATCATAACAGAATCACACGTAATTCGAATATTGTTAAAACAGCAGGTTTTACCTGTAAACACGTTTACGCGAAGAACTGTAACATTGTGAAAGAGTGCGGAACTTAATCAAATATAGACTATTGGATGTGCGTGGCTGAATAACGAGCAAATTAGATTATAAAATATATGTGGTATCTCAGTTGTGCTTGCTAATGTAACCAGTTGCTTACCGTTATTTACAACTTAAACCGTTTTGTTTGTGGTGTGTGGTCTTGTTTAATGTCCAGAAACGAACTTTTTCCACTTTTCATTTCTTTCCCCGTAATGAGTTGCTGATATTGTAAATTAGCCGACCCGGCCCACCCCCAAACCATTCGCGTTTCCCTCCTCCCCTGCGGTTCTTTTGTTTCCAAAAGTCAGCCGGAGGCTTTAGCTAATTTTCTGCAGTCTGTGCGTTGCGGACGGGGAAGGGATTGTATTGCAGCTGTCTTATTTTCAAAGCGCTTTAAAAGCGGTTTATCTCGTTCCATGTAACACATGTACACACAGCGTATTTTAGTGATTTTTACCAGAACGGCATTAATCATTTCGTGGCCAAAAATTCCATTTATGACTGGCTAAAAAAAAAAATAAAAAAAATAACATTTTCTGAATTCCCCTAAAACTCCTACACCCCGGAGAACGCTTTGAGAACTTCCCCCGCTTCGGCGTCGCCATGTACGCCAAATCGTCCTTTGACCGAGCTAGTTGACAGGTCTTTTAGTGGGATGTGCAAAACAATAGCCCTGTCCACACCCACGATTAACATAAAACACCACACTTCACGGGACAAAATGTTTGTTTTGGTCGCCGCTACTGATGCTGGGAAATTCAGGCCGTCCATGTCAAATCGAGCAGTCCAGGGGGGCTCACGTCCTCGCTGAAAGCAGTTGAAGCGCATATGGGCGAATTGTTTCTCAGGGTTTGGCAGCAATCGATGCGCAAAGACGTAGGCTACAGAGAAGGGGAGCGCTGGAATTGCTCGGAATTTTTGGGATTGCCAGGTCTCTCAGCAGGGAAGAGTAACGCAGCAGCTTGACTTTCAAAAACTTCTATTGATTGGACACCTTCATTTTGATAGTGTCCTCCAGTCCTTCAAAAGTGTAATTCAAAGGGACTTTGTTTCAAGTATTTTTGCTTGCATAAACTCCCTTGCTCTAATTTGGAGCACAAGCGCCCTTGGGAGTGGCCCGTGTGAAAAAGTTCTGGCTCCCACTGATGTGGCGATGAAAGATTCTGAGGAGAACACAACAGATGATTGATCAGACAGACAGCCGAAATGAGCTTAATCAAATTTCGATTTGATGTAGCACTTTTTTTAAACAAAGGAGTCATTGTCTATCATTGTCTGACACCCCCCCCCCCACCCCACCAATAAAAAAAAGTAATCTGAAGGGGAGCTTTAAGGGAGGACTAGCCAAAACGGTGGTAGAAGCCTTGGTGATGGCGGGTCATGTTGTTGATGGTTTTGAAGATGCAGGTTGCTTGGGGGGGGGGGGGGGGGTTGGGGGGGGGGGGGGGTTGTCTGCTGATGCACACAGTCTTTCCGCCTCAGAAGAAGGAGAAACCCTCTGCTCCTTTTCCCTGTCACGCTGGCTGAATGGCAGGAAACAGCCACCCCCCCCCCATCTTACCTCCTTTGTCTTTGTTTAACTCCCGAGACAGAGGGGGGTTCTGGGACACTGTGAAGCGGAGCGTTCTGTCACTGCAGCCGCACGTCCCCGCTTTCCACGGGGTGACCGTCGGCCTTTTTGTCTTGGTCATTTTTGTGTCATAGCTACGCAGTATTTTCATAGCTAAGCTGGAATTTGCTATGAATCTCCTGCGTGAGTTGTACCAAATAAATAAACAGAGATTAATATATCAGTGAATGCTGATTATTCAAAGTGCGTGAAGATGTATATTTGCAGCTTTAGCACACTTACGTTGCACACCTGAAGTTTTCATCAAATGGCCTCGTACAGGACATCTAACGAACAGATTTTCCCATGTTGCACACAGTACTGCCTGATTATGCTCCTGACTACTGGAAGGGATTTAGCTATAGCATTTGCTCCTATGTGACATATTTGGTAGAAGGTTCTCACCGCGAGTGCTGGTTGGGGCCTACAGTTGCATGTTCAAGTCTTGGCCCTGCCATGGAGTGATGGGACCTGGAGTCCTTTGGCAGAAAACAGGGTTTGTCCTGCAGGGGTAGAGTGGAAGACCACCCTCACCAAATTACCGCCAGCTCTCCTGTCATACTGCGTGGAATGTAGTGTGTACAGCAGTGGTCTCCAACCCTGGTCCTGGAGAGCTACAGCAGGGTCTGCTGGTTTTTGTTTTCACCTTAAAATCAGCACCCAATTGAGACCCAAGACACCAGGTGAGTTGAGTTAACTGTGTAATCAACTGCTCTAACTGATTCATGAAGTGCAGAGTCACTATGAAAACCAGTAGACCCTGTAGCTCTGCAGGTCCAGGTTGGAGACCACTGGTGTACAGTCTCAGAAACAATATGAAAACTGCCAATAAAGGTACAAATGCTTGTCACTGGGGTGGTACCATATTGGTTTCATAAAACTGTACTCCTTGCCAGCAATACATAATTCATTTGTGCAATTTTTGCTTGTAAAAGGCACTTATTCGCACCCAGATAGGAGGCTATATTGTACTTTCAGGGTACATTCGGCAAATTTCCATTAAAAAGTACCTCCACTGTGCCTTTATTTCTGAGCGAGTAAAGTTGTCCATCTCGCACGCTGAGCGAATCAGTCGTCCGCACACTCCAGCTGCCGGGCTTCATGCACGGGTCGGTCTGACACGGACACCAGACACAGTCATCAACGCTGCCAAATCGGGGAGAGAAAGAAGTGCCCCTTTTCCTCACGGCCACAGCGGTGATGGGATGCGAACTCGCACCCTTCTGGTTGTAGGCTCGGTTCCCTCCCCCTGATTCCCCGTCACCCTCGGTGTGGAATCCCAGCACGTGGGGGGTAATCCCGCTCACACCGGCACGGTCCGGGCCTCCTCTGTGTCCTACCACCCCCCCCCCCCCCCCCCCGCCCTCCCTCAAGCTGCAGTGGACACGTGGCCAGCGCTGCGAGTTCTTTGCTGGACTCCGGCCCACTTTTGACCGGCACCTGCGTTCTGTCTGCGGCCTCCTGGTCGCTTGCTCAAAACCACCATGCTTTAAATACAGGAGGACAAATGGCCAGACCCCTCATTACCGTAGGTTCACACAGCATGGCATCAAATGAAAGGAGTCTTGCGATCCATTTTTCTCAGCTCTTTGTCAGTTTTAGTGGAACGTAACCTGTGATACGTAGAAATCACTCTTAGAACTGTTAGAACTCAGATTCAAAGGCAAGACTGGTTTAGGACATCTCTGATTAAACCTACGCAGTCTTACACTGTTAGGGGAGGGATTTCAATCACAGTGCGTTCATAAGATGTGTTTATACAATAACAAGAAATGGAGGGGGTGTAATGATAAATATCCCATGTATTTAGCTGCGCCTCTACTTTTTTAAAACAAGCTGCTATGATGGTCCTAGCTACTACTTTGGTCACCGTTATTGTTACGTTACTGTGGGAGCCAATCATATTCTTGCTTTGGCCAGGAGAGTTTGACATTGCAGACACTCTACTCTGTTGCATTTGCTGAAGTTAGGAAATGTCTATGGTTGGAAAATACCTCATGCAAAGAAATAACTAGGAATGAAGACCTAAATTAAACAAATAAGGGTATTATCGTGAACACTGTAGCAGCATTATTGGCATCATGGTCTTCAAGTAATCATGCAAGTTTTGGGGTATGACTTTCTCTCCCCTCCCCAGAGTTTTCTGCCGCTTCTTTCATCAGCTAGCAGCACTGACTTCCTTTACTTTGTGTGGTCCCATGGGAAAGTGGAAAAGCTGGGGGGGGGGAGCTGCCATTTTGGGTCTGCCATCAGATATCTCTCTTGTTCAGTGCTGCCCCCTTTTTGTCTGGAGATGAAAGGACATCAAAGAAGCTCCAGGTTCACGGGAAGAGAAAAAGTAGGGCTAGAAAAGGCTAGGCCCGGTGTTTATTTTCCCTGGCTGAGATTAGAGGGCACGATGTTCTGTTCTTTCAAACACACAGAAGGCAATCGCAGAGAGCAGAGAACTCCCCATCTGCACTCATTGCAATGGCAGCACAACCGCGACACTGTGTTACACGTCCACAATTCCATTTTATTATGTGTTTTTTTTGGCGTGCCAATACTAGCCGCAGTAATAATGAAAGCATTGTAATGATTTCTGGAGTCTGCATTCCCCGCATGGTTGGCCTGTTGTCCTGTTTAATCACAGTCCAGTCCTACTCACCCTATGAGGCTGCAGTCATATATAAACAAAGTCCCCATTTGAAAGCATAATGTTGCATAATGCAGCACAAATGGGGATTATCTCACCACAAATGATGTGTTTCTCTGCAATGTGTTACTCGACACTGTGAGGCTGGGGTGTGTGACTCTACACTGTGAGACTGGGGTGTGTAACTCTACACTGTGAGGCTGGGGTGTGTGACTCTACACTGTGAGGCTGGGGTGTGTTACTCTACACTGTGTGACTGGGGTGTGTAACTACACTGTGAGACTGGGGTGTGTTACTCTACACTGTGTGACTGGAGGTGTGTTACGCTACACTGTGAAACTGGGGTGTGTGACTCTACACTGTGAGGCTGGGGTGTGTAACTCTACACTGTGAGGCTGGGGTGTGTGACTCTACACTGTGAGGCTGGGGTGTGTTACGCTACACTGTGTGACTGGGGTGTGTAACTACACTGTGAGACTGGGGTGTGTTACTCTACACTGTGTGACTGGAGGTGTGTTACGCTACACTGTGAAACTGGGGTGTGTTACACTACACTGTGTGACTGGAGGTGTGTTACTCTACACTGTGAGGCTGGGGTGTGTTACTCTACACTGTGAGACTATATATATATATATATATATATACACGTGTGTGTGTTTGTATTTGTGTTTTACTTTACATCTGTCTAAGGACTGTCTATGTACTTTACTCTTTTTGATGCTGTCTCGGGATTTGAGTGTGTGTGCGTGCATGTGTGTGTGTATGTGGGAGAACCAACACTTTTAGACTTCTCTCTGGAATGACTGTACCTTATGATGTCATAGTTGGACCAGTGGTCGTCTGCAGTGGTGTCCAGTGGGTAATGACTTTAGCAGGGTCTGAACCCCACGGTTAAATGAGGCTACTTCACGCTTCTTTTCTAACAGAATGCTGCGCTTAATTCTAAGGGAGAGCATGTGCTAAAGACATCCCACCTCTTCTCTCCTTTGTTTCTCTTTCCACGGTGTCTGGGCTCTGTGTTTTCCATGTTTGAGAACAGCTGCCCAGTTTTTCTCTTCTTTTCTGTGACCGGAGAGGAAATGGCTTTGTAGGAAATGGTGCGGGAGATGGTTTTTCCCCAACAATAAGATTTGTGTTTGTGACTTGGCTACTGCTTTACTACATGCCAGGCGTTTAGCAGAAATGCATGCATACTGGTACCCCCACTGCAGGCATGTGCTCATAGACCCACAGAGGACTTTTGGGTAAGGCACAAAGATCAAGACTCCAGGCCACTTTGCGGTGTGTGTTTCCTCTGGGTAGGGATGTTTGCTGAAAGCGAACCTGGATTTTTTAAACTGAAATTAGATGGTTACTGACTTGCTATTTTATGTGTGTGGGTGTCTATGTAAAGGTTTCATTAAGTATGTAGAAAAACTCTGTATACGCTTAGAAACAGACTCACCATGCTTGTCCTGCAGCTTTTACCACCTCTGTGGAGGGCAGGAGCAATCTCCACTGCAAGGGGGGTGGGGGGCCTTCTAGACAGGAGACCATTTTTCCAGACGCTTCTTTCTGCGGGAGGGTGTTGGAGTTTTGGTAGGTGTGCTGGACTCTCTTTCTGTGTGAGGGTTTTGAGGTTTGGGTAGGCCTGCTACCCTCTCTTTCTGTGGGAGTGTGTTGGAGTTTTGGTTGGCCTGGTGGCCTCTTTCTGCCGGAGGGTGTTGGAGTTTTGGTAGGTGTGCTAGCCTCTCTTTTCTGTGGGAGGTGTTGGAGTTTTGGTAGGTGTGCTGTCCGCTCTTTCTGCAGGAGGGTGTTGGAGTTTTGGTAGGTGTGCTTCCCGCTCTTTATGAGGGAGGGTGTTGGAGTTTTGGTAGGTGTGCTGGCCTCTTTCTTCCGGAGGGTGTTGGAGTTTTGGTAGGTGTGCTGGCCGCTCTTTCTGCAGGAGGGTGTTGGAGTTTTGGTAGGTGTGCTGGCCTCTTTCTTCCGGAGGGTGTTGGAGTTTTGGTAGGTGTGCTGGCCGCTCTTTCTGCCGGAGGGTGTTGGAGTTTTGGTAGGTGTGCTTGCCGCTCTTTATGAGGGAGGGTGTTGGAGTTTTGGTAGGTGTTGGCCTCTTTCTTTCCGGAGGGTGTGGGTGTGTGTGCCAGCCTCTTTCTTCCGGAGGGTGTTGGAGTTTTGGTAGGTGTGCTTCTTTCTGCAGGAGGGTGTTGGAGTTTTGGTAGGTGTGCTTGCCGCTCTTTATGAGGGAGGGTGTTGGAGTTTTGGTAGGTGTGCTGGCCTCTTTCTTCCGGAGGGTGTTGGAGTTTTGGTAGGTGTGCTGGCCGCTCTTTCTGCAGGAGGGTGTTGGAGTTTTGGTAGGTGTGCTTGCCGCTCTTTATGAGGGTGGGTGTTGGAGTTTTGGTAGGTATGCTGGCCGCTCTTTCTGCTGGAGGATGTTGGAGTTTTGGTGGGTGTGCTGGCCTCTTCTTCAGCGGGAGGGTGGTGGAGTTTTGGTAGGTGTGCTGGCTTCTCTTTCTGTGGAAGGGTGTTGTAGTTTTGGTAGGTGTGCTGGCCTCTCTTTCTGTGGGACGGTGTTGGAGTTTTGGTAGGTGTGCTGATGGTGGTCTGGGGCGGGGACTGCAGGGTACAGGCAGGACTTTGTGGGTGGGGGGTTGCTGGTGCAAACTGGTGGGTGGGGATCATGTTGCTGTCCTCTTTTGAAGCACAGGGCTCTTGCTCTCTACACTCCTGGGGTCTTGGCTTGGCAAGGGTGGGAGGTTCAGCTTGGCTGTATAATTTTGTTTCTTTTCAGCCATTCAGATGTGGACTTGCTTGTGTGTTCTGGATCATTGTTTTGCTGCATAACCCAAATACAGCCAACAATATGGCTGCCACACGTCAATCAATTATTGTGGGTGTGGCCATTTTTAGTAAAACAGCTGTAACTTGTGAGTGCTTTGTCCGATCATCGCGAAACCTGGCATACTTGTACAATGGTTGACTCAGGCACAGCATGCTAATTGATGGTGCTTAGCCAATAGTTGGCGCTGTAAGAGAAAGATAAATATAAATGTAGTTGACTCCTCAAATCTTTGAGCAGTCCAGTTGAATCTTTGCATGCTATGTCTTTGTGTCAGTCTGCCATTGAATGTACAATGATGAAGTCATATCTGAAAACAAGGCTGCCATCAGCCAATCAGTAGTTGATTGGAAGGTGATGGGTTTAGCTGTGGCTGATCATCATGAAAATTGTTTGGAACTTTTCCTCAAAGCTAGGGAATACATAGGGAATGAATTTTGGGACAGAAACTGAAAATTTATCCTTACAACTTAACATTCATAATTGCCGCATGCTGCTTGGACCCCGTCAATTAACGATTACGGTAATATTTATTTATTAATTGGTTGATTGCGTAACTAAGGGGGCATTCACTTATTCACATGGGTGATATGGGTGTTTGATAACTTTTTAAAATTAAAATAAATGAAATAATTTAAATGAAAAAACAAAATGTGTTTTCTGTCTACTCCGTTTTCCTTGTTTTACATTTTGTCTAAAGATCTGAAACCATTCTGTGTGACATGCAGTAATCAGGAAATCTGGAAGGGGGCAAATACTTTTTCACCGCTATGTATGCCCAGAAAGAGTGAGAGAGAGAGAGATACTGAGGCGTGGAAGTGGTTGAACTGGCCTGTTTCATAAGCAGTCTGCCCAGACAGCATTTTGAAGTGACACCACTCTGAGCACGAGGCTGACCTCAGCATCTAGAAACTGCAACTGATGTCACACTTATGAAGGGGAAATTAAACCTAAACTACTCTGCGTTCAGTTGGGCTGCGAGTGATTTGAACCTCGAGCTATGGCCCCGGCTCGAGATCCCAGGCATTTTACTGAGCCCGTGCCTGACCCGGGAAAAAAAAAAGGCCAGAAGTTTCCAGAAAACGGTAGTGCGACATGTATGGGCGGCTCAGACCGTGTGCATGTGCATAGTGCAGCGGGGGGAGAGAGAGAGGAGAGCAGGAACGCACAGCATTGACTAAAGACGCACAGCCATGGTCAAAAACTACCGAGGATGCCCTAAATAAAACAAAAAAAAGTTTGCCACGGTGTCATAAGGTATTAATTAAGATGTGTTTTTCGTTACAACAGGATCAAACTTGTTTATTGTTGCGTAGGTTGCTGGTCCTTGCTTAATCGTTGTGTTCACATGGTTGTTGTTGGCCTGTTATCATCATTCATCACGCAGCATTTGATACTTGGGTTCCACACGTCTGGCTTTCCCTTTCCCTTCTGAGAGAGCGGAACATTTTCCCATCACTAACTTGCTTTTCAGCTGCAACCGCAGCTCTAATAGCTCTGTCTGTCGGTCAGTCGGTTGGTTGGTCGGTCGGTCGGTCCATCGGTCCGCAAAAAGTGCCCCACCCCGTAGCGGCCACAGTTTTCGCCCCAGGACGCTGAAATTTGGCATGGACGTAGGTCATGACCGGAAGGTAGAGCTGAGTAACTTCAAGGCCAATTGACCAAGAGGGGGCGTGGCGATGGGCGTGGCCTATCACAAAAAGGTGCATAACTCCCGAATGGATTCACAGATTGGCACAAGATTTTGTGGAAAGGTTGGTCATGAGCCAAAGAAGAGGTCAGGTGTTTGTGTGACGGTGTGTGCGTGGATGCATGCACACATGGACACACGGTCGCAGCTATTGCAGATTCGTGCTTGTTTATTTCTGGTTCCGCATCCATCTTTTCACATCTTTTTCTTTTTTACTTTGTTTCTGTTGTTGTAAACTTATCACTGAAAGGATATCCCCCTGCCTCTATTGCATGTGAAGTGTGCAAAAGGCAATTCACGCCAAAGCTGTATATTTGCCGTATAGTTAAACAGGAGTTGTTGGGTGATTAAAGCAGATATGTTTTAACAATTGGGGAAAGTATTGATTTGATTTGGCTAGAAAAGTAGCGGTCAGCACAATGGACGGTGATCGCGTGTAAAAATGCAAGTTAAATACACGCAGACTAACTTCTTTTTAAAACTGTGCGGCCCACGCCGGACTGACCTGAACCGATCATCATGAAGGCCCGGCTGAAGGTCAGGTCCGGTTCTGGTCCTGATGGGCTCAGGTGACTTTCAGAACTCTGAGGTGCAGTGGTACTGCAGTGAACCCAGTCCAGCAGGTGTGTGAGTAGTGTTTGTATATAATGTGTGTGTGTGAGTAATGTGTGTATATAATGTGTGTGTGTGTGTGTGTGTGTGTGTGTGAGATTGTGTGTGTGAGTAGTGTGTGTATTTAATGTACGTGGATTGTGTGTGCATATAATGTGTGTGGGTAGTGTGTGTGTAATATGTGTGTAGTGTGTGAGTAGTGTGTATAATGCATGTGTGTGAGTAGCGTGTATATAATGCGTGTGTGTAAGTAGTGTGTGTATTGTGTGTGTGTGTGAGTAGTGTGTGTATATAATGTGTGTGTGTGTGTGTGTGTGTGTGTGTGTGTGTGTGTGAGATTGTGTGTGTGAGTAGTGTGTGTATTTAATGTACGTGGATTGTGTGTGCATATAATGTGTGTGTGGGTGTGTGTGTGTAATATGTGTGTAGTGTGTGAGTAGTGTGTATAATGCATGCGTGTGAGTAGCGTGTATATAATGTGTGTGTGTAAGTAGTGTGTGTATTGTGTGTGTGTGTGAGTAGTGTGGTTCTGTAGCTGTAGTAGCTTCCTGTGTAGCACAATGAGACTGTGTGAGGGAAGGAGAGAAGGAGAGGGGGCCTATGCTGCCTTTGTGCTCCAGGGTTTAGTAGAGGAACACTGAACATTGTGAGCACTGAGTACTGAACACTGTGAGTACTAAATTCTGAACACTGTGAGCTCTGAGTATTGAACACTGCACTGAGTGCTGAACACTAAACACTGTGCATACTGAGCACTGAATACTGAGTGCTGAACACTGACTTCTGTATACTGTATAACCTTCTCTGCCACCAGCTATGTATGACTAAAGAGACACACACAAATGCACAGAACTCTCTCTCTCTCTCTCTCTCTCTCTCTCTCTCTCTCTCTCTCTCTCTCTCAGTCACACACACACATGCATACACACACACACACACACACACACACAGACAGGCAGACAGACAGACAGACACAAACACATGCAGACACATTGTCAGTTGGGATGGGGTGGTGGGGAGGCACCAACATCTGTACATAATGAAATGTGTACGCACCTTTTTTTCCCCTCCCTCTCTTCCCCACCCTTTTCTCATTCTTGCTCTCTATCCCCCCATTCTCTCTATCCTGGGGTTCCACTTCTCCTTTCTCGGTCTATTTTAAGAGAGGGACTATCCTAGTCCCGGTACCACACGTGACTAAAACCTGATTAATGACCACACTTTCTAACTGGCGTGTGACCGAGTGCATTCTTGCGATCTCTCAGTTGAGCTCTTTCTTGAAAGTCATGTGCACATCTGCCAGCGAAAACCCCCCGCCTGCCCACTCATCTTCTCTTGGGGAAACGGTGGCGATTCCACCGTCTGCTCCGGGGGAATCCGAGCCGCCGGTTTAGGTCACTTCCTGTTTGTGTCCGTCCTGTGCCGGAGGAGCCACCGAGGAGGAAACAGCGCGCGGCGCAGCGGCGATGCGTGGGAACCAATGATTCACCGCGGCCGGGGCAACTCTCTGTTCTACGCCGGACTCACCCTGATCTGACCATGCACCACGGCGGGAAGATGACATGCTGACACGCACACACAGACAAACACACACGCACACACATGCACACGCACACACACGCACACACACACGCACACTCAGACAAACACACACGCACACACACGCACACTCAGACAAACACACACGCACACACACGCACACTCAGACAAACACACACACACTCAGACAAACACACACGCACACACACGCACACACAGACAAACACACACGCACACACACGCACACACAGACAAACACACACGCACACACAGACAAACACACATGCACACACACACACACGCACACACAGACAAACGCACATGCACACACAGACAAACACGCACGCACACACACACACACACACACACACAGACAAACACACAGACAAACGCACACGCACACACAGACAAACACACACGCACACACAGACAAACACACACGCACGCACAAACACACATGCACACACAGACAAACACACACGCACACACACGCACACACAGACAAACACACATGCACACGCACACACACGCACACACAGACAAACGCACATGCACACACAGACAAACACGCACGCACACACACACACACACACACGACAAACACACAGACAAACGCACACGCACACACAGACAAACACACACGCACACACAGACAAACACACACGCACGCACAAACACACATGCACACACAGACAAACACACACGTACACACAGACAAACGCACGTGCACACACAGACAAACACACATGCACACACAGACACAACACACACACACACGCACACAAACACACATGCACACACACACACACACACACGCACACACAGACAAACAAAAATGCACACTCTTTGGATAAATATGTTTACACTGTACAACTTCAGCGATATGAATGCTTTGTCAGTGGAGGTTGTTCAGGAATGTTCTCAACTGGTGTTTTTAAATCATATTTGCCTTTTAAGTACAGTTGATGCCAAAAGTTTACATGCACACCTAGGCTAAAGACATTCAAACGCAGTTTTCGCCATTGTAAACGTTTGGACCTCAGCTGTACCAGCATGTCTAGCAGCAGCCTACTGGAAGAGCAGCGTTCACAGAGCTTTAACTTTGTGTTCGCTAGAATGCATTAGTGATAATAAAGGTCTGTTGTACATGGGATGCCATGTCTGCTGCTTGCACCAATCACACAACGTACACTGTGGGGCATAGAACTGAATCCCCTTTGTCATTAAAACTATGCAGGAAAACTTATAGCACAGCAATTAACATCTCGCAGACATTATTCCCATCACAAACTACTTCACATGCACACGGGACAGGAAGGACCACAGAATGATATGGCCCTCCCTCTAAAGTTCAGCCAGGTTGAGTTTGGGTTGCCTAGCAATGTAACAAATGGCCCCTCCTCCCTCCAGTCCTGGATGGTCACAGGGTGTGCTGGTTTAACTCCAGTCCTGGATGGTCACAGAGTATGCTGGTTTAACTCCAGTCCTGGATGGTCACAGGGTGTGCCAGTTTAACTCCAGTCCTGGATGATCACAGGGTGTGCCAGTTTAACTCCAGTCCTGGATGATCACAGGGTGTGCCAGTTTAACTCCAGTCCTGGATGATCACAGGGTGTGCTGGTTTAACTCCAGTCCTGATGGTCACAGGGTGTGCCAGTTTAACTCCAGTCCTGGATGATCACAGGGTGTGCCAGTTTAACTCCGGTCCTGGATGGTCACAGGGTGTGCCAGTTTAACTCCAGTCCTGGATGATCACAGGGTGTGCCAGTTTAACTCCAGTCCTGTATGATCACAGGGTGTGCCAGTTTAACTCCAGTCCTGGGGGAAAATCCCACATGGGATTTGAACCTGGGACCTTCTTGCTGTGAGGCAACAGTGCTGCCCCTGTTTAATTATGCACCCATCTTTGGTTTGTTAGGGGGACTTCTTGTTAAGGTTTGAACCGCCCCTGTTATACCTGTGTACTTTGACGGACAGGTCTTTTGACTTGTCTTTTGAAAATGAAAATGTAACTTTCATTTGGATTCTGCCGGAGTAGACGCGTGAGAACACCGAAGTGAAATTTGCAGACGGCAGAAGTACAGTGAATTTTTGTTGATGTCAGGCTTGTACTGTGAGAAGCTGATTGGCATTAGAACATGGGAAGTAAGAGGCTAAACGGCTACATTCAGAGGCCTGTCCGTCCAGTCTGAGCTCTCTGGTGATTGGCTGTGTGTACTTCTGTCTTTAGGCACTGTGAGTCACACACATTTAGGGATTTGAGCCCAGGGTCAATTTGCCATTAATTGGCATTTAAACTTAATGTTGTCCTTCTTCATTTTTAATCACAGTTCAGGCTATAAAGAAAAACTTTATTGTACTTAACAGCAGACAACAAGAATCCCACATGAGTTTTATTATGAGAAATAATTATGATGACCAAGCCAGCAACCCTTGCGAAAATGCAATGCTCTGATATGTAAATATGTGTTTTATTTTACTGAATTGTATTTATATATATAGTAATATCGTTGTATAATTATGTATGTATAGTAAAAATTTATGAAAGTAGGTATAATTTGGATTTTTGCCCATGTATTGTGAGGTTTTGAAATAACTTAATTTTAACATTAACATTGTGATAACATTTTTTAAAGCATTTGCTATTTCAGTACATTTTCAGTAGTTTTGCTGAAAGGAGGCAGGTGCTTTTGCTGGAAGGGGGCATTTCCTGTTAACATTGCAGAGTAGCAGACTGCAGCCCTGGGGAACGGCGTGACGTAGATCTGCTGGGCCTTGTGGCGCAGCGGGACGTAGAGCTGTGGCAGAGCTGCTGGGCCTCGTGGCGCAGCGTAGGGTAGAGCTGTGGCAGAGCTGCTGGGCCTCGTGGCGCAGCATGGGGTAGAGCCGTGGCAGAGCTGCTGGGCCTCGTGGCGCAGCGTAGGGTAGAGCTGTGGCAGAGCTGCTGGGCCTCGTGGCACAGCGGGAAGTAGAGCTGTGGCAGAGCTGCTGGGCCTCGTGGCACAGCGGGAAGTAGAGCTGTGGCAGAGCTGCTGGGCCTCGTGGCGCAGCGGGAAGTAGAGCTGTGGCAGAGCTGCTGGGCCTCGTGCCGGGGAATTTCATACGTTTCACTTTCATTTCCACAGTTCGCCAACTCCACGCTTATGTAAACCTGGAAAGGAACTCCTGATCTCGTGATCGCTTACTGCCAGCGGTGACTCGCACATTGTTGTCAGAAGTTAAAAAAAAAGAAACTTTTTGTTTAAAAACTCTGAGTTTTGGCTGCTGTGAAATCAGGTGGTTTTACAGAAACCATCTGATGGCAGTGAGCACTGGTGACCCATCTGAGGAGACTGCCTGTGACTCAGGAATGGGTTACATCAACGTCGGGATGAAGCCTGCGATTGTTCAGCCGTGACAACGGGACTGTGTTGTGTAATGGAGTGGAGTGGACTCTGGATCAGTGCAGCGTTTGTGTTTGCTGCTGCCCTTGCGCTTTATGAAGCGGCGAATTGGGTTATATTGGTTTTGTCTTCTCCTATCCCCTGCTCCACACCTTCTCTATCCCTTCTCTATCTCCCTCACCCCCTCTCTCACATCTTTCCTCCCTCCCTGTACCTCTACCCTCCCACTCTGTTACTCTCTCGACTCCTCTTCCTCCCTCCACCTCTTCCTCAGCCCTCGTGCGCCTCTTTCTCTCGCTCCCTCCTTCTTGTGTTATTTCTCTCAGTCCCATTCTCGTTCGTTCTCCTCTGCCTTCCAGCTCTCTCATGCTTCCTCTTTCTCTCGCTCCCTCCGCCTCTTGCTTTCTCTTCCTCCACCTCGTGCGCTCTCTCTCTCTCTCTCTCTCTCTCTCTCTCTCTCTCTGGCAGCGGGCTGTCATTGTGCTGTTTGGCTTTGTTGTGATTGCTGTGTTCGGGTTACGTTGAAAGGCCCAGAGGATTGGGTGTCTGAGGAGAGAAAGGAGGGCAGTGCTTTCTCACAGTCTACAAGAACTCTCGGGTGATACATTTGAGAACACACCCCCCCCCCCCCCCACACAAATCTACCTGTGACCAAATGCACACTCACCCCAATCTACCAGAGAACACACAGTCCAACCTATGTGTGATCACTTACGCACACACACACACACACACACACACACACACACCCCAGTCTACCTGTGACCAACACACACACCCCAATCTACCAGAGAACACACACCCCCCAACCTACCTGTGATCACACACACACACACACACACACAAATCTAACTGTGGACCCCACGTGATCACCCCGGACGGTGACCGTGGAGACGCTGAAACTGTGATGCGATGCCCTCTGTTCCCATGCCGATGCCAGCTCAAGTTCCCGCCGTCACCCTCTGCTTTTTAACTGAGGAAAGAAAGAAAAGAGAGAGAGAAAGTAAATGGCCGCCCTAATCTGTGGTTTCCCTTCTCGGTTTTCGGCGGCTGAATGGTCTGCGCTGAGCCGGCTCCCGGCCCTGTCACACCCATGCTGACATCATGGGCTTCCCCTGTTGCTCGAAACTGTTCCTCTCTGAAGTGGAAGGGGGGAACAGAGGGGTGGCAGTCCCAGCAGCTAGATTAGGCATACACATGCGCGTACACACACACAAAGATACACACAAATACAAACGTGCACACGCGCGCGCGCACACACACACACACACACACACACGTGAAGCAGTTTCAGAGTGTAGGGTATTTTTGTAGTTTTGCTTGGTCTCCTCTCTTCAGTGCTGTGTGCAGATGCAACAGGTTACACCTGCAGTGAGTTCAGTTTCAGGGATTAAATATAGCCTATACTGAGGGATTAAATATAGCCTATACTGAGGGATTTAATGTAGTCTATACTGAGGGATTTAATATAGTCTATACTGAGGGATTTCATATAGTTTATACTGAGGGATTAAATATAGCCTATACTGAGGGATTTCATATAGTTTATACTGAGGGATTTCATATAGTTTATACTGAGGGATTAAATATAGTCTATACTGAGGGATTAAATATAGCCTATACTGTGGACTTAAATATATTTTATACTGAGGGATTTAATATATTTTATACTGAGGGATTAAATATAGCCTATACTGAGGGATTAAATATAGTTTATACTGAGGGATTAAATATAGTCTATACTGTGGGATTAAATATAGCCTATACTGTGGGATTAAATTTAGCCTATAATGAGCGATTAAATATAGCCTATACTGAGGGATTAAAAATAGCCTATATTGTGGGATTAAATATGGCCTATACTGTGGGATTAAATATAGTCTATGCTGTGGAATTAAATATAGCCTATACAATGTGATTAAATATAGCCTATACTGAGGGATTCAATGTAGTTTATAGTGAGGTATTAGATATAGCCTATACTCAGGGATTAAATATAGCCTATACTGAGGGATTAAATATAGCCTATACTGAGGTGTTAGATATAGACTATAATCAGGGATTAAATATAGCCTTTATAGAGTGTTACAGTTTGTAGTCCTAAAACCCGAAAGTACGCACGCTTTTGTGAGCCATGGGTTCCCTCGCTAGATGTCCAATGCATTTTTCCCATAGGGATTTCGTTTTCTGCTGAAAATACAGTCTGTGGTGAATGTAAGCCTAAGAGAGCTCCACGTTTTGCCACCCCCCCCCCCCCCCCTCGTAGCCCACTCCAGGGGGCAGGGCAAGTTCCTCGATTCTCTGAACGTAGAGGAGACCTCTGAGCTGGGCAGTAGAGAGAATGAGTTTGGACCATGAGACTGGCAAACCTAGAACAGACAGATATAATCTCCCTGAGACTAAAAGAGAGAGCGATCCAGGCAGAGGGAGGTGGAGAAAAGGAGTGAATGGAAGAGGAAGTATGACTGAGAAGGAGAGAGGAGAGGGGGAGACGAGAGGAAGAGGGGGAAAGAGTTGAGGAGGTAGTGTGAAGAAAGAGAGAGTTTATGGCTAAATTTAAGCTCTCTAAACAAGCACATTCCTTTGCCAATTCCAGGCATCTGGAATGCCTGATCTCTGTTTTTTCCTGCTGTGTGGCATTTGAAGTTGAGTCCTGTCAAAATAAGGCTAATGTAAGTGTTCCTGGCTTCAGTCCTGGGGAGGGGGAGGGGAGGGGGGGGGCGGGGGTGACAGATAGCGCGATCTCTGGCAGGGACTGTTTGTTTTCATTTCTGAAGCAGAAGTTAAATTTTATATTTTCATCTTCAACTGTAAACAATTAATGATTGCACTATTAAGTACCAAGTACCAACAACCACACCAATACCAAACACACACATTTCATAGAAATATAGTGCAAGCACATTCACACACATACATGCATAAACACATTCACACACACACACACACACACACACACACACACAACTCATACCTAAACGCTTTTCAGCATAATTGGGTTTTGCTCCACCGTAGCAACGGTGATGGCGGTTCATGCAATCAGCTGGCTGCTGTGGTTATTTTGTAATGTGTTTTCTCACACATCACCTTATTTTATACAGTCAGCAAAGTCCTACATTTGCAATTATTGCAGTTGCGCATTGTTGCCAGGCAGTACATTACAGTACATTCGTCTGGCAGGCAGGCTTACTCAGAGAGACCTTACAACGAGAAAGAACCAAAGTGTATCCGCTCAAGCTGTTGTGAGTGGCAGTGCCCGACCAGGCTAGCAGCATTTCCCAGACAAGTGTGTGTACAACATGAATAAAATACCGAGTGTGAGTTAGCTCGTGGCAGCCTAGCACCCGAGCTCATTCGCACAGCTAGCGTCCATATGAAGCTGAACCAGAGCGGTGGACCTCTGGAGGAGCCGTCACCAAGCGGTCGCTAAGGAAGTCAGGTAACCAAACACACAGTTAAGGGCACTCAGCTTGTGGGCGCACACTTGCCAGCCAGTCAGTCTGTACCGCTGTGGGTTTTTTATTTTCCAGTGACTCAGTCAGCGGTGTTGAGATTTTGTAACTTACCCGTAACTGTCGATGACCTTAACACCCCCTTTATGTGAAGGGGTCTGCACGAGAGTGACGCAGAGCCTTCGTACAGTAAGGCTTCAACGATCACATTTATGCATCCCGATCCGACAGCCTTCAGCTGTGTCGTGAATTACATCACCGTCACACACCGAAAAAGGATGTCATGGTGATGGCTCTTGACAGCCAGTAGTCATAAGGTTTTATTATTGTTTACAAGTTTAATTCAGTACTAAATGGGGTTTATGTAGGATCATGTATAGAAAGTTTTCCCATGATCTCTTCTGGGAAGTTTTGTTTTAGTGACTCAGAAATTCCTGTGTGTGCGTGCGTGCGTGCGTGCGTGCGTGTGTGTGTTTGGGTGGCTTATGGTACAGCTCTTCAGACTGTGACTTTGTTTCCAGAAGGATGGTGATCAGGTCCCCAACTCTGTTGGGTATGAGAACGGAAGGGAGTTTCTGTCTCTCTCTCCGTCGCTCCTTCTCCCTCTCCTTCGCTCCCAGTCTCTCTCCCTCGCTCCTTCTCTCTCTCCCTCACTCCCTCTCTCTCCTTTGCTCTTTCTCTCTCTCCCTTTCTTCTTCGCTCTCTCCCTCGCTCCTTCTCTCTCTCCCTCGCTCTTTCTCTCTCACTCACATTTTCTCTCTCTCCCTCGCTCTTTTTCTCTCCCTCGCTCCCCTCTCTCTCTCCCTGTCTTGCCTAGCCTTTTCCTAGAGGTAACATGCTGGTGTGACTCAGCGTGTTTGGAAGCCATCACTCAAACCCACTATGATTTACCATCTTGATGCTCAAAGCAGAATAAAGAAGCCTCATTGTGGTCTTTGGTGGCTTTAAATTATATTGTTTAAAAAAAAATGTATGTGTGTTTTTAATGTGTGGCTGCTTTTAACTGGCTGAAATCTTGACTCCTGTCTCACTCATTCTGTGGCAAGCTGACAAGAGACTCCCCCGGCCCTCCCCAATCCGACAGATTTACGGAACGATCCGTGCTGAGATTTGATTTGTCGGTCAGTGGAGGCAGAAAAGATTATATCTCATGACAGGAAGTGAGGCCACGAGCCTCTTTGCGCGCTGGAAGTCGAGGCCCCTGGGGTTAAGGGCCCAAGAGCTCCTAACCGCGAGTGCAGCAGGGTTGGAGCTAGACTTCCAGCAAGAATGTTTACTTAAGTCTCTCTCTCTCTCTCTCTCTCTCTCTCTCTCTCTCTCTCTCTCTCTCTCTCTCTCTCTCTCTCTCTCGCTTTCATTCTCTTTTTTCTCACTGTCTCTCTTTTTTTTTTCAAACTCTCAAATTCAAATTCATGTTGCTTTATCGGCAGGAAGCACGTATGTAAATATTACCAAAGCAAACAGAAATCAATTACAGTACATATGCACTGTACAATAATAGCGCTAGTTAGCATCCTCAAAACGGTAATTACTGTATTAATCAAAACAAGCATGAAAGATGAATCCCCTGTGTATGTTAGGAGTGGATGGTATCTCAGTGTCCCTCAGGTTCTGGCAAGCTGAAATATATTTTGCCGCAGTTGGGGCTGTAGGTCCTTCTCCTAATAGGATTACACACTTTTCATCCTTTGATAAGGAATTGATGTTCTTTACAGAAAATCTGTGATGATGTGCTTTTCTTATTTTTGAGTATTTTGCGCAGTTAAGGAGGAAGTGCGCCTGTGTCTCCTCCTCTACTGTCTAACAGTGAGCACATCTACAGTCACTCTCTCTCTCTCTCTCTTCTCTACTCAGAACTCGATGAACCTCCCCCCCGACAAGGCCCGCCTCCTACGCCAGTATGACAACGAGAAGAAGTGGGACCTGATCTGTGACCAGGTAGCGCCCCGCCCCTCGCCCCGTGCCCCGCCCCTCGCCCCGCCGCCGCAGCGACCGCACGCGCCACCATCACGCCCGCAGAGAGAGCGTTGCTGCGGAGACCGTTCTCATCGGCACATTACTCTGTGTTTTTTTTTTTTAGGAAAGGTTTCAGGTGAAGAACCCGCCCCACACCTACATTCACAAACTGCGGGGCTACCTGGACCAAGGCGTCACTCGAAAGGTGAGGGCGTGGCCTACTTGTGATCATGTGGTACAAATATAACCGTAGTCAGTTTCCATATCCGTTTAAGTGAGGCTATTTATTTATTGTTGATCAAGCTATGTATGGCTCTTGTGACTAAAAGCTTATTTTTTAAATTCAAACACAGTGTTTTATTCTCAGTCTGTTGCCGTGGCAATGTGCATTGTGAAGAAGGACTGTGCATCTCTGCTGGGTGACAGCGTCTTCCCAAAACTCACTTTGATCTCTGCGGTTTTTTTTTCCAGAAATTTCGCCGGCGGGTTCAGGAGTCCACCAAGGTGCTGCGGGAGCTGGAGATTTCGCTGCGGACCAATCACATCGGGTAAAATAAAAGACCCTATCCCTCTCCCCTAACCCTCTGTCTGTTTTTTAGAAATAGCCTGTTTCGGTATCGGTCAACTAGACAAATTTCTTCCCGGGAGCGCGAGTTGTTTGGGTACACATTACTTTTACTGTGCTGAGGGTAGAAAATGACAGCAGTGTAGCACAGTGGGTAAGGAACTGGGCTTGTAACCGAAGGGTCATGGGTTTGATTCCTGAGTAGGCCACTGTCATTGTACCCTTGAGCAAGGTACTTAACCTTCAGTATATATATCCAGCTGTATAAATGGATACAATGTAAAATGCTACTGTAAAAAAAAAAAAAAAAGGTTGTGTAAGTCGCTCTGGATAAGAGCGTCTGCTAAATGCCTGTAATGCAATGTAAATGATGTGTTGTCATTGCTGCCTGCATGTCAACAAAGCATTGTCGACCCTCTGTACAATAATCATAATGCATGCTTACTGTATGCTTAATCATATCATGGTAGATTGTATGGGGCAATCAGTGTATTTGCAGGAGTATAGCTTGATGTTATTGCAGTGAAGTTTACCTGTAAAACGGCCATCGCGGTCACTGTCAATACTATCGTTACATAGGCTATTTCCGAGCTGCGTTTCAGCTGTGCACATAGCAAGCTGTGTTGCAGCTGGGCTGTCTCTATGCAGCCAGGTGTGCTGGTGTCTGAATGGTGAGATCTTAAAAACAAACCTAATTTGAGGTTGTGATGCGGTAGAGGCGTGCGGCAGAAGGGTGTGGCCAGTGTAATCGTGGCCTGCTGGCCTTGCGAGGTCGTGTACAAGGCTGAACGTTCCACTGCAGAGTTGTAATCGCACCCGTTTGGTCGTGCGCTCCAGGGGACCAATCCGGGCTAATCACGCCGTTTGATTGTACGCATTCAAAAAAACAAACACCTGCCAACGTGGCGAGTGACTAGGGCAACGTCACCCACCACAGCCAACAAATTGTCCAAATTTGGCTGGTGGCTGGTGTTCATTCCAGACGCTGATGGTTATTGTCAGTGGTAGCAGTGTGATTCTGCCGTACAGGTATTATGTGGAGTATTCCGTCGTATGTATTCGATTTTTTTCTTCAAAATTCAGCTTGTGAGACTTTCGTGGGACGTGCAGCCCCACACGTCCCAAATGTGGTGTAGCAAACTCCCAACGCAGTGTGTGCAGGTGGACCAGACGGACATTTAGTAGATTTGTGAATATTTATTATGAGAAGTCTTCACTGCATTGCTCTGAGCTTTACTTTTAATGCTTTTGAGGCCACACAGAGCTTCCCTGTCTGGGAAGGTGAGTGTAATTTAAGGCGTGTTCACGGTTGCCACGGCCACAAGTAAAGTGGTGTCTGTTTACTGGATATCTGGCATTTTTGTGAAATTTATGTCTGTCTTCCTCCCTCTTTCTTCCTTTCTTTCTCTCTCTCTGTCTCCTCTCATTTTCTCTTCATTTTCTCTTTTCCCTCCCTCTGGTTTCTGCATGACCAAAACTCCACACAACTGCTCATATTTACACAGTAATAAACAAAAAAGGGCAAAAAAAAAAATAAAAAATAAAAAAAAATAGAAATGTTTAATAGATTTCTAGAAAATGTTTGATTAAATTTGGCATGATGGAATGATTTAGAAAATCATTTAAGCTAGTGTAGGGTGTAAAATCCATCCATCCATCATCTATACCCACTTATCCTGAGCAGGGTCGCGGGGGGTGCTGGACCCTATCGCAGTGTGCATTGGGCGAGAAGCAGGAATACACCCTGGACAGACCGCCTATTTATCGCAGGCCACACACACCGTTCACACATACTTATGGGCAATTTAGGGTCTCCAATCGGCCTACCTGCATGTCTTTGGACTGTGGGAAGAAACTGGAGTACCTGGAGGAAACCCATGCGGACATGGGGAGAACATGCAAACTCTACACAGAAAGGCCCCAAGCCGAGATTCGAACTCATGACTTCTTGCTGTGAGGCGATAGTGCTACCCACTGCACCACTGTGCCGCCCAGGGTGAAAAATGCCTGTCATAATAAAATCGACATATGCAGTAAATGTGGATTAAAAATTTGGCATGAAGTAACAAATGTCTTCCACCAGAAGTGTGGAGTAAGAAAGGGCTGCAGTTTGTGCCCCATGATGATGAATTGGCATCATTGTTGTTCAGTCTGCTGCTCCTGGGCTCACTGACAAAAAGTTAAGTTCTAGCGATACGCAAATGATTTGGTCCTATCGCTGCTGACTAAATAAAGTCTCCAACGGAGCCTGGATCTGCTAAAGGATTACTGCCAGAACCGGGCCCTGTCAGAAAACGTGGCCTAAACGAAAATTATGGTATTTAAATACAGTCTCAAATGTCAGGGAAACTGTTTCTGCTTCACCACAAGACACCAACCGGCCTAATACAGGGCATCCTATGTCTACCTATGTGTAAAAATCAGCTTAATGGGCAGCTTTGACGTGGCAGTGAATGAACTCAAGGAAAAAGCTTTTGGGGCATTTTATACCATAAAGAAAAACATCAAATTTAGTTACCAATAAACTATGCTTAAGAAAGTTCTTTACTCTCATCCTGTTGCATTCTGCATTCCATGCCAGAGAGGTATGCGGCCCGCTCACATATACAGATTTTTTCCAAAAGGGACAAAGACCCATTTGAAATCATTTTCAGCAAAAATGTACTATAAGATTTTTAAAAAACAACAAACAATGCATGCAGAGCAGAATTAGACTGTTATCCACTCTAACTGACCTGCAAAAAGGCATTAAAATCTGGATCCGTTTCGCAAATAATGAAGAAAACCAAAAAAACATTATCCTCATGCGGCTGATCCTGAGGCTGACAACACTATTCAGTTTTTCAATTCCGTTTTATTTGCAGTGCCTTTTACAGAGTAGCAAGGCGAGAGACAGAGCAAAAAGAGAAAACTGAGCAAACACCAAGCCTGAACCCCCAAATAGCAATTAAACTAGGTAAAAAAAACTCCCAGCGGGGGGAAAAGCCTTTAACAGTGGTGAGAAAAAACTCCCTGATGGGAAGAAATCTGGAGAGGAACCTGGCTATAGAGGGGGAGTCCATCCTCCACTGGTCAGCCTGGTGTAAGGTAGCAGTAGAATTGAATGTAGCAGAAGTGCTGCTGGGGATCGATCCCAGCAAATAAAAGCAGGTTACAGTTGATGTAATTGCTTACAGGAATAATAGAAGGCCAAATTGTACAGTTTGGTATAGTGCTGTTTAGAGGGGCTGGGTGATGGATCTGGAGCTCCAGGCTGTGTCAAGGCATGGGCAGGGGAGGAACGGGGCTGAAGCGGTCCACCGTGGAGCGAGAGACAGGGCAGGGTGATCCTGTGGACTCAGGGCAAGGAAACAGGCCGGAGCCCCATGGAAAAAGAAACAGACTAACACTAACATCCACCAACAGCAAGCAGCCTCAGGACAGCACCATAACCCCAGAACAAATTAGAGTCAACCAAATTATAAAACAGCACTAACAGAATTACGTTACTTGCTGCGATACAAACAAAAACCAAGCAAAAAAGAGGGAGAGAGCAGATAGGGGGAGAGAGAGAGCAGGCCCTACCCAGCATGGGAGCACCAGGAGGAAATGGGCTGCATTGTTTGTTTTTTGGTTGTGAGAGAAACACCTTACTGTGTCTGTGGGCAGAGGAAGCTGAGTGATGTGTTCACCAGTGCAGCAGGAAGACTGGCTGCCCCACAGTGGAGCTAGTGAAACACACTCACTCACTCACACTCACTCACTCACTCACTCACTCACTCACTCACTCGCTCACTCACTCACTCGCTCACTCACTCACTCACTCACTCACTCACTCACATACTCACTCGCTCACTCACTACTCACCACTCACTCACTCACTCACTCACTCACTCACTCACTCACTCACTCACTCACTCACTCACACACTCTCACTCACTCACTCACTCACTCACTACTCACATACTCACTCACTCACTCACTCACTCACACACTCTCCTTCCTTCCCTCCCTGTCTTAATCAGCCGGGCTTCAGATGTAATCCCGTTATGTCTGTGTGAAAGCCGGGTTTGTCTAGGTGTGTCCCTTTACGGTGAACATTTAGTCATGAGTCTCTCACATTACATTACATTTTACATTACATTTATTTCGCAGACGCTTTTATCCAAAGCGACGTACAAAAGTGCATATCATGGTCGTAGGCAACTGCTGAACACAAGTTCAGAAAGGTATAATACTTATTTTGTACAGCTATTTCTAGCTAAGAACACAGTTCACACAGTGAACACTATTCTAACCTAACCTCTGCAAAGCCAACTAGGCAGAAGAGTAAGCTACAGTATTACTAGTGTGTATACTAGCTTACTAGTGTGAGATACTAGTAAGCTAGTATCTCACACGCGCACACACACACACATCTGCACACAGACACACAGACACACATACACACACAGGAGAGGAATGATTGAGTTCTCACAAGCCAGGCTGTTTATTGTGTTGGCCAAACTCTGACCCACACAACACCCCCCCCCTCCCCCCCACCTTGTCCCTCCGCCCTCTTCCCGTGTGCTATTACTCAACAGATCGCCTACGTGATCAAAAATAGAATAACCATCAGACAGGCCAATAAGGGGACAGGGAGAGGAAAGAGCTGAGGATGGAGAGAGGGAGTGAGAGACACACACAGAGAGTGAGAAAGAGAGAGAGGGAGAGAAAGAGGAGGATTGGGAGGAATCGCCAGCGGTTTTCAGGAAACTGAAGACCTACTGCATCCCCCTGCCTCTCCACCCGTTCCTGATGTGTTTTTTTTCACAAGCCTTTGCCTCTTTCTTTTTTATTTTTCGGAGGGTGGGGGGGGAGGGGTGCTGGGGGTTTCCAGACTCACCTTTGCGGCCTTGTTTTGGTTAACTCGTCTGTTATGGTGTGCCGGGTGCAGATGTGATCTGTTGTGTGATGGTGGTTTGTTATATATCCAGTTTTACTTTTGCTCAAGACAATGTGGTTACTAATAAAACCTATTAGTTCTGAATTTATAATGCTGCAAAATACCTTAGTGTTCGTTGTTACCGTTCACATAAATGCCATTTGGTTACATTCAATTATCAGACAAGCATGTCCAGAGTAACTTGCACTACAGGAGAAACAGAAGTGCATTCACCTGGACATTATGAGCCATAGTCCCAGACCAGTGAGTAAAGATCCAATAGCACCATAGCTATTAAGTTAATTATGAACCAAATTATAAATTTTAATTACTTTTATTGCACCCATACCAAGCCCTAAGAAGAGAAACGCAGAACTGTAAAAATATTTGCTGAAAAATGACTCAAATTAGTACAAATGCTTATGGTTGCTAGGGTTAAATTTGTCTCCACTCTAGGGGAAATTAGTCTTTGATTCGACACACAGAACCAAACCGGTTTGAGTATAGTCAGTTAGAATTATATATTTGTGAGCCTCTCATTGAAAATGGCATCAGACCCACAGATTTTCTGAGGTTTAAGGGTCCTGCTCAGTAATGTCAGAGTCTATAGGGTTCTCATCGTCCTTCTTTTGCTTCTTTCGGTTCCTTCTGATAGCCACTGATAGCCCCCTGTCCGCTCAGCTCCTGCACTGAGGCTTTGGGCTGTGCCCATGCCTGCTGGGGGAGGGAGGGGGAGGGGGAGAGGGAGAGGGGCCTGAGACGCCAGCTGTTCGTTCACCTGAGTCAGTTCCAGCTCCAGCAGGGAGAGGCGGGCTGTCGTCTGGACGTTGCGGAAGTGTGCTGGGGGGGCGGTTGGCACTCAAGGGCCGAGGGGTCCACACTCAGACCTGGTGGGCACTCTCAGCTCGAGGTGGGGGGGGGGGGGGGGGGGCGGGGGGCGGGGGGGGTCTTTGTTTGGCTTGGCTCAGCGGTGGTGTTTGTTAAAGGGGTGGAGCTCAGGCTGCTGTGTTTTGTTCTCAGTCTCAGACCCATGGTAGTAAAGTCCTTTGTAACAGATCTGTGCTGCTTGATTCCCCCTGCGGTATTCTGATAGACTCATGACTGTTAGCAAACCTACCGGCCTGTTTGTCCATTTTATGAGCTTATGAGCTTGGCACAAGTTAGGTCAGAATAGTGTTCACCTGTGTGAACTGAACTGTGTTCCTGGCTAGAAATAGCTGTACGAAATGAGTATCGTACCTTATTGAGCTCGTGTTTGTAAGTTGTCCAATGACCATGACATGCACTTTTGTACGTTGCTTTGGATAAAAGCGTCTGGCAAATAAATGTAATGTAATGGGGGTACCTCTCCTGGCTGTACGCTCATCTCTGCATTGACCCCACAGGTGGGTTCGGGAGTTCCTCAACGATGAGAACAGGGGGCTGGATGTGCTGGTGGAGTACCTGTCTTTCGCCCAGTGCGCCGTCATGTGAGTACCCGCGTCTCCGTGGAAACACCCATGACCCCCCCCCCCCCCCCCCCCCACCTCCCCCCCGCCAACAGCCAAACCACCGTGGCCTAGCGTTGGGCCAGAGCATTTCATGATCCAAGAGGAAAAATCGTCTGGTCACAACTTGATGAGCTGATGATCAGCGTAGCGTTAGCTGATCGTCAGGTCTGCGGGGAGAAGCCTTAGGTCAGTGTGAGCTGAGGAAGAGCTTCAGAGGAGGGCCGGTTTTGCGTGAATCTGGGGCTCGTGTGGGAATGGTGCTGGCTTTCTGCTGCATTTGCGCGGGATGAAGCAAGTCAGCCAGCCAGCTCTGCTATCTTTCAGGCTTTGCCGCAAATCATTTTTTACATTTTTTATTTTGCTGTTCTGCACTGTGATGCACTGTGCAGTGCTGTGTTGATGCTGTTCTGTGCTATGATAGACTGTGTCAGTGCCGTGCTGTTCTGTGCTGTACTAAACCTGTGTCACGTCTCTGTGATCAGCCTTAGCTGTGATTGGCACACGGGACCCTGCCCCCTTCCTGCCGTGCTGTGTTTCCTAACCAATCCCCATCCCCCATTTCTGTGGCTCTGTCCGTGTGTGTGCGTGTGTGCGTGCGTGTGTGTGTGTGCGTATGTGTGTGTGCGTGTGTGCACGCCTGCGGTGGGATTGCAGGTTGGATTTTGAGGGGCTGGAGAAGGGTGAGGAGGGCTTTCTGGAGAGGGCCAAGTCCTGGAGCAGATCCATGGAGGATCTGCACCAGAGTGAAGGCCAGGCCTTCTGCAACACGCTCACCCGCTCCGCCCACCAGTCCATGCTCCGGTACGTACCGCTGCCCCGCCTCCAGCCACGCCCCCCTGCGCTTCTGCTGCTCGTGCTGCCCTAACCCCTCCCCCCCCCGCCCCCCCGCCCCCGTCAGGGGAGGGCTGTGTCTGCTCAGGGAGCAGCTGATTAGTGTTGGGCTCCTGCAGGTTTTGGGACGCGTGAAATCTATCCAAGACAGTTGGAGTTTGTGGCCTCACCCCCCTTGCCGGCTCCGCCCACCTTTGATCCTGTGGTATCAGGCCTCCTCCCTGCAGCTGCACAGACCCAGCCCCCCCGACCTCCCCCCCCCCCAAAGCTAACACCCCCAAGCTCCATTCCACAGCCATTATGCTCATGAAAAAAACATGGAATGCAGGACAGCCAATCACACACTCCGAATATGAAAAGGTGGAATGTTATTGCAGTTTGTGGTTATATTTATGAGTGGTTGCAGGTTCAAATCTTCAAAGCACTGCATTGTACCATTGAGCAACAGGGTACACAACAAGGCCGCTTCAGTACTATACGTAATATTTCAAAATATAAGCTGAGTAACTGGCTCTAGATGAGGCATCTGCTCAGCTCAGAATTAAGGTCATATAACAGGGTCTGTTGCAGGAAGTCTCTCTGCAGGTAATTCTGCAGAAGAACTCAGATGAAAACCTTTTTCGGTCTTCATCAAGCCGTCTGTGACGTGCTCGCCACAGTTTGGTGGCTAGGGCAGGAAATGGTTTGCCTCCATCATTCTCTCTGTCACACACACACACACACAGACAGACAGACAGTCACGCTCGGGTGTCTGCATCCGTTTCCCAGCATGCATCGGTAACCACACAGGCGCTCGCTGCGATCTGCTGTCGGTTCTGCGGAGAACCCGCGTCAGGTGAGGGTGTGCGTGGGACAGAAACAGCCATCGGAGACAGGCCGCACTTCCTGGCATCGAAAAGCGCGGCGAGAAAGAGCGCTAAGCAGGGCTTGCAAACTGTGCAGAGAACTGGGCCATGAGGTTCATCCAGCCGTAAGAGAAAGGCTCCAGTCTTGTTCCAGTGTAGCACAGCTGCCCGAGAAATAGAGGAGATGAACTTCATGCAAATGACAAAAATGCATAAGAAATAATAATAAAAAAAAGAATAAACTTTATTTAAAGCCTGTTTGTGACTGCCATTTTTAGTGGACTGCTTTCTGGACGTTTTGTTCCTTCCTCCATCCCAAACCCTGGCTTGTGGGGTTAGTCCATCCATCCATGCATTGCTTGTCCATGTTCTTCCTCTTGACCTGTCCCGTGCAGTGGGGGATCAGAGTTTAACAGGCCCTGTGTGTGTGATTCTCCTTGGATACCCCGCTAGGCTGTCCTTGACATGTCTCTTCTCACAGGTATAACACGATGACCAACAGCAAGGCCATCAAGAACGCCCGGCTGATCAGCCAGAAGGATGATGTACACGTGTGCATCATGTGCTTACGGGCCATCATGAACTACCAGGTAAAGAGCCCCGCCCCCCAACGCCGATATTGGAGCACCGCCTCCAACACCATTATTGGAGCCCCGCCTCCAACACCATGATTGGAGCCCTGCCTCCTACACCATTATTGGAGCCCCGCCTCCAACACCATTATTGGAGCCCCGCCCCCCGACACCATTATTGGAGCCCCGCCTCCAACACCATTACTGGAGCCCCGCCCCTGACACCATTATTGGAGCCCCGCCCCCCAACACCATTATTGGAGCCCCGCCTCTATACTTTCCCTTCGCTCGGCTGTGATAAGTTAAGTGAGGGGACTGTGACCACAGTCCAGTAGGACTGACAGCAGAATAGAACACAATGAACTGTGTGAGAACAAGTTCTGATTCAGTTAATTGATAGAGCACTGCAGTGACACTCTTATCGCTGCAATGACACAGAGGTTGACTCGTATTTCCGAACGCCCTGCGGAGGTTGATTATGATGATTATTCATTTCCAAACGATTCGATATTTGCCAGTATTTTTTGCATTTAAAAAAAAGCAGCTCACCTGGTCTGTACACTGAAACACTGAATATGGAAAATGAATTGCACTTATTAGTATCTGTCAGGCAAATGAAAACTGCCTCTTGAATTACAAATAAACAGTAGACTGTTTTTCCTTTTTACTGACAAGGCATAATCGGAGCTGACCATCGGGTTTTGCCGATGGCCGATTGCAGTATTCCCGGCCGATGAAAATCGGTGGCCTATCGATCGGTGCATCCCTAGTTTTCATGCAGCTCCCCCCTGTGGATCTTGGAGGAACTGTCTCTCCAAAATCAGGACGGTCTTTGTGTTTTCTGATAATGTCTACAATTTTTGCAAAAAAAAAAAAAAACGGGACCGCGCAAAGTACATGGTGTTTGTGTTCGTTGTTGTAGAGTATTACAGTGTTTAAATGTATTTGTTAAGTGGATTCACAATTAATGATTTGATAAAGTTGTGTCCGTAACCTGTTGTGTCGGAGTGGGTAAGGAACTGGGCTTGTAACCGAAAGGTCGCAGGTTCGATTCCCAGGTAAGGACACTGCCGTTGTACCCTTGAGCAAGGTACTTAACCGGAATTGCTTCAGTATATATCCAGCTGTATAAATGGATACAATGTAAAATGCTGTGTAAAAGTTGTGTAAGTCGCTCTGGATAAGAGCGTCTGCTGAATGCCTGTGATGTAATGTAATAACCATAAACTGAGGGTGTGTCGTTTTTTTTTCCCTCCACCCTTTTCTAGTACGGATTCAACCTGGTCATGTCCCACGCCCACGCCGTCAACGAGATCGCCCTCAGCCTGAACAACAAGAGCTCCAGGTGAGGGCCCGGCCTGCACCCCGTCGCCCCCCGAAACGGGCGGAGCTCCTCAGCCTCAGCCGTTTTCCCTCCTGGCGTCCTGTCCTCGCGTCCTTTCCTCGCTCCTTAGCTCCACCCGGCGGAGGACGCGAGGAAAGGACGCGAGGAATTGAGGCTGCACGAACTTGCGTTAGGCGATCGGATCGTCCTTACGCGGTCAGTCTGAAGCCACGCCAGTTACGGACGTGACAGACGCGGAGAGGTGGATCCACAGGTCGATCGTTTATACGTCACGCGTTCTGAAAAAAGACGTCAGCAAAGGCTGCACTGCCCCCCTAACTTCCTCGCTCGAGTGTCCTTCGGGAGCCTCCTCGCTCCTCTAAGGAGCACTTTAACAGACTGGGATGTCCTTAAAGATGGCGGCCCTTGATCGGCTTCGGGGTCAGGCGAAGAGTCGGACTGAGGGGAACTGTGGAGGGGCGGCAGGGTAGCGTAATGGCTAAGGAGTTGGTCTTGTAACCTAAATGTCGCAGGTTCGATTCCCCGGTAGCACACTGCCGTTGTGCCCTTGAGCAAGGCATTTAACCTGCATTGCTCCAGTATACATGTATAATTGGATACAATGTATTGTAGGCATGGAGAGTGTAAGAAATGTTGAAAGGCAGCCTTGGAGGAACATGGCTGTAAATGGCCGCATTCAGCAGAAATGGTAATGGTGAAGCACGCTCACGTGAGTTAGGGTTAGGGCATGTGTATAGTGCATGTGCGTAAGATGCAGATATGCCACATTAAACACTAACAGTGCCGCCCCCCCCCCCCCCCCCCCCCCCCCGCAGTAACAGTGGGGTTTTCTGGCCTCAGCAGGTGTCTGTCCAGACTTTTTCAGAGGAGGTCATAGCTGCTGATCTGGGGGAGCAGATCAGGGTGTTACAGACCTGCTTAAAAATGAACCCCCCCACCACAACTCCCCTACACACACCTATAACAGACCTGCTTATGAACCCCCCCATCCTACCCCCCTACACACACGTATAACAGACCTGCTTATGAACCCCCCCACCCCACCCCCCTACACACATGTATAACAGACCTGCTTATGAACTGCCCCCGCCTCCACCCCCCTACACACACGTATAACAGACCTGCTTATGAAGCCCCCCACCCCCCTACACACACACATATAACAAACCTACATATGACCCCCCCACCCCACCCCACCCCCCTACACACGTCTGACAGGATATCTGTGTGCCTAACCTCTCCCCCAGACTCTGTGTGTAATTGGAGATTCTGGGTGTAAATCGTCTGTAATTACTCTCCCGTTTGAAAGTGATACGCTGTTGCCGAGCAGCGGTGTTCTCATGGCTTTTATTTGTTTTTTTTTTTAGGACGAAAGCTCTGGTGCTGGAGCTGCTGGCTGCAGTGTGTCTGGTCAGGGGGGGACACGAGATCATTCTGTCTGCGTTCGACAACTTCAAAGAGGTACTGACCCTGACCATACCCATCCCATAATGCTCCTGCATCCTGACCAGACCCATCCCATAATGCTCCTGACCCTGACCATACCCATCCCATAATGCTCCTGACCCTGACCATACCCATCCCATAATGCTCCTGCCTCCTGACCCTGACCAGACCCATCCCATAATGCTCCTGCCTCCTGACCATACCCATCCCATAATGCTCCTGCCTCCTGACCAGACCCATCCCATAATGCTCCTGCCTCCTGACCCTGACCATACCCATCCCATAATGCTCCTGCCTCCTGACCCTGACCATACCCATCCCATAATGCTGCTGCCTCCTAAACCCTGACCAGACCCATCCCATAATGCTCCTCTCCTGACTCCTGACCCTGACCGTACCCATCCCATAATGCTCCTGACTCCTGACCCTGGTCAGACCCATCCCATAATGCTCCTGCCTCCTGACCCTGACAAGACCTATCCCTTAATGCTCCTGGCTCCTGATGACACAGCTGGATCAAGAGCCTGCCTGTAAATGATGGCTACGTGATTTTGGAGTTGCTGGTTCCAGTCTTTCCTGTGCTTTGTTCTGCTGTGTAATCACATGGCGATGGCTGATTGGCTGGTGTCATGGGAAATGGGGAGCTGATTACCTGCTTGAACCTATTTGTGTGTGTGTGTGTGTGTGCGCACGTGTGCATGTATGCTGTATGTATGTGTGTGTGTGCACGCATGTGTGTGCATGTATACTGTATGCATGTATGTGTGTGTGTGTGTGTGTGTGTGTGAGTGTGTGAGTGTGTGCGTGCGTGTGTTGGGGGTAGGGCCTGCTTGACTAAGCCAGCATATGTGAGCTGACCTTGGGCCTTGGGGGAGGTGACTCTGGGAAAGAAGGAGGATCATAGCGTTGCCATTATGGCCTGGGCAGTCTTTTAAACACAGGAAGTGTGAGATTACTCCACCACCAAAGCTCCTAGGAGCCACAATAGTCAATCAGGGAGGAGGAAAAAAACAGCCAGATGGTGGACCATTGTTATGAAGTGGTGTGTGTGTGTGTGTGTGTGTCTGTGTATGTATGTATGTCTGTGTGTAGGTGGATGTGTATGTGTGTGTGTGTCTGTCTACTGGTGAATGTGTATATGTGTGTGTGAGAGGGAGATTGAGAGGCAGTTAAAGAGAGAAATGGAGAGTGATCGGTCAGTTTAGTTACTAATTAGGGCTGAATTGAGCCTGTGGACATTAATTGGGGGGTGCATGACTCTCCTTTTCATTTTAGAGCCACTGAATCTGAGAACCCTCCAAAGAAAATTTTGCCATCGACATGATCAGCAAATGTATATACAGTGACTGTTTCTGAATGAACCAAGATGCTGTGAATGTTTTGTTTTGTTAGATTGATGGTGTGTTTTTGTTTTTCTCTAGTATACGTCTGTATTAGCATATGCTCTGATCTGGGGCTGCTGTATTTTGCGGTGCTGAAGCAAAATGTTTTGAGGGTTTTTGTTGCAGGACTGACACTATGGGAAAGGTTTTGTGGATCTGTGAGAACATCAGAAACCTATCAATGTCCCTTTCCTGTGGCCTCCTGGCCAAAGGCATGGCAGAGATTTGAACTTCTCGCCAGTGGCATGGCAGAGAATTGACCTCCTGGCCAATGGCATAGCAGAGATTTGACCTCCTGGCCAATGGCATAGCAGAGCTTTGACCTCCTGGCCAATGGCATAGCAGAGATTTGACCTCCTGGCCAATGGCATGTCAGAGATTTGACCTCCTGGCCAATGGCATGGCAGAGATTTGACCTTCTGGCCAATGGCATGGCAGCGATTTTTGGGTGGCAGGTGTGATGCCCACTGCTCTTCTCTCTCTCAGGTGTGCAAGGAGAAGCATCGCTTTGAGAAGCTGATGGAGTACTTTCGCTGTGAGGATGGGAATATTGACTTCATGGTGAGGAACCCTTGAATTTGGCACTTACAATATTTGAAATGAGCTATTTCAAGGACAGAAATGCTGCAGTTTTTGACCATCTACAATACATTCTGGTGTGTGTCTGTGTCCGTGTCTGTGTCACCCAGGTTGCCTGCATGCAGTTCATCAATATCGTGGTCCATTCGGTGGAGGACATGAACTTTCGAGTCCACCTCCAATTCGAGTTCACCAAGCTGGGCTTAGACGACTTCCTGGAGGTGAGGTCACCATGCCCCACCCACCTACACATTAAGGAAGCCAATGTGCTGTTTGTGTTGAATAAGCCAATCAAACAGCAGAACCCTAATAGCAAAAGCACAGTTTTTTCCTTTCGTTTCACTGTATAAACTGTGCACCACCATTTACCACCAGACAAACTGAGGATGGCACATTAAACCTTTAAATGTTGGGCTGCTGGGTGGCTGGGTGGCGTCTGTTAGGGTTGGGTGGCAAGTTTCGACGCGGTGCTGACCGAACAGTAGCACAGCAGGGCGACGCGAAAGTGGGCGGTAATATTGCCACAAGGTTTCGGACGATTCAGGATCGCCATCTATTAGCGACCCCTGCTGGTTGAAACGGTGCCTGCGGTCTGCTTACTAAAGCATTGCATGAAGTATCTTTCTTTCACTTATGTCTGTGGTGTGAAAAGAAGCAGCTGGTGACATCGCATGCCCAGTGGCGAGGGTGCACTTGTCTCTCCCCTGCAACGGCCGTGGAATTTGTATGCGAGAGAAAAGGCATTTAAAAGCTTGTAAATGTTTGTCATTGAAATTTCTTTTTTGAAAAATGTTTATCCCAAAATTGTCAGGAAATCAAATAAACCCATTCAGCATTCTATTTTTCAACATTTTTCAACAGTTAATATTTTTTGTAAATATGACTTTCATTTAGAACATTGTGAATGTCAAATAATAAAAGCTGGTCCAAGAAAAGACAACAAAAGCTTAATTCAGAGATAAAATAGATAAAAATTGCACTGGTGCCACTCAGTGGCCAGATGGACTACAAAATGCCTGCCCTAGTCAGAAGAGCTCTTTTCGTGGGTGAGAACTGACTCATATAAACCAATCAGATGTTGCTCACCATAGCAGGAGCACTGTGATTGGTTCACATCGGTGAATCTCTGGGTCTTTGCCTTCCCTTGCAGAAATCCAGACATACAGAGAGCGACAAGCTCCAGGTGCAGATCCAGGCGTACCTGGACAACGTGTTCGATGTGGGGGGCCTGCTGGAGGACGCGGAGACCAAGAACGTGGCCCTGGAGAAGGTGGAGGAGCTGGAGGAGCACCTCTCCCATGTAAGACCTCCCATCCACACGGTGGTGCCGTGTCCTTCTCTCTGTCTGTCTCCCTTTCTCTCACTGCCCAGAGGAACCGTAGCGAATGTGAATCGGATCATGTGCAGATATGCTCTGTGACTTCCATCTCACCGTGGCCGAGTCTGGCCTGTATATCTCCCCGGGGCTGGCCTGCTGTGGCCAGCCTCAGGGAAAGGGTGTGCACAGAAAGGACCGGTCCCCAGAGTTTTGGGCACAGTGTCACTGGGTGTGCTTGCCATTTGATTTGCTATCGCAGGACCACACAAACACAGACACTTTTGGTGGACGTAGATGGAGGCATACAATCAGATGGATTCTCTGTCTGCAGGCTTCTCTCTCTCTCTCTCTCTCTCTCTTTCTTTCCCTCCCTCTCTCCCTCCCTCCTCTTTTGGGTTTCTGTCCCTGTAGATTGAAAGGCCAAAGGTCAGCAGACAGACTCAGGGTGTAGGAATGACTGGGGGATAATAGGGGACCCCGGAAAATTCTGGATGGTTTTGCGAGTTTCGCTTTCCAGGGCTGGAGGCAGGCTTTCACTTCTCCTCTGTTTGCTGTGTCATCCTGCTGGGCATATCTCATTTCTTATTGATGCAGCAGAGGGAGAGAGGAGAGAGAGAGAGAGAGAGACAGTGAAGAGAGGGGAAGCTGGCATTTAAGCGCTGGACCAGGATCCATTTCTTTTATCCGCCTCCTCCCTTCACTTCACTTTCCTTCCGTCCGCTCCCTCCACTTCTAAATGAGTGCCTCCTGTTTTCTCGTCTTCTCTCCTTCTCCTCCTCCTCTCCCTGTCCTCTTGACAGCTGACAGAGAAGCTGCTGGACTTGGAGAATGAATCCGTCATGAAGGTGGCTGACCTGGAAAAGATGCTCCTGCGTAAGGACAAGGAACTGATCGCTGTCAAGGTGGGTGCAGAACGGCTATCAGGCCAATAGCCTCAATACCCAGTATAGGCAGCAGTGTAGTATAATGGCTAAGGAGTTGGTCTTGTAACCCAAAGGTCGCAGGTTCGATTCCCCGGTAGGACACTGCTGTTGTACCCTTGAGCAAGACACTTAACCTGCGTTGCTTCAGTATATATCCAGCTGTATAAATGGATACAATGTAAATGCTGGATAAGAGCGTCTGCTAAATGCCTGTAATGTAATGTAATGTAAATACCGATTGCATAGCACCCAGTATCCGGTACAGCATCAGCGCTAGCTACACATCTGAGATCCCTTCTGCTCACGTTACGAAAAAAGCTTTTTCTTTTACTGCTATTTCCACAGTTTTTACCCATTTTGCCCTCTTTGTTCTTGTCGACCTGCCAGTTGTCAGCCGGAGGCTTATATTTCTCGTAATGCCCAAGTGAAGAAAAAAAAAAAAAGACTCGTCTTTTTTCTCTCGCGGCGCTGTGTTTTTTTTTTTTAACCGTGCTCTGTGTCGCCCTCCGGTGGCCGTATCAGGAGACGTACGAGTCGACCAGCACGCAGGTGCAGACGCTGCGGCGGGTGATCAGGGAGAAGGACGCGGCCTTCCAGCGGCAGCGCGGCATCGAGCGGCGGCTGCAGGAGCTGGAGCAGCAGGGCTCCATCCGCCTGAGCGAGCGGCCCAACGGGGACATCGCCATCGAGGCCCTGGGCGCCGGGGGCGGGGTCCTGGGCGCCGCCGGGGAGCCCCTTGGCGGCGTGGGGCAGCCGGCTTTGGCGCCCAGAGCTGTCGCCGACCCCTCCGTCGCCGCGGCCGAACCCCCGGCGCCGCCCCCGCCTCCGCCCCCACCGCCCCCTCCTCCCCTGCCCTCAGCCTCAGGTGCGGGGTTTGGGTCGGTGATGGGAGAATGGGGATTTGTGAAGCTAAATGTATGTTTTTTTTTTTTTAGGTTATGTGAGATTGGAGTGTTCTGATTGGTTCAAATGAGTGATTGACAGCTTGCTGCTGCTTCCCCCTCGCTGTAGAGGGTGGTGTGATCTGGGTTGTGTTTGTGGCCGTTGGAGTCCGTTATTCTGCGGCCAGGTGGCCAGGGCTAGCTGTGTTAGCTGACAGGAAGAGAAGAAAATGGAGACTTTCCTTTTGTGTTCCACTGTAGATCCCCTCCAGGAAACAGCTGGAGCCAGAGCCTGTAAAATAATGCACCGTTCATTGTAGACCATCTGCTATTGCAGAGGGGTTCGCCTTTGTGGAAATATGTTTGTTTTTTCTATGTAACCCGGAAGCTTACTGTGTGACAGGCACTTCTGTACAATTGATCATACATTTTTAAATGGAATGTTGTCTGTAGAACGTACATTTAATATTTGATTTGATTGACACATGCAGGGGACTTCATACCAATTCCACCCCCTCCTCCTTTGGCCCCGCCTTTGCCAGGGATGCTGCCGTCCGTCATCCTCAGCGTCGGCCTATCGGGTGAGCGCTTGAAACGAGCTTGATCTTCGTATGTGGAAGATTACAATGCTCAGTTCTGTATAGACACAGCTAGATATCAAGAACATTTCAGAGATCCAACGTGAAAGCCCTAATCTCTCCTAATCTAATCTCTCCTGTTCTGTGACTCGCCTGTGACTCTGCTGTGACTCCTCTGCGGCTCGTCTGTGGCTCGTTCGGGTCGCCCGGCAGCCATCAGGATAAAGAAGCCCATCAAGACCAAATTCCGCCTGCCGGTGTTGAACTGGACCGCACTTAAACCCAACCAGATCAACGGCACCGTGTTCACCGAGATCGACGACGAGCGCGTTCTGGAGGTGAGAGGCCCCGTTCGTCCTCTTCTCCTGCTTCCTGTGTGGAATTCCGGGGAATATTCCTTAATGCATCCGAACCCATGAACGTTCCGACGGTTTTCCTTGTCAGCTTCGAGCGCGAACAGAGCCGAACAGTCGATTTTCCGTGTAGGACGTTCTGGAAATCTTTCTGCCCCAGCTGAACAAAAGCGGGAATGTTCCTGGATAAAGCATCCTTAACCAACATCATTTATTTATGGAACAATTTCTTTAATAAATGGTTTACTGAATCTGCCCTCTGAATCATTTTGGAATATGAAACTTTGCGCATTGAAGTGCGGCTTTTTCCTCCTTGAAGATACTGATCTAGGTTATGATCAAAACACATTTTTGCCACACAGAATAATAATATAAAAAAAAATTACACTAGGAGTGATTTTTTTATTTACTTGTGCAAGCTAGCTAGAGTGTGACATTACGTTTTTGACTTTTCGTTCAAATGAAGCACTTTCTCTTTGAATCTGACAATGTTACCTAGGGCTGCATAAACATTATGCTTCAATAAACAACATGAATGTTAGACAGGGAAAGAAAATTCAATCAAAGAAACAGGATTAATTATTTGGTTGTGGTTCAAGTCTGGGTCATCGCCTGTTGTGATCTTTAAAAAAAAGACTTTGGAATATGTAAAATTATAGAATGCAGTGTATTTTTGGCTGGACCCCAACAGTGGGGCCAGCCTTACAAACGTGAATGTCTGTGACTGATTGACTGAGTGAGTGATGAAGTTACACCATTGGTCGGCCGAGTTATGAAGTTACACCATTGGTTGGCCGGATCACGTGTTAGGTCCAGCCATATACTAGGTTTTGACCTGGTCTGTTTCTATGCATTTAGCCTTTTTTTCTGTGTAAAAATGCAGAATTCTGCATTATTCACCCACTAGTGCGTGTGTGTGCCTCCCAGGAGCTGGACCTGGATAAGTTTGAGGAGCTGTTTAAGACGCGAGCCCAGGGGCCCGTGATCGACCTCTCGGGCCCCAAGACCAAGGTGTCCCAGAAGGCGGCGAACAAGGTGACCCTGCTGGACGCCAACCGCTCCAAGAACCTGGCCATCACGCTCCGCAAGGCCAGCAAGAGCAGCGAGGAGATCTGCAGGGCCATCCAGACGTACGTCCCAAACCCCCCCGGCTTCCCCCCGGCCTCTTCCCCTTGCACAGATGGAATATATTTCAATATGTGGACCTTTCAAAAGTGTGATTCTGAAAGTATATTTACAGCAGTGTATTTCTTTAAACATTGGAATTTACAGTCGTTTAGCAGACGCTCTTATCCAGAGCGACGTACACAATTTTTACATAGCATTTACATTGCATTCATTTATACAGCTGGACATACACTAAAGCAATGCGGATTAAGTACCTTGCTCGAGGGTACAATGGCAGTGTCCTACCCGGGAATCGAACCCGTGACCCTTAGGTTACAAGACCAGCTTCTTGCCCATTATACTACACTGCCACCCTGTAGGAATGTCTGAAAGCTGCAAAAAATGTAATGTTATATTGTACCACGTGTTACGTATTGTAATCTCTCATTCAGTGCTAATATGTATGGCTAATGTATTATGTCTGTATTTCCGGTGTGTTCCTTCCTGTGGGTGGGTGGGTGGGCGTGGCTGTGCCGGGCCCCTCCCCCTCCCCCTCCCTGCAGGTTCGACCTGAAGGCGCTGCCGGTGGACTTTGTGGAGTGCCTGACGCGGTTCCTGCCCACGGAGGCGGAGAGCAAGCTGCTGCGGGGGTACGAGCGGGAGCGGCGGCCGCTGGACCAGCTGGCCGAGGAGGACCGCTTCATGCTGCTCTTCAGCAAGATCGAGCGCCTCACCCAGCGCATGAGCATCATCACCTTCGTGGGCAACTTCTCCGACAACGTCGGCATGCTCACGCCTGTGAGTCCCTCTCTCTCTTTCTCTCTTTCTCTCACTTTTTCGCTCGCGTTCTGTCCCTCACTCTCTTTCTCTCTCTCTCTCTCACTTTTTCTCTCGCACTGTCCCTCACTCTTTCTCTCTCTTTCACTCACTCTTTCTCTCGCACTCTGTCCCTCACTCTCTTTCTCTCTCTCACTCACCCTTTCTCTCGCACTGTCCCTCACTCTTTCTCTCTCACTCACTCTTTCTCTTGCACTCTGTCCCTCACTATTTCTCTCTCGCTCACTTTCTTTCTCTCTCACTCTGTCCTCTCTCTTTCCGTCTCGTGCTCTTCCTCTTGCTGTCGAAAAGCTTTCATCTCGAGGAATTGACCTCTGTGATCTCTCTGTGTGTCATGCATCAATCAGTAATGTGCTTAATTTCTCAGAACTTTGAATAAGTGCATACTTACGCTCAGTTTTCAATCCTGTTCCCCCCCCCCCCCCCCCCCCAGCAACTGAACGCCATTATCGCTGCCTCAGCCTCAGTCAAGTCCTCCCCCAAACTGAAGAGAGTGCTGGAGGTGAGCTCCTCCTGTTTACCCCCCCCAACCCCACAAACATGTTCTGCACTTTTAGAATGTATGTTTTTATGTCATTGCATGTCTTGTGTTGTTCTTTGAAGTGAAATGGGTTAAGCAGTGTTTTCCCCTGTGTCTCTCCCTCCTTTGTAGATCATTTTAGCCCTGGGGAATTACATGAACAGCAGCAGAAGAGGGTCCGTTTATGGGTTTAAACTACAGAGCCTGGATCTGGTAAGTTCCCACTAGCTGGAAGGCGCTTTGCTTCAATAATGGCCAAACCTTTTCACTTGGACACCTTCGTGGACCATTAAAAGCATGCTTAATAAACCACTAAGCATCTTAAGTCTTCCTCATAACTTTTTTCCTGAAAGATATGTTATGAGGAAAGACTTAAAATGCTTAATCACTTCCATCTTAGTAAAATGGGGTGATTTGATTGTGGCTTTTAAATTCATACAAGGGATTGACAAAGTGAACTACAACAGATTCTTCAGGTTCAGGTTCTATTCATAGAACGTGGGGGCATTAATGAAAATTAGCAAAAGGTACAGTAAATTTCGCACAGTTATTAGGAAGTATTTCTTCCCCAGAGAGTAGCCACTGTGTGGAATAGTTTTCCGGGTCATATCGTAGTGGAAGCAACTCTGGGGGTTTTCAAGACCAGGCTTCATGTGGTGCTGGATGATATCTAGTTTGTGGGTAGACGATGGCCTGTTCATGTTATGTCATGTTATGTTATATTAAAAGAATATAACAGACTACACTGTTCCTGCAAGCAGTATTATTATTAGCATGGCAGTACTGATTCACATAAGCAGTGTGAACAGGTTCAGGTTTGTTTGCATTTTAGCTTTCACACTGACCAACCACAGGCTAAGCTAACTTGAGTTTGGCCCAAAATCCCTTTGCGCTGTTGTGCACTCTCTCCCACGCTTTGAATGGAACATTAACGTGAATGTTGCTTCATGTACTTTTACATACTTGCCCGTATGTCTCCTCCCAGCTGAAAGTGTTGCGTAACCAAGCTTCTTCGGGCTTTCATAAACACCCTTTTGCAACCGTGGTCAACATTCTGAGGCAATATGGCACAGATGTGTTTAAAATGCTTCTCTGAAAAATTAAACATGTTTAATGAGGCGTGCTCTGCAGTTAAAAGGGCTCAAAGGCGGTTAAACTTTTTCCACTGTTTAACAAAGCAACAAAATCCTTCTCTCTGCAGCTGCTGGACACCAAGTCGACAGACAGGAAGATGACACTCTTGCACTACATCGCCCTCATCGTCAAGGAGAAGTACTCCGATCTGGCCAACTTCTACAACGAGCTGCACTTTGTGGACAAGGCTGCTGCAGGTTAGGGGGAGGGGCCAGAGAGGGCTACTCTAGGTTAGGGGGAGGGGCCAGAGAAGGTTGATGTAGGTTGGGGGGAGGAGTCAGAGAAGGCTGCTGTCGGTTAGGGGGAGTGGCCAAAGAACGGCTGCTGCAGGTTAGGGGGTAGGGCCCAGAGGCTGGAGGGTTGGGGTGGTGGCCATTATCCCTCAGAGCTTCTTCACCTTACAGGGACTATAAACACAACCGGGCATTCAAAAATGGGAAAATCTTATTTAAAAAATGGAATAATGTTTCTGAAACTGCACTCAGTGTCCCTGGAGAACGTGCTGTTGGACGTACGGGAGCTGGGGAAGGGGATGGATCTGATCCGGAAGGAGTGCAGCCTGCATGACCACCCCGTGCTCAAAGGCTTCCTCCACTCCAGCGACCCCCAGCTGGACAAACTGCAGAAGGATGCCAAGACCGCTGAGGTGCTGACCCAGCCAATCATAGCACACTCTCCATCAGCCCTGGCCAATCACAACGCTCTCTCTCTCATGCCCCGGCAAATCAAAGCTAAGCCTCTGCTGCCAGCTGTGCCCAATCATAGCACTCTTGTCTACCATGGGTGGTCACAGCGCATGCATCCGACCTCTGCCAATCACAGCACATTCTCCAGCGCAGTCAAGCCAATCGCAGCACACTCGCAGCCCACTCCCTGCTGAATTAAAAATGTCCCTTGTTTCCTCACACTTGCAGGAGGCTTTCAACGATGTGGTCAACTACTTCGGCGAGAGCGCCAAGACCACGCCTCCCTCGGTGTTCTTCCCGGTGTTTGTGCGCTTCATCAGGGCTTACAAGGTGAGTGGCCACGCCCCCTTGCCCCTCAGGCTCCGCCCCATGGCGCTGTGCGCGGATGTTGTGCAGCGACACAGAAGGCGCATGGCTCCCAGATTTTATCCAACGGACACGCTGTGGATCCGGAACCGCCCAGTCACAGGAAAAGCGCAGCTGGACCTGCATTTCCTGCCACTCTCTTCCTGACATTGTTCTGCAGTTTGCCCCGGGAGGTCTGCAGCTACAGCGGCTGTGTGTCCCACTTCTTTCTCTGGCTAATGTGCAGGAGGGGGGTCACTCCTGTGGTATTTGTGACTCTTATACACATTATCGTACTCAGTTCTGTAACTCACAGCTGCCTGCATGACTCAGGCCAGGCCTGATGCTCTGTGGCTCTCTGACTGACTCAGACAATGTTGTGACTTCCATTTTCTCTCCTCAGGAAGCAGTGGAGGATAATGAACAGAAGAAGAAACAGGAGGAGGCCATGAGGGAGAAACTCCTCGCTCAGGAGGCCAAGCAGCAAGACCCCAAGGTGAGCACCAGCCCTGCCCTGTTCCGCCCTGCCCAGCCCCGCCCACCTCACACTGCTCCGCCCCGCCCTGCCCCACACTGCCCCCCGCTGCCCCACTCTGCCCCACACTGCTGCGCCCCGCCCTGCCCCACACTGCCCCCCGCTGCCCCACCCTGCCCCACACTGCTGCGCCCCACCCTGCCCCACCCTGCCCCCCCGCTGCCCCACCGGCCCCACACTGCCCCCCGCTGCCCCACCAGGCCCCACACTGCTCTGCCCCGCCCTGCCCCACACTGCCCCCCGCTGCCCCACCAGGCCCCACACTGCGCGCCCGCCCTGCCCCACACTGCCCCCTGCTGCCCCACACTGCTGTGCCCCACCCTGCCCCACCCTGCCCCCCGCTGCCCCACCAGGCCCCACACTGCTGCGACCCACCCTGCCCCACACTGCTGCGCCCAGCCCAGCCTCGCCCATCCCACCCCACCCTGCCCCACGCTGCCCACCCTGCCCCACTCTGGTTGGTTGGTTTGAGCGTATGGTACGGGACTGAGCCCCCCCCCCCCCCCCTCTCCCGCAGGTGCAGGCGCAGAAGAAGAGGCAGCAGCAGCAGGAGCTGATCCTGGAGCTGCGCAGGCGGCAGGCCAAGGACCACCGGCCCGTGTACGAGGGCAAGGACGGCACCATCGAGGACATCATCACAGGTGGGGCAGTCAGGGGCCAGGGGCGTGCTGGGACAGGCTGTCTCGGGTCAAAGGTCACTGTAGTCGTAGAGGTCTCCGCCCTGCAGCAGTGCACAGTGTGTTATGTTGTCAGGACCCCACTGCGCACAGGAAACAGTGCCTTTCAGGTCAGATTCTCTCCACAGTCAGGGCCCAATGTCTGATGAGTCTGTCATCATACACGCACTGACTGATAAATCTGTCATGATATATGCACTGTCTGATAAATCTGTCATAGATGCGCTGACTGATAAATCTGTCATGATATATGCACTGACTGATAAATCTGTCATGATATATGCACTGACTGATAAATCTGTCATGATATATGCACTGACTGATAAATCTGTCATAGATGCACTGGCGGATAAATCTGTCATGATATATGCACTGACTGATAAATCTGTCATATGCTCTGACTGATAAATCTGTCATGATATATGCTCTGACTGATAAATCTGTCATGATATATGCTCTGACTGATAAATCTGTCGTGATATATGCACTGACTGATAAATCTGTCATGACATATGCACTGACTGATAAATCTGTCATAGATGCACTGGCGGATAAATCTGTCATGATATATGCTCTGACTGATAAATCTGTCATGATATATGCGCTGACTGATAAATCTGTCATGATATATGCTCTGACTGATAAATCTGTCATGATATATGCGCTGACTGATAAATCTGTCGTGATATATGCACTGACTGATAAATCTGTTATGATATATGCTCTGACTGATAAATCTGTCATGATACATCTGTCATAAAATCTGCATATCACAGGCACTGTCTTGCTAGCCTGTCATATGTACTGATAAATATGTCATGTTATTTGCATAATCCAGGTGCTGTATCTTTTTAATCTTCTTGTGATGCATGCAATGACTGCCCATCATGGTATGTGTTATGTGCTATGGTATACAGTATGTACAAAACAGAAGAAATCTGTCAGGATACACGCAGTATGGAAAACCTAAACGATAAACTGTCATAGCTGGACAGCCAGATGTTTGTCATGATACATCATGATCATAGAAAAGGACTCCTTACCCAGTCCACGTACTCCTGTAATGTCTCTGTTGTTGAGGTTTACTCTCCGGGAGGTGCAGGATCCCACACCAGGAGAAACATGGCGATTCCTGTGTCACCTGGGAGGGTTTAGTAATCCCGTGAAGCCCTCTTTTTTTTTTTACCTGGACTTGAACGCTCCTAAGCCCCACCCACACTACCACCTCCCTGCTTACCTCAACGGTCCCTTACCTGAGCAGCTGACCCGAGTCCCTGACAAATATAGTTCCCCATTAAACCTGTTCTAACGGCTTTCCCTTGCGGAGGCAACGCCCGGGCTGTCCAGGTGGGGGCATCAGTGCGGCGTCTGGCCGGGGAATAATACGATTAGGATGGAGATTAACGTTTCCCTCGTGGCCCAGGTTCCCACGAGAAATGACATCCTGTGACAGTGACCATAGTACAAAGAACAGGAGCATCGTTATCAATAAAACCACTATAGACTTACAGTAAATTATGACGTAAATAACGCTGTAAACAGTTTGAAAATACACAGAAATTACGCTAGAGCACACCGCTTCAAGGAAATAAAGTGCAGCTCACTAATAAGGTGGTTTGTGCTGAGTCAAAGTTGTAGCGAAGAGGTTGCAAGTTTGAATCCCTGGTGGGGCACACTGTTTCAAACCTTGGACAAAGTAATAAGCCCACATTTATTCAGTATATATTTAACGGTATAAACAGAGACTGTGTGCAATGTAAGCTAGGTCAGTCACTCTGGGTAAGGGGAGCTTTCTAAGAATGAACAGAAGTGATTGAACAGTAGTGTGATGAGACTTGGTGACGGAGGTAAAGTGTTTGACCATCGCACGGGGATGCAGATCCGGGACCGGTGGGGGACAGCAGCTGGGCGTGGCCGCTCCCAGACGTGTGACCTCTTTTCTTTCGCAGTTCTGAAGAGCGCGCCCTTCACGGCTCGCACTGCCAAGCGAGGCTCCCGTTTCTTTTGTGAGACCAACCTCTGCGACGAGTCCAACTGCTAGCTCCCCCCCCCCCCCGTTCCTTCTCCCGGCCCCCCCCCAAGGTTGTGCGGACCTCCGTTTCGTTTCCGCCCCGCCCCCCCGTGCATGCCGTATGAACCTGCATGCCCTCCGTCACCTGTGTTCCCCCCCCTCCAACTTCCGACTAACCTGGGCCCCCTTGGAACCAAAGGGCAACTGATGCATTTTCTCTCTGACCTTTGACCTCATAAACATTCACACAAGTATCAGCCAGCTGTCTACAGGTGTAACCAGTTGCTTTCATTCATGACCGATTGACCAGGTGAAACATTGTGTTATAACCATTCCAAACCATTTTTTAAAATGGGAAAAGATTGAGCTTATCGTTGTTTTGATGACTCAGAATCCCTTCCGGTTGTTCTGTAACAGAGAGGGAACAGTGGTCCTCAGCCAGTTCAGGTTTTACGAGAAGCAGTGTTTGTGCCTTGAGATGACACTGCCTGTGGATGAGGTACTAACGTGCTGATGGTAAGACCTGGACTGGATCAAACCACTGTGCATTTTGAGCAGTTTCCATCTTTGGTGTAGCTGAAATGATTCCTTTGTGGAGAATGTTTGGAGAATTGCATGGAGACATAAAAACACAAGTTTCTTAACCTCTTCTTTCTTCATCAGTAAAAGCATTCTGGCTGTCGCAAGCCAGTCCTTTTAACACAATTAACAGACCCATTTTTCATTTTAGCAGGTCAGTCTATCCATGGAGGACCATCTTTGTCTGGGGTTTCATTCTAATCTCTACTTTTAAGAACATGCATAATTATCTAATTAAATATCTAGCGTAATTAGCCCAGTAAATACTCTATGCCTACAAACACATGCACGCACACACACACACACACACACACACACACACACCCATATGTAGATACGTTTATTTACATATATCTTGTGAGACATCACATGAGGGGTGGGCGATATGCCCAAATAATCATATCACAGTTTTTTATTATTGTTTGGTTGGTACACAGTACGTATTATGATTTTTGTCTTCACATGGTTAATAAACCAATGTTTTTACAAGTTTTAAAGACCCCTAACTTTCCCACATATATTGAGAATTCCTTTGCTTGGACAACTAATTATTTATGTATTTCTGTAAGATTGAGGAATATAATTTCAAAGGAAATAATATATACACACTGATATTAGCTGCTCAGTTATGGTACTGATTGATACCATGGTTGTCATTCTGTCACTAGCCCATGCCATGACGCACCTAGCAGCAAAATTAACTCAGAACTCAACACAATATAAAACGAGGGAAAATACTGTGCAGTTTTTCAGCAGGTATACTTCGGTATATTGATAAAATGAATAAACATTAGCTGAAATGTCATTACTAGTAAAGGCCTTTCTTAAGTTTACTGGTTAGATGGTTAGCGTTCATACCAGAGTAGCTTATCAGAAAGTTTTGAAGGATGATCTCCAAGATTTCTGTTACTGTGTCATCGTATCCTGGATGTACCGATGATGCTGAAATGTCATATCGTCCACCCCTGAATCACACACAGTACTTGTGTTCTTACTCAAAAATATGTATATATATTCTTACTTGAGAATATACAAATGTGTTTTTTTTTCCAAGTGCACGTGTGAATGTAATTGACATAATTACATCATATTTGAACCAAAGACTGTCCTCAGATAGGGCTCCATGGAATGATCCTTTGGTTTGTCACCCCTGCACTGGACTAATGCTCTGGTTTTACCTCTTCTCTCCCTCCTCACTCTTGCTGTTACTTTATTTCTTTTTTTTTTTTGTACTCCATCCAGCTGAGTTGAAGATCGATCTGGGTTAATTTCGGGTAAGGGTGGCGGCCTGTAACTCCGCCCCGCTTTGCTGCCAGCCACGCCCCCCGTGAAGCTAAGCCCCTCCCAGCTCTGAGCTCACCCTCCAATCGCAGGGCTCCTCATGTTTCACAGTCAGGACACAGGCAATCACACACACAATACAACACCAATGTAAACCACCAGTGATGGTAGAGATTCCATATGCTGTCAGAAACGCTCTGATTCTGAACCAGGCTGTGGAGAGCAAAGCATTTCCATTTGATCAGACACCTACAATGAGCCGTGACTGACAGGTCTTTGTAGCTCCACCCATTTTGAGGGTTCGTGAAACCTCAATCTCTCATCACTAGCTGTGGGTGGTTGTGCTTTAAGCATCCTCTTTGAGCTCTTAGCTTTATGTTAAAAGGAAGTGTTGTGAATGTTCCACCTTAAAAATGTAGCAAATTCAGGTTAATTAGTTGAGGTACTGCCTTTGGTTTCCATGGTTAGAGCTCATCAGTCAGTATGTATTGAAAACAGGGCGCAGAGATGTTGCTCAATAACTTCACTTCCCAGGAGTACCAGCCCTTAAGGGAATACTTTCCCAGTTGTTTCCAAACTGGTTTTTTTCCCCCTGGTTTTTGGAATCTGTCTGGGGAACGTTTATCGTGATGCACTGCAGCAGAAATCCATAATGGTGGGGAGCATATCTATGTTCCCAGGAACATAGGACCTTGGGAACATAGGACTGGGCGAGCGCATATGTGTAGCTGGGGAACATAGGACCTTGGGAACATAGGACCCTTTGTCATGTTCCCATTATGTGCCATATAAATATGGGGAACATGGGACCCTGTGAACATAGGAATGACCCCAAATGGTGCTGTTTAAAGATTTAAAAAAATGATTTATTGAAGATGAAGAATGAGGAATTGAAAGTGGAGAATAAGTGGAAGTCTTCTCTCTTCCTCCGCCCCGGCGCATTCTCTGTGCAGCGCAGTCCGTCCGTCCGTCTGTCTGTCCTTCTGCCTCACTGTGCCCCCGCTACTCCACTAACCTCTCCTGCCTTGTGCTACCCAGCAAAAAACTAACACGCAACACTTAACGTGTAACATGCAACACGCAGTGCAGCACTGTGATCAACACGCTGTAGAGGTCCCAGTGGTGCCTCAGAAACTGACCTGATATTGAGAAAGCATAACAGAAAAAATGGATAAAACATTTTGAGCTTTTCCTCCCATTTGGTCCATAAGAGGCTGTAAAACATTTCAGGACAGCCTGAATGTTTCATAGTTACGTAGTTAATATGCTTGCCTGTACTGGCGGGGGAGTTTGCCTTGCTGAAAACTTAACAGCAGGGAGGGCGTTTGGTCACATATATCAAGCCTGTTTCCCCACATCCAGTCAAACGCCTTCCTGGCATTTAAATGGCCTTTCAAAAAAACAAATGAATTATGGACACTAGCCGTGCTGCCACCTGCTGGTTGTTTCTTCACACTGCAGTTGTTTTGCTGGATCAAACTGAAGCCATTCTCTACAGCTTGTTGAATGGTGTAATTGTTTTTTTTTTTTGTCCTTCAGTGTTCTGCAACATGATGACTTAATGTAAAAACATATTTTTTCATAAATGTATAATAAGCTACAGTAATAATATGCTCCATTACTTGTGGAATGGACTCTGTGTTTGTTTTAGGATTACATTATTGCTTTAGTCTCTCTGAGGGTAGGTGGGAGTCCCTACTCTCAGTAGAGCCGATTACATAATGATGTACATTTTGTACTTGATATTGCTCACAGGACATGGTCCAGCAAGAGCAGAGACAGAGCCCACAGGTGTGGATGTCCCCCCCCCCCAACCCGAATGTTAACCTCGTTTCTCCTCTCCTGACTGACAGATCTCCGAAGCCAGCCCTTCCTGCGAGCTGACGCACTGATCCGCAACGGGTGGAAACGGCTCTAACACGCCCCTCCACTGACCTCTTCCCAAACCCCGCCCCCTGCCATCGCACCCCCCGCCGCCCCCCCCCCTGCCCCACCCCTGGTGCCCCCCCCCCCAAACCCCGCCCTCTCAGGTCACGGTGACTAAACAGACAGCACATTGGAACTGTAAAATGGGTTGCCTCTGTTAACGTTAGTATTTATTTGTGGAGGCTGTTGGACTTGGGAAGGAAGGAAGGTTTCCCCGACTCACCTGGTGGAGTTAGACCTGTTCATCACAAACGAGGGCAAGGGAGAACGCCTCAGATTACTGAGATCACTTCACACACACACACACACACTCTCACACACACATGCTCACACACACACACGCTCATGCACACACTCTCATACAAGCCCACGTGTGTGCACACGCTCACACACACACTCCGATACCAGTGCACACACTCACACATACACACTCATACAAGCTCACACACAGACACGCTCACACGCTCACACACACATACGCTCACACACACACACACACACACACGCTCATACAAGCACACACACTCACACTTAGGCTCCAGGTGGAGGGCTATACTTTACTGTATGAAAGTTACAGATTTTTGCATTCCAAAAAGTGCCTGCCTGCTAAAGTGGGTCTCCTTCAAGACATGCCCTGCAGACTGGTCTCCTTATGGACACGCCCTGCAGACTGATCTCCTTATGGACACATCCTGCAGACTGAGATCTCCTTATGGGCACGCCCTCAGACTGAGATCTCCTTATGGACATGCCCTGCAGACTGATCTCCCTATGGACACACCCTGCAGACTGAGATCTCCTTATGGGCACGCCCTCAGACTGAGATCTCCTTATGGACATGCCCTGCAGACTGAGATCTCCTTATGGGCATGCCCTGCAAACTGAGATCTCCTTATGGACATGCCCTGCAGACTGATCTCCTTATGGACACATCCTGCAGACTGAGATCTCCTTATGGACACGCCCTACAGACTGAGATCTCCCTATGGACACGCCCTGCAGACTGATCTCCTTATGGACACACCCTGCAGACTGATCTCCTTATGGACATGCCCTACAGACTGATCTCCTTATGGACACGCCCTACAGACTGAGATCTCCTTATGGACACGCCCTCAGACTGGTCTCCTTATGGGCATGCCCTACAGACTGAGATCTCCCTATGGACACGCCCTGCAGACTGATCTCCTTATGGACATGCCCTGCAGACTGAGGTCTCCTTATGGACACGCTCCAGGCAGGGCTTTATGTTCTTGTTAACAGGGACCATCTCTGCTGTGGAGGACTCTGGTTTGGTCCTGAAAGGTGGTAAAATGCAGTCAGATTGTGGTCGACTACAGAAGTTTTTTAAACATTTTTAGAAATACCTTTTTACAGACAGGCTAGGCAAACCAAACATTTGTTCTTTTGAAATTTTTTTTGATGGTGTTTTTATTCTGTTTTAAAGTGCCTTTTTGTTGTGACAGTATTACTTTTTAAAATGTATCTTTTTTTTACGATTTTGTCAAGATATTTTTGTATGTTTTTTGTTTCATTGTTTAGTAAGTTTACCCAAAATGTTAAATATTGAAAAAAAAAAAAATGAATATGCAAGCTTTTTTTTAATTTTAAATGAAATCATGTCCTTTGACAGATAAAAACCGCTGCATATAAGGCAGCATTTGGAAAGGCTTTGTAGGAAGGGCTGTTAAAAAATGATCCATTTCAACGGAAGCACATTCAATCCCACAGTCCCTCACAGACCCTCTTAATTCAGACGGTGCTCGGACAGAACGGCCCACAGAATGTCTTCACTCTCGGTGGTTTTGTTGGGAAATGGGTGTTGACGCACCGGTGCCCTGCAGAGTTCTGTATTAGCGTTGCTTTTCCAGGAAAAAAAAAGGCCCTTCAACGTGGCTGAGATTTCTTAACTGACAGGGCACCGTTTGTCACTGAATTCAATTTCTTTCTGATTTGAACAAGTGGAAATGTTTTCGGGGTGAAGTGCTGTGAGTCAAACAGAATGGAGTGGAAAAGGTTTTGGGGTGAAGTTGTGAGCCAAGTGGAACAGAGCGTAAAGGTTTTGGGTTGAAGTGCTGCAAATCAAACAGAACGGAGTGTAAAGGCTTTGGGGTGAAGTGCGATGTCACTCATTAGAAGGCTGTGAGACGTTACTCAGTTAGGCTGCCATGCTGCATAAGCTCACATTGTTACCGTTCAGGTGAAGGAATATTTTTTTGAATGTTGTCTACGATTTTGACTCACTAAAAAAAAAAATATATATATATATATTTTTTTCCCTTAAAATAGCCATCGAGTAAGCGTGAAGATTGTGTTTCACATGACTATGAGGAATCAGCTGTGTGGTGCAGTAGTGTTCACCATGGCAGACTGCGGTTTCACCGTACTCCCATTGCCTTAAAGTTGAGTGGGACTACCAGACACTACTTCTATAGACCACAGGTGTCAAACTCCAGTTCTGGAGGGCCGCAGAGTGTCTGCTGGTTTTTTGGGGTGTTCTCGACCCCAAGCGTTTCGTTTAAGTCGTTGATCTGCTAAGGAATCCGCACACCTTTCTTGTTCTCAAGGCCTTAATTGGCAGCTGATTGAAAGGAAACTACAAATACCAGCAGACACTGCGGCCGTCCTTGGGATTCAGTTTGACACGCCTGCTATAGACATTACATTTGTATCTCTTGAAAATCAGCGCAATCAATTGTCATTTTTTGTTGACAAAGAAAGTGACGAAAAAATACTGCCCAACAAGTTTGTGTACGTTGTCAGAAAGCTGACCCCTCCCCCACAAATAAAAGACAGAAATACAAAATGAGCCAGTGGATGCGTCTCTTGCCTCTTGTTTCATTCATCCTGTAAGCCCGTCGCTCAAATCACGGTCCTAGAGGGATGAGGACTGCTGGTTTTCCACCCTCCCTTTACCTGGGAGTCAGGTGTTAAGACATTCTGGCCAATCAGCTGCACTCAGTTAGTTGCCTGAGCGAAACGAAAACCAGGTCAGGATTTCAGTTTGAAGGCCTGATGTGAGTATCCATGCTCAAAGACTCCTCTGGTTTAGTTGCAATTATCCCCATATTGTTCAACCTTCATCCTCCTGACTGCAATCACACCTTTATCCAGGACCTACGACTGGCTGCTATACCTGTGTAGTATATAAGCACATGGAAACATCTTGAAATTGTGCCGTTGATTTTCTGGTCAACAGATGTAGCCATTGAGTAAAGTATGAATAATGTTCACACTGTTATCAAGGATCTGTTAACCAGACAAAGGTTAAATTATCGTACTTATTTGATACACACTAAATAGTTACTTTTGGCGATGTTGTGTATTTTATGTATGTGGACACCTGACATCCAACATCTCATCCAAAATTATGGGTATTAATGTGGAGTTGGTCCACCGTTTGCTCCTATAACAACCTCCACTCTTCTGGGAAGGCTTTGTATACTAGATGTTGAAGCATTGCTGCAGGTATTTGCTTCCATTCAGCCAGAAGATCATTAGTGAGGTCGGGAACTGATTGGGTGATTAGGCCTGGCTCCCAGTTGGCTTTCCAATCGATCCCAAGGGTGTTGGACGGGGTTGTGGTCAGGGCTCTGTACAGGCCAGTCAAGTTCTTCTGCACTATTGTCAGCAAAACCATTTGACCTCGCTATGTGCTTGGGGGCATTGTCATGCTGAAACAGGAAAAACAGCCACAGGTGCCAATTAACTCCTAATTATGACAATCGGCCAATCAGAAGCTTCTAAAATGTCATTGCATCAGTTTCTGGAATCTTCCAGACTATTTAAAAAGACAGTCAGCTTGGTGTATGTAAACTTTTGACCCACTGGAATTCTGATATAATGATTTAAAGCTGAAATCTCTGATCGATGTTTTAAAATTACCTCTGATGTGGACAAGGTAGATGTTCTAATTGACTCGCCAAAAGAAATGTATGGTAACATGAAATGTGCAGAGTTGTGAAAAACTGAGTTCGAATATCTTTAGCCTAGGTGTATATAAACTTTTGGCCTCAACTGTAGAATGCTCAACAATGGAACAAGCTGGCAATCACTGCCAAGTGCCTGTTCCTGTTTGCCTCCACAGGGGGAAAAAAAAGGATTAACAGAATGTCCATTGGGACTGGGAGTCTGCCCTAGTAGGACTCATCCAGCAGGGCAGGGCTGTGACTGGGAGTCTGCCCTAGTAGGTCTCATCCAGCAGGGCAGGACAGTGACTGGGAGTCTGCCCTAGTAGGACTCATCCAGCAGGGCAGGGCTGTGACTGGGAGTCTGCCCTAGTAGGTCTCATCCAGCAGGGCTGGGACTGGGAGTCTGCCCTAGTAGGCCTGATCCAGCAGGGCTGTGACTGGGAGTCTGCCCTAGTAGGTCTGATCCAGCAGGGCTGTGACTGGGAGTCTGCCCTAGTAGGACTCATCCAGCAGGGCTGGGACTGGGAGTCTGCCCTAGTAGGACTGATCCAGCAGGGCTGTGACTGGGAGTCTGCCCTAGTAAGACTCATCGGGTTCATCCGACAGTGCCAGTTTGCGTTTTAGACAGATTTCCTCAAGGTAACGCACATCAAAGCCACCTAGCAAAAAATCTACAGGTTACTGCAGGCTCGTTTCTCAATGTCTGTAGACCCCGATGAGGCTGGCAGCCCAACACTACTCGAGATTCCAAATGGGAATTTACATCCCCCCCCCAACATCTGCACATTAAATCAACTTCATTGGAGTCCCGATTACTGCAATAATAACTCATGAAAATAATATTTTACATTTTATGCCAAAGATTTATTGAAAATAGTTGATGGAAGCTCGTTTAAGCAGAAGCCTGGATTTTCCCTGTAAAGGAAAAGGTTTATACTAAAATATATTATTTGGAGTCCACAATAATAGCTACATAAAAAATAGCTGTATGGAAATGGAAATGTCTTGATGCATCAGCATTGCTCCTGTGAAGTGCAAAATATGCCTATTCTTAAAATGTGAGTATACATTGTTTGAATCAATAAAACTTATCACAATATGTAAAGTGGTTTGGACACAGAAGAAACCACAAGTGTAGTTTGTGAAAAGGACAGAATGTATGAGACTGTCTCATAATGATGTTGAGTTTTTGTACTGACAAAGGGATCACTGTTTTGTGCAGAAAGCTACAAGTCTAGATTCATTCAAAATCTTGATTGATGATTGATTAATGTGGATTCAAATTCAATTAATTTTTAGTGGTTCAACACCTTGGGGCCAGACAGAAATAAATGAACACCTAGACAGACAAATCTGTTTGGATAAATAAGAGATGATAAAAAATGTTTTGGTTGAAAACCTTAAATACTTTTTTCCTAAGCACAACCCATTTCTTAATTTCTTTCAAAAATAACTTAGCTGTTAACTCACACATTTAACATACCAGGACATGTTAAATTTACACAAGCTAAACTGATCTCAACGCAAACCTTAAATCCTAATTATCAACTCGGCTGAAAGAAAAACCAGCTCGCAATCCTGTATACAGAGCTAGAACATAGGCATCATCACACAGGAAAACACAGAACCCAAAGTCAACATACAAGCAGAAACAAACTGGAAATCCATTTTCAGTTTTTAGGTTTTTTTTATTTTTATTTATAACAATATTTGTTACTTACTTTGTAAAGTACTCCAGCAAAAAAACAAAAAACAAAAATTAAAACATCTTTCCAAAATGTTTGAGCCGACATGCATTTCTACTATAAAAAGCTATTCTGTAAAACTGTATTTTAAAAAATCAAAATAATTCTAATAAAAATGCATGTAGGATTTTTTGCAAAAGTGTATTTCAAAAGTAACATGATTGTACTATTGTTTTTTATAAAAACACATTTTTTAAAATAAAAAGCTGAAACAAAGTGAACCACACTGCATGAATACTGTTACGTTGTATTGGGTAAGCAGAACTGATTTACTTTTCTATATTTTTAGTCTTACATGCATTAAATTATGGCTGATCAACTCCGTTAGAAGCAGCAAGTCGACTGCCCCTGAGAGCAGCGACGGTGGGGAACGCATCAGGCAGACAGACGTTAGCGTTAGCAGCAGGGCTAAAGGGGGGAAAATAAACCAGGGAAACGATGAGCCATCGGTTAATAGGCACGTTTAAAAAAAAAACCCCAGGACTGCACTTAAAATGAGAGTCCAAAAATACGTGGAGACACTGTTTAAAAACATTAAAATTCACACCGATTTACCCTAATCAGCTTTTACTTGGGGGGGGAAAAAAAAGGAAGAGTAAATGCCAAAAAGACAAACCCTTAATTTTTTTCACCCTTGCCGTCGCCCGTCTCCTGGAGACGATGTTCCAGGGCTGGTTCTCTGTCACACTCAACACGGACTAAAGTCATTCAGGGCTGTTTCTCTGTCCCACTCAACACGGACTAAACTCATTCAGGGCTGTTTCTCTGTCCCACTCAACACGGACTAAACTCATTCAGGGCTGTTTCTCTGTCCCACTCAACACGGACTAAACTCATTCAGGGCTGGTTCTCTGTCACATTCAACATGGACTAAAGTCATTCAGGGCTGTTTCTCTGTCCCACTCAACACGGACTAAACTCATTCAGGGCTGTTTCTCTGTCCCACTCAACACGGACTAAAGTCATTCAGGGCTGTTTCTCTGTCCCACTCAACACGGACTAAACTCATTCAGGGCTGTGTCTCTGTCCCACTTCACACAGACTAAAATCATTCAGGACTGTTTCTCTGTCCCACTCAGTACAGACTAAAATCATTCAGAGCTGTTTCTCTGTCCCACCCAACACGGACTAAACTCATTCGGGTCCCTTCGGCCCTGGAATATGGAAAGTGCGGGCGCAAAGGGCTCTTCCCTCCCACACACGCACCTTGGAAGCTTGAAAATCTTGGAATGTTTCACGATCTCACATTCATTCATTCATTCATTCATTCATTCATTCATTCAATTGCTGACATTGCTATGCCATTTCTGTACCTCTGGAGCCCTAAAAACATTTTCTTAACATAAAACAAATATATGCTTTTTAAAACTGCTCAGGTTCATATCCCTGCGGATACTTTCAAGACACTTTATTCATAGGCTTATATATGTAAATATATATATATATATATATATATAAATTTAGTCTGTGCAAGGAAGAAACAACACAATCACTCAAACATATTTCTCTGAGATCATATTAAAATACAGAAGATGCCATCAGAAATGTTTTAAAAATTAATTCCACCATGAATCTACAAGCAATCTGCAGTTCACACCCACACACATTCACTCACACATGCACCCATGTGTGCACGTGGCCCAGCCAACGTCTGCACCATTTATGACTGAAATCTGACCGCACCCTCCCCTAACCATGACCTCACCCTCCCCTAACTTCCATGGAAAACTGACGCTTGACATTTCTGAAATGGAACAAATTTTTTTCTATACAATTCATACAAAAATAAAAAATTAAAATTGTTCCGATGTTGAGTCTCTCCTTTTTTTCATTTGATTCTGCACAGAGGTAGCGACTACTTGGGTAAAGGAGGGTGTGTGTGGGTGGAACCGAGTTAAAAAAAAAATTGTATATAAAAATGTTTTTTTTTTTTGACCAGAGGAATCTTCAAAGAACAAAATATAATACTGCAATCACATACAAAAGTAGTCCTTCATTTTGTACATTTTATACAGTGTTCGTGCTTTTTTTTAAAAAGGCAAAGGGGGGGGGGGGGGGGGGTTGTGTGTAGCGGTGCTTAGTGGACTGTAGGGGGCGCCACTCTATGCCAGGGGGTCCACCACATCCTCCTCCCCCTGAGACAGCAGCTCTCTCTTCTCGTCCGTACTGGCCAGGGAGTTGCGGCTGTTGTGGGCGCCCATGTACAAGGTGGCGTAAACTGGGTTGGTGAAGTTGGTGGGCTGTCGGAAGAGAGCGGGGGGGGGGTCAGGTCAGGTATCCTATGCCAGTCGGTTTTTGTGCCACCATTTTTCTTGGCAGAAACCCCCTCGTGCGTTATCCTCTCAAACACACTGCCAGAGGTGCACCAGTGGGCAGTCCTACTGTCTGTCTGTTTTTTCCATCCGTCTGTCTGTCACTGCAGTCCTACTGTCTGTCTGTCTGTCTGTCACTGCAGTCCTGTTGTCTGTCTGTCTGTTGTCCTGCTGTCTGTCTGTCTGCAGTCCTGCTCTCTATCTGTCTGTCACTGCAGCCCTGCTGTGTGTGTATCTGTCTGTCGGTCTGTCCGTCTCTTAGTCTGCTGTCCTGCTGTCTGTCTGTCAGTCTGCAGTCCCGCTGCCTGTTTGAATGCTAGTTTGTCTGTCTGTCTGCAGTCCTGTTGAATGTCTGTCTGTCTGTCTGTCTGCAGTCCTGTTGAATGTCTGTCTGTCTGTCTGTCTGCAGTCCTGCTGCTAAACTCAGCTAGGCTTAGCCATTAGAGCTGGAGGATGAAGCTAACTGCAGGTAATGCTGTCCGTTAGTGACAGTGAACGCGTGTGTGTGTGTCTATCTGTCTGTCTGTGTGTGCCACGTGTGTGTGTGGCTGTGTGTGTGTGTGTGCATGTCTGTCTGCGTGTGCAGCGTGTGTGTGTGTCTGCCTGCGTGTGCAGCGTGTGTCTTGAATTTGAATTTGAATTTGAATTTGCTTGTGCAGTGTGTATGTGTGTTTGTATGCACCTGTGCATGCACGCAATGTGTGTGTCTGTGTGCGCGTGCAATGTGTGTGTGTGTGCGTGTGCAATGTGTGTGTGTGTGCATGTGCAATGCGTGTGTGTGTGTGTGTGTGTTTGTGCGTGTGTATGTGTTTGTGTGTGTGTGCATGCACATTACCTTGTCTGGGTCCAGTGTGAAATCGGAATCCAGGAGCTCTCCCACGTCCTCGTCAGCCTCGCCCTCGTAGATCTTGTACGCCGGGTTTCCGATCTCCACATTCATGTCCCCGTTAGTCATCCGCTGGTGCTGGAAGCCCTTCGCCCTGAAACACACACACACACACACACACACACACACAAGAGTAAGACCCTATCTCACCCTCACACGCATGGATACACACTCTCTCACAGACACACACACACACACACGAGAGTAAGACCCCATCTCACCCTCACACGCATGGATACACACTCGCACAGACACAGACACACACACACACACACACACACGAGAGTAAGACCCTATCTCACCCTCACACGCATGGATACACACTCTCTCACAGACACACACACACACACACACACAAGAGTAAGACCCCACCTCACCCTCACAAGCATGGATACACACACTCGCACAGACACAGACACACACACACACACACACACACACACAGGATGCTGAAAGCCTCCAGACCTTTGCCACTGTGGCGCGCCACACGCAGGTGCAGAGGCAAACCCAGCACATACCAACACACACACGCACCTTTCCGCCTGGCAAACGCAGTACCGCACGTCACCTGAACCCATTCACATGGAGCACGTCCTTATCCGCTCATCTCACATCACATCACACGTCTATCTGCCGAGCCTTTCTCCGGCAGGCTCGTGGTCTACAGGTTTGGGAACCGGACCTGAAGCCGCAGGGCCCAAATCTCAGCGAGGCTACAGTCGTATCCCGTGGAAAAGCTGAATCCCCTCAGAGAGCGTACAGATGTGTAATATGCGCGCTGCGGACATGTAAAATGACTCCAGATAAGGACAAGCACACGGAACGACAGTAAGCGACGTGAGCGTTGTACGTTGCCAGAGGAGACCGTAACAGTGGCTGCTTTGGGAGCTCAAACGTTTTGGTGTACGCAAACGCACACAGGTGCTGAACCCAAAGGCATCGCGTGCCCATGTCAGATATGCGCTTCAGCACGATCCGGACGGAATGACAGAACCGCTAAAAGAAGCTGCTTCACTAGACAACGGCGGAATATTCCGGAATGCTGCAATGTTTTGGAAAGTCGGTCTTGGTGAGTGCTGGATTTGCTTGTTTGTTTTTTTGTCTACTTATTTCAACTTTTTGCATTTTTCTGAATGCCTGATTGGAACGACCACAGGAACATCACGAGGACATCACTCCGACTACAGTAATCACAGACACATAAGGATGAGGGGGCGGGGACGAAAAACAGGACAATCCTTCAGCATTTTTTTTTCCCGTTTTCCTGGAGGGTGTGGGTGGGGTTTGTGGTGGAGGAGGAGGACAGCAGGCAAAACAGAGAGATGGTGCACAAGGATAGACTCAGGAGAACAGAGACAGCATGACAGCATGACAGCACGGCTCTGGCAGGAGGGGAGGGGGGGGGGGGGGGGGGGGGGGGGGAGAGGGCGGGGGAAGGGGGCAATGCAGATTGTAACCCTGGCGACCGTTACCGCGAGCGTCTGGAACAGGATTTGCCCAGCCATACAGACCTGGGGGACAGGAGAGACGTAGTTACTCACAGCAGAGAGGAAAGGGACGGAGAGAGAGAAAGAGAGAGAGAGAGAGAGAGAGAGAGAGAGAGGTGTCAGACCCAGAGACGGAGGGAAGCCAAGAGAAAGGAGCACAGAGAACTGCTGCATCACAGATAGGCGATTCCCACTCACCCACGCATTCTCCTCTTGTACCAGAAGATGGCGCCACCCACCAACAGCACAACTAATAGTAGCAGTAGTACCGGAATGACAATGGAAGTAGTTTCTGTGGAGAAACAGAAAAAATTCATTAAATCAGACTTCCTTTTCTTAAAGTCTTTAAGTATTAGTTACAGTCCAAAATATTTAAGACTGTAAGAAAGAGATGTATTTTACCAGGGCTCTACACTGCACCTATTTTAGGAGAATTTTCTCCTGAAAATTGACATTTCCTAACTGGAAAGATAAAAAAATCTTCTAATTGGGATACATGTGCATACTGTGTTTATTTATCTGTCTGTCTGACAAATGACAAAATGTCTTAATTACAGAAAATTATTGTTAAGAATGCAAATGGAAAGATGGACTGCTCCCATTAAAAAGATAATAATATATTAATACATAATAAAGAAGATGCCATTCAGGCCAGCGCTGTATCAGGGCTGGTCCTGAATGCCCTGCGGGTCTCTGCCTCTAGTTGGTGACCTGGCATTGTGCAAACAAACATGAGAAACAACCTGATATCCCTGTGGAACTTGTTAGATTTAAACGCTCTCTGTGTAAATAATATGCCTGAGCAGTCTTAGGGCTGTATGCCTCTGGAAGGACGTTCTGGAAAGCAGCATTTGCTTAGTGCTGGGCGGTCCAAGGGTTGAGCCGAGAGGAACCCCTACAGAAACAAAACAGGGCCACTTACTGTCGTTAGAGACCGAGGAATCTACTGGAGCAGCAACCAGCTGACAGCGATTTCCACTCCATCCCGTGAGGCAACTACATGCATAAACGGGTGCACACACACACAAACACAAACACACACAAACAAAAAAATAACTATAAATCATTTCTAGAGAGGGATTCAGAGGGACAGTACGTTCATGGCTTCTGCGTTACATCAAGAGTGCATATGTGCACATGCATATTTGTAAGTGTGTATGCATGTGTTCCTTTGCATGAGGGTGTGTATGTGCATATAAGCGCACACCTGCGCTTGTGTGTGTGCACGTGTGTGTGTGTGTGCTCTCTTACCTGCACTCTGGCAGCGTAGTGTGTGTGTGTGCTCTCTTACCTGCACTCTGGCAGCGTAGTGTGTGTGTGTGTGCTCTCTTACCTGCACTCTGGCAGCATAGTGTTTGTGTTGATGGAGCAGAGTCCATGTATGCAGTAATCCTCACAGGTGTAGCAGCTAGGCCGGATACTGCCGTTAGTGCAGCTGGACAGACAGACAGACAGACAGACAGAACCAACGTTATGCCAACCAACTGTAACTCCCTGTGCAATACACCAAGAGCTCATCTCACACAGAGCACTGATATTACACACAGTGCACCTAAACACTACACTTTGTACACAGACCACCTCAACACTGACCAATGCAGAGTGCACCTCTACACTGTACATTACACATAGAGCACCTCAACACCACACAATACTGTACACACAGACCATCTCAACACTTCACATTACACAAAGTGCAACTCAACACTGCACATTAAACACAGTGCACCTCAACACTATACATTACACACAGAGCACCTCAACACCACACATTACAAATGCACCTCAACACTACACATTACACAATGCACCTCAACACTACACATTACACAATGCACCTCAACATATACATTACACATAGAGCACCTGGACACTGCACAATACTGTACACACAGAGCACCTCAACACTGCACATTACACAATGCACCTCAACATATACATTACACACAGAGCACCTCAACACTGCACATTACACACAGTGTAGCTCAACACTGTCCAATACACACAGTGTACCTCAACGTTGCATATCACAAGCAGTGCACCTCAACAACTTTTATCAAGTAATTTATGCAAGTCTTTGTGCAATTCACGCAGCTTTGTGCAGGGAAACATACTGCTCATCACAGAGGGTTCTGAGGCGGACATATCACACCGATTCTCTCCGCACACAGACGACCTGTGAGGGCGACCAGGAGGTGTGGGTGTGGTCGGCAGGTAACGGGTGACATACTTGCAGGTGACCTCTCCCGTGAGGCCGTGGGTACAATTTCCGTCCTTACAGTAGTGGCACTTGTCCACCTCGCAGGTGCCGCCCTCGAACTGCAGGGGGCAGCGGCACTGCATGGTTCCATTAGACAGCTGCTGACAGGTGCCTCCGTTCTGGCAGAAGCCCTGACATTTACCTGAGGAACAGAAGCCCTGACATTTACCTGAGGAACAGAAGCCCTGACATTTACCTTAGGAACAGAAGCCCTGAAATTTACTTGAGGAACAGAACCCCTGACATTTACCTGAGTAGCAGAAGCCCTGACATTTACCTGAGGAACAGAAGCCCTGGCATTTACCTGAGGAACATAAGCCCTGAAATTTACCTGAGGAACAGAAGCCCTAAAATTTACCTGAGGAACAGGCACAGGACTGAATGGCAGCCTGGTCTTAAAGCTTGGCTAAAATGGGAAACAATTCTTTTGTTTATAAGTGCTCACTTATAAGATATTTTACCAAAAAAGATGCCAGCCCAAGAAGGCAGCACAACGGGAAACAATACATAAAAAACAGCTACTGTACATATATGGTTCATATAAGGCTCTGGTTCCAGCTTCACAGTGGGAATACCCCTGTATAATGAGCCAGCCTGGTTCAGCTCTACAGTGGGAAAGGGCTATAATGAGCTAACCTGGTTCCAGCTCTGCAGTGGGAAAGGGCTATAATGAGCCAGCCTGGTTCAGCTCTACAGTGGGAAAGGGCTATAATGAGCCAGCCTGGTTCAGCTCTACAGTGGGAAAGGGCTATAATGAGCCAGCCTGGCTCAGCTCTACAGTGGGAAAGGGTATAATGAGCCAGCCTGGTTCAGCTCTACAGTGGGAAAGGGCTATAATGAGCCAGCCTGGTTCAGCTCTACAGTGGGAAAGGGCTATAATGAGCCAGCCTGGTTCAGCTCTACAGTGGGAAAGGGCTATAATGAGCCAGCCTGGTTCCAGCTCTACAGTGGGAAAGGGCTATAATGAGCCGGCCTGGTTCAGCTCTACAGTGGGAAAGGGCTATAATGAGCCAGCCTGGTTCCAGCTCTACAATGGGAAAGGGCTATAATGAGCCAGCCTGGTTCCAGTTCTACAGTGGGAAAGGGGTATAATGAGCCAGCCTGGTTCAGCTCTATAGTGGGAAAGGGTATAATGAGCCAGCCTGGTTCCAGCTCTACAGTGGGAAAGGGCTATAATGGGCTAGCCTGGCTTGGGCTATAGAATAGGGGCCGTGTGACACTCACTGTATTGGCACTTGTTTCCTAGGTAATCCGCAGGGCATGAGCAGGCAGGCTGGTTGCCCTGGGTTACCGTGCAGTTACCGCCATTCAGGCAGTAGTCTTTGCAGGTGAACAGGTTGCACCTGGGGCCAGTGAATCCAGTCAGACAGCGACAGGTCGGTGTACCTGAGAGAGGAATAAAGGGATGGAATGAGAGAGGAAGAGAAGACAGCGAAGGAGGGGGAAAGAAAGACGGCGGGAGGATTGGAGGGTGCAGGAGGGAGGGAGTGAGGGAGAGAGGGATTGAGAAGGAGGGAACATTTACTCCTTCTTATTTGCCTGAATATTTTTTGCACCATTTGCAATGTCCTCAATTTGGGAGAGTAGCAAACTCTCAATGAAGGACATCATTCTCCAGGACTCTTTTGGCTGGCAGTGAATTACCTTATGCATGACCTTTGACCTTAACAGGAAATACTAAATTCATTTTCTGCAGAAACTCCAAGTCCAAGCAGACTTTTCCTCTGTTAACTGTAGCTAGCCAGCTAGCTAACAGGAATGTCCATCTCAGAACAAACACCTGAAAACTTTATCCGATAATCTATTTTACATCCTCAGAGGATTCCCGACTAGGAGGACAATCTTGCCACAACAGCCCGAGGTGCAGGGTACATGCTGCAAATATAACTTGCTAGCGTGTCGGTTTAACTGAAATTCTCCATTTATTATGCGTATGCAATTGGGCCGAGGGGGCGGGGTTTACCTGTGGGCGGGGGGGGGGGGGGGGGTTTACCTGTGGGCGGGGGGGGGGGGTGGGTTTACCTGTGGGTGGGGGCGGGGTTTACCTGTGGGGGAGGCGGTGCAGGTGCCCCCGTTCTGGCAGTAGTTCCGGCACTGGTCCACTTGGCAGCGGTCCCCGCTGTAGTTGGGCTGACAGCGGCACTTTGGCTGCTTGCGGGAGTTCAGGAAGCAACTGCCCCCGTTCTGGCACAGCATGCTGCAGGTCCTGCTGGGGGGCGCTGGGGGGGGGGGGGGGGGGGGGGGGGGGGCAAAAAGAGCAAGAATTACCCCCGCTGTTCAGAGAACAGGCATTTATACACAGATTGGGTACTGCACATACACACTCACAGAGACTGGGTACTGCACATACACACTCACACAGACTGGGTACTGCACACACACACTCACACAGACTGGGTACTGCACATAGTACTGCACATACACACTCACACAGACTGGGTACTGCACATAGTACTGCACATACACACTCACACAGACTGGGTACTGCACATACACACTCACAGAGACTGGGTACTGCACATACACACTCACACAGACTGGGTACTGCACATACACACTCACAGAGACTGGGTACTGCACATACACACTCACAGAGACTGGGTACTGCACACACACACTCACACAGACTGGGTACTGCACATAGTACTGCACATACACACTCACACAGACTGACAGTACTGCACACACACACTCACACAGACTGACAGTACTGCACACACACACTCACAGAGACTGGGTACTGCACACACACACTCACAGAGACTGACAGTACCGCACATACACACTCACAGAGACTGGGTACTGCACATACACTCACACACAGAGACAGGGTACTGCACATACACTCACACACAGACTTACAGTATTGCATATATACACTCACAGAGAGGGGACTGGCAGTATTGGTGACACTCACAGAGAGGGGACTGCAGTATTACATACTCACACAGAGGGGACTGGGTACTGGTACACTCACACAGAGAGGGGACTGGGTATTGGTGCACATACACTCAGAGAAGGGACTGGGTACTGCACATACTCGCAGAGAGGGGACTGGGTATTGCACATACTCAGACAGGGGACTTACAGTATTGCATACACTCACAGAGAGGGGACTGGCAGTATTGGTGATACTCGCAGAGAGGGGACTGGCAGTATTGGTGATACTCAGAGAGGGGACTGGCAGTATTGGTGATACTCAGAGAGGGGACTGGCAGTATTGGTGATACTCACAGAGAGGGGACTGGCAGTATTGGGGATACTTACAGAGAGGGGACTCTGTAGGAGAGGGGCGCTCCACACAGGTTCCATTGTCCAGCACCCGGCCATTGGGGCAGGTACAGACCGGCCCACTGGGGCTCAGAAGACACAGCCACTCACACTTCTTCCTGTCACATGGGTTTGTCACTGAAATACACAGAGCTTCCTGTCACATGGGTTTGTCACTGAAATACACAGAGCTTCCTGTCACAGGGGTTTGTCACTGAAATACACAGAGCTTCCTGTCACATGGGTTTGTCACTGAAATACACAGAGCTTCCTGTCACAGGGGTTTGTCACTGAAATACACAGAGCTTCCTGTCACATGGGTTTGTCAATGAAATACACAGAGCTTCCTGTCACATGGGTTTGTCACTGAACTACACACAGCTTCCTGTCACATGGGTTTGTCACTGAAATACACACAGCTTCCTGTCACATGGATTTATCACTGAAATAGAGAACTTTATCACATGTGTTTGTCACTTAAATACAAAGAGGTTCAAATCAAATGGGTTTGTCACTGAAAGACAGAACTTGCTGTCACATGGGTCTGTCATAAAAATACAGAGGCATTCCTGTTAAATGGGTTTGTCACTAAAATAGACAACTTGCTGTCACATGGGTTTGCCACTGAAATACATTGATGGCCTGCCAAATAAAAATAAAAAACAAATAATAAATAATTTAAGAAAGGGCGGCAGCAAGACTCACTCTCGGGCTGCCTGTAGCGGTGGTAAAGGACAACGTCCGTGGCATGGTTTATACCAGTGGTCATTTTCTCCACGGGGCCCTTGCCAAACTTGTTCACCCTGAAGACAATGTTGTCGACGTAGGTGACGCCATAGATGTAGTCTTCGAAGATGTCAATGCTGAAAGGGTGGCGGAGCTCTGAGAGAGAAGGAAAGAAGACAGAGAGTGAGAGAGAATATATTACGGACGTCATATTTTACAAGCTGTTCGTTTGTCATTAACAGTGAGGCCTTGTGGAAAGGAGGTTCACTCAACGGTTCTTGATGCCGCTGACGGCCACCACTGGGTCCGTGCCGTTCAGCCGTACGCTGCCGATCACAGAGAGCTTAGCGTCCGCCCAGTACAGGCGCTCATTAAAGTAGTCCACAGCCAGGCCTGGGGAGGAGAGAGGCGACTGTTACCTACAGCACACCTGCACACAATCACTGAACAGGCAGATATCCTAATCACATAATCACCGCACACACACTTACACACACTTCTGTCAACAACTCCATCTATCAATACTTAATTACAATAGTCATCGTCATCACTACAATATTTACATGAAATTAGATTTCACTTTTAGCAGAGGTCTCATCCAGGGTGACTTACACAGATTACATTTTTTACATATAATCCATTTATACTTAAATGCTTATTTGTACTTAAGCAATTCAGGCCAAGTACTGCCAACCCAACATATATTAACTTGTTCTTCTGTCGGTTGCTTTGGCAATGCATGCACTTTCATGTCAATCAAGAATACTGACTTAAATACAGGAAACTGAGTTGGGAAGTGAGAGAGAAATAATCACTACTTAAAAATAATAAAGGCTTAACAATACGTATGATTATCTCTAACATAGTGCATATTATTTTTATTGTTGATTTTATGGCAATAATTGCTTTGGCAATACTACACCTATGTGTGTTCATGCTGTGTGTAAACTAATGGGGGGAAGTGAGAGGGAGAAAGGGATGGAGAGAGAGAGGGACATCTTCATGTGATACACCAAGAAAACCGATCGAACCAGAACACTGGAGTCTGTTCTGGAATTCTGAAGGTAAGATTCAAGTGGAATTCTTCAAAGCTGCACTGTGTGTTCTGTGGACCAGTCTCACAGTGATCTGTGGACCAGTCTCACAGTGATCTGTGGATCAGTCTCACAGACAGTTCTGTAGTTCAGACTCACAGTGTTTTGTTCTCATGGCAGGATCTCACCTGTGGGCCACTGGATGTTCTCCTGGACAAGCGTCTCCCTCATGGTGCCGTCCATGGCTGCAGTCTCAATCTTCGGGTGGTTACCCCAGTCTGCCCAGTACATGGTTCTGTGGAGATGGTGGGACAGGCACGGAGGGTGAGAATGGGAGTTGAAGGACAGATTCCAAAATACATGACCCAGAATGCTTTTCCCATGTGACAACCATGTTCTTTCAGTGTTAGAGGTCCAGTTAGATTGCTTATAGACACATATCTTTGCCTCCTCCTCCTGTTCTTTGTCTATCTACAATTAAATACTAGTACTAGTATATGACTCCTGGTAGTCTATTGGGAGTTAACTAATCTGGTTTTACTGTGTGAAACCACAAATTAGAAATGAATATTTTATCCTTAATATGTATTGTTGGATGAACACTTAAGAGTAAGCTGTCTGACATTTGGAAATGCTTCTGTTCGAGGTGAGACTTGTGCCTCTCTTACCTCTTGTTCTGCCCCCCCCCCACCCCCGCACCCAAACCCAACCTCCCCCTGTTCCCAAACCCTACCTCCCCATGCTCTGACGCCGCCTCCCCCTATTCCCAAACCATACCCCTCCATGCTCTGTAACGCAGTCTCCCCAGCTACGAAACCTCAGTTCCCCCCCCCGCTGCCAAAACTCTGCCACTCCCCTTCCCAAGGCCCCCAGCCCCCCCTCCGCGGCCTCACCCTCTCTGGGGGTCCACCACGATGGCGTGCGGCTCGTCGATCATGCCAGAGATCAGGGTCTTGCGGTGCTGCCCGTCCATCTGGGCCACCTCGATCACGTCCCGCCCGGAGTCGGTCCAGTAGATGTTCCCGGCGACCCAGTCCACCGCGATCCCGCGAGGCATCTTAAGGCCCGAGATCTGTACGGGGCGGAAACGGGGTGCGGGCGGAGAGATTTAGGGAGCGGACCGTGATGACACACTCCGGGCTTCCGGAACTGGGATTCAGCCTGACCAATGAAAGGCCTGTAAGGGTGAAACTCAACTTGATACATACTACGATTGCTATGATTTAATCTTTTTTCATACTATGATTTAATCTTTTATGATTATTTAATGCACTGTTTTCTCTTTCTTTCCAAAGAAACTGTGTAAATGCTATTTTATAAATAGTCACACTCATTGTTCTTATTGTCTCCCTTCCTCCTTGTGTATGGTTTTAAACTTGTGATTTTGGTGTTTTTTGTTTTTACTGCTGAAATTGAAAGAATTCAGCACTTTGAGCTGAATTCTGTGCATGAAAGGTGCTATATGAATAAAGTTCATTCATTCATTGCGAGAACAAATACCACAACCTGAAACATACTCCAATATATACAAAAATAAATAAATAAAAAGGACAAAACATACACAACAAACAAAATAACTTTCATAATCCATAATAAACACTCCATCTGTCCATGCATGCTTCCCTCGTGTCTGCACAGTTTTCACAATATTTCGCTACGTTGTATCCTAAGAATGTTGCTCAGAAACAGTTTCTCTGATAGTGATCAATGACCACTGTCATTACTGCTTACTTTTATAGGCGAAATTGTGTTCATACTGGCTCATCTCATTTGAACTTGAACAATACACAAATTGAATACTTATGCCATAGTAAAACGTAACTGATTACATAAAATTAATCATAAAACTGATTACATAAGTAACACTAGAATTGATTAACACAATACAATTATGCATGATAATAAAACAGTAGTTAACTTCACTGTCAGTGTGTAACTGGGCCTTTAACAGTGAAACAAATCTGCAAAGTGGGGGAGGGGCAATGCGGTCAGACAGTGATTGACAGCCCACCTCCAAGTTCGTGATGCGGGTCTCGGTCTGCCGGCGGTTGCGGTTGCGGTTGGAGTTGGGCGAGGAGGCGGGCAGCTCGTCGACGGAGATGCGGCCCGTGTGCCAGTTGGTCCAGAAGAGCTTGTTGGACTTGACGTGCACGTCCATGGCGTCGATGCGCACGTCGGCGTCCCCCTGGAAGGTCTGCCCGTACACCCAGTTGGGCACACTGGGGTCCAGGCTCCGGATCTCGTTGTCGTCGGCGATGTAGAGCACCTGCCTGTTACCGTTCAGACCTGGGGGAGGAGCCGAGGGTAAGGGGCTATAATGAGCCAGCCTGGTTCAGCTCTACAGTGGGAAAGGGCTATAATGAGCCAGCCTGGTGCAGCTCCACAGTGGGAAAGGGCTATAATGAGCCAGCCTGGTTCAGCTCTACAGTGGGAAAGGGGTATAATGAGCCAGCCTGGTGCAGCTCCACAGTGGGAAAGGGCTATAATGAGCCAGCCTGGTTCAGCTCTACAGTGGGAAAGGGCTATAATGAGCCAGCCTGGTTCAGCTCTACAGTGGGAAAGGGCTATAATGAGTCAACCTGGTTCAGCTCTACAGTGGGAAAGGGCTATAATGAGCCAGCCTGGTTCAGCTCTACAGTGGGAAAGGGCTATAATGAGCCAGCCTGGTTCAGCTCTACAATGGGAAAGGGCTATAATGAGCCAGCCTGGTTCAGCTCTACAGTGGGGGAAATGAGGCTATAATGAGCCAGCCTGGTGCAGCTCCACAGTGTGGGAAAGGGCTATAATGAGCCAGCCTGGTGCAGCTCCACAGTGGGAAAGGGCTATAATGAGCCAGCCTGGTTCAGTACAGTGGGAAAGGGCTATAATGGGCCACCTGGTCAGCTCTACAGTGGGAAAGGGCTATAATGAGCAGCCTGGTTCAGCTCTACAGTGGGAAAGGGCTATAATGAGCCAGCCTGGTTCAGCTCTACAGTGGGAAAGGGAAAGGGCTATAATGAGCCAGCCTGGTTCAGCTCTACAGTGGGAAAGGGCTATAATGAGCCAGCCTGGTTCAGCTCTACAGTGGGAAAGGGCTATAATGAGCCAGCCTGGTTCAGCTCTACAGTGGGAAAGGGATATAATGAGCCAGCCTGGTTCAGCTCTACAGTGGGAAAGGGCTATAAGCCTGGTTCAGCTCTACAGTGGGAAAGGGCTATAATGAGCCAGCCTGGTTCAGCTCTACAGTGGGAAAGGGCTATAATGAGCCAGCCTGGTTCAGCTCTACAGTGGGAAAAGGGCTATAATGAGCCAGCCTGGTTCAGCTCTACAGTGGGGGAAAGGGCTAGCTAATGAGCCAGCCTGGTTCAGCTCTACAGTGGGAAAGGGCTATAATGAGCCAGCCTACAGCTCTACAGTGGGAAAGGGCTATAATGAGCCAGCCTGGTTCAGCTCTACAGTGGGGAAAGGGCTATAATGAGCCAGCCTGGTTCAGCTCTACAGTGGGAAAGGGCTATAATGAGCCAGCCTGGTTCAGCTCTACAGTGGGAAAGGGCTATAATGAGCCTGGTTCAGCTCTACTGGGGAAAGGGCTATAATGAGCCAGCCTGGTTCAGCTTTACAGTGGGAAAGGGCTATAATGAGCCAGCCTGGTTCAGCTCTACAGTGGGAAAGGGCTATAATGAGCCAGCCTGGTTCAGCTCTACAGGGGGAAAGGGCTATAATGAGCCAGCCTGGTTCAGCTCTACAGTGGGAAAGGGCTATAATGAGCCAGCCTGGTTCAGCTCTACAGGGGGAAAGGGCTATAATGAGCCAGCCTGGTTCAGCTCTACAGTGGGAAAGGGCTATAATGAGCCAGCCTGGTTCAGCTCTACAGGGGGAAAGGGCTATAATGAGCCAGCCTGGTGCAGCTCCACAGTGGGAAAGGGCTATAATGAGCCAGCCTGGTTCAGCTCTACAGTGGGAAAGGGCTATAATGAGCCAGCCTGGTTCAGCTCTACAGTGGGAAAGGGCTATAATGAGCCAGCCTGGTTCAGCTCTACAGTGGGAAAGGGCTATAATGAGCCAGCCTGGTTCAGCTCTACAGTGGGAAAGGGCTATAATGAGCCAGCCTGGTTCAGCTCTACAGGGGGAAAGGGCTATAATGAGCCAGCCTGGTTCAATGGTGTGAGTGACAAAGGCCAGACTCCATGGGCCAAGGTGGGGGTGGAGGAAGAGGGGGTAAGCATGACGGGTCGAGGGTATCCCCCCACTCACTGTCGGCCTTGCAGGTGTCGTTGACTTTGGTGAAGTATTTGTGGCAGCTGCACTTGTAGGAGCCCTTCGTGTTGTTGCAGATGTGGGAGCACAAGCCGAAACGCTGGCACTCATTCTTATCTGCAGACAAAGGAGAGGAGCAGAATCACATCTTACAGAACCGCTGCAACAGCCTGACTCACATCTACAGTGGGAAGGGGGTATAATGAGCCAGCCTGGTTCAGCTCTACAGTGGGAAAAGGCTATAATGAGCCAGCCTGGTTCAGCTCTACAGTGGGAAAGGGCTATAATGAGCCAGCCTGGTTCAGCTCTACAGTGGAAAAAGGCTATAATGAGCCAGCCTGGTTCAGCTCTACAGTGGGAAAGGGGTATAATAAGCCAGCCTGGTTCAGCTCTACAGTGGGAAAAGGCTATAATGAGCCAGCCTGGTTCAGCTCTACAGTGGGAAAGGGCTATAATGAGCCAGCCTGGTTCAGCTCTACAGTGGGAAAAGGCTATAATGAGCCAGCCTGGTTCAGCTCTACAGTGGGAAAGGCTATAATGAGCCAGCCTGGTTCAGCTCTACAGTGGGAAAAGGCTATAATGAGTCACCTTCGCAGCTGTTGTGGCCTGTCTTCTGGAAGCCTGGTTTGCAGGTGCAGAAG
>CM045893.1:36536651-36541651 GCA_025169545.1 Anguilla japonica | reverse complement strand
AATCAATCAATCAAATTTTATTTGTATAGTGTATTTTACAGCAGTTGTCACAATACGCTTTACAGACAAACCCTGGCCTAAACCCCCACAGGAGCAAGCCTAAGGCAACAGTGGCGAGGCAAAAACTCCCTGTGGCAGATGGGGAGAAACCTTGGAAGGAACCAGGCTCAAGGGGGAAACCCATCCTCCTCTGGTCGGCTCAGGGTGCCGACTGGTAACCAGCACGTCAGTCAGTTTTATAAGATTTGTGATGTGGCTCAGATGAGGGGTGACTCCTCTGAAGCAGAGGGATGGAGCCCTCTACCTGAGTCAGCCTACGAATACACAGTCCTGAGGAGCTGCCTGGGGGTCCAACAGTAACTGTGGAGAATATCACTCATAACTGCACACAGAGCAATCCCAGCTACACCTCAAAGGGGACACTGCCATCTGGCGGTTATATCGAAAATGTCAAATAAATGCATGGCTGGGGGGGGGCAGCCTTGTGTTCCACAGGGAACGAAGAGGATTACGTAAGTAAGTGGGGGGGGGGAGGGGTCATAAGGCAAATGGAGTACAGAATCAGACAGAGGGAGGAGTCACAGGGACTCCACGGCAACAGCAGAGGTTTGGGTGAGAGGGGCGGGATTCGGGGGGGAAGCAGAAGGCTGGGGGAGGAGGTGGCTAAAGGCTGAGGGGTGGGGCTTGGCATGAGGGCGGGGTCTGAGAGGGGAGAGACCTACCTCTGATTCAGGCCGAAAGGTAAGTGTGAAATGAAGCACAAACATAAAAATGATGTGAGATGTGCCCCCGACAGGGAATCAATCAGAGAACATCACACCACTCCAGATTAAAATACACCAATCAGAGAACATCACACCACTCCAGATTAAAATACACCAATCAGAGAACATCACACCACTCCAGATTAAAATACACCAATCAGAGAACGTCGCACCACTCCAGATTAAACTACACCAATTGTGTAGACAAACACAGGTGTACAAACACCCATATGTGCACAAGAACACATGTGTGAAGTCATAAACAGAAGTACATGCTCAAATGTAAACTCACACACAAACACAAGAGTACACCCACAAGAATGTTATACTCACGTTATACTGTGTCCACACACAGCTAAGGACTCGAATGTATGTGGTCATGCTCACGCGTGAGCACACACGCGCTTCGTGCACACACACACACTTCACACATACACACACACACACACACTCACACACATGCATGCTTCAAGTTACCACAGCATGTAGAACTCCCCTAACAGCCCTCAAACTGAGCCCAGAGCGACCACAGCCCCGGCTAATCCAACCACGCACAGCTCTGCCGCTCCGCTAGCTCTCCTGCACCGGAGTGAGCCGGGCTGACACATCCAGGGACGGGACGAACGACGAGACGGCGGCCAGGGGAGAGAGAGAGAAGCGGGCGGGCGAAAGGTACGCAGGTCCGCGCGTAGCGAAGACGAAACAACACCGAGCGTAACTAGGGCTGCTGCCTGCGCGGCGGCTGCTAACGCTAACCGCACCAGGGCGACAGCCCATTCGCTTACAGCGCCGACGCACGTCCAGCGACCGCTGCGACCCGTTAGCAGTTAGCGACAGTACGGAAGCACGCGACGTGGACGAGAGCGAACACAAATATCAGGGAGCCAGACAAACGCCAAAGTTTTCTGAATAGGATCCACGGGAAACCAAAATCATTTATGCGAATGGAACAGGCCCAATATTGAACCCTATTTGCATGAAACAGAGTCATTTTGGTGCTGATATTTAAGTAGGTAACATAATTTAAATACGCAGGACTCGGAGGGACCACCCTGTCAGTGTAATTTTCAGTAGCATTTTTTGAAATTTTCTGGCGCAAGCAGAACAGCTGAATTATTCAGCTCTTTTTCCCCCGCCACGGGCTGTGCAGGGCAAATTGTGGTCACTCACTCACGGACGACCTGAGAGGGACATTTTGGGGGACGCATGCGCAGGTGCATCTCCCAAAATCACCACTTCGAACAGCACAAGGTTTTTTTTAAGCACAGCTTTATCGCCTAACGCTACTTTAGCTAACCGCGTTTCGCCTACTTTAGTTAACCTACTTAGCGCGTACCACCGATACAGATGTACGGACACACGGAGGACAACAAATACCGTTACAGAGGTGAGGACATGCCATAGCTAGCTAGCTATATCGTTAGCCATGTTTTCCTCATGACGCTTTGTACAGGTGCGCTGTGGGTCTGCACGGTTTCCTGCTTGTTGCCCTGGAAACCGGCAGAGAGACAGAGAGCGCCACCTTAGCTGCTCCATGTTTCGCCTTACGACCCACACTCCTCCGGAATACACCCGAGAGGCGAACGCCCCGACCCGCCCCGCGTCCTGAGGTGCGAATGAGCTCGGGGGGGTGGGGGGCGGAGTCACGGGAGCGAGAAACCTACCGCACTTGTCCTCGTCGGAGTTGTCGCCGCAGTCGTTGTCGTAGTCGCACTGCCAGCGCCCGGGGATGCAGCGGTTGTTCTTGCAGCGGAACTGGTACGGCTCGCAGGTCCTCTCGTCTGGGGACAGAAGCAGACGCACGCAGAGACGCACGGGCGTCTCAATCAACCCACAGGGGACGCTAGCCGGTCACCAGGCATTTAAAACTGGTAATAAAAATAAGTGGCATATATAATAAATAATGGATGTATAAATCACTGTTATACATCCATACAGACAGAATGCATGAGTTAAAACTGAGCATGAAATCACCCAAAAATAATTGTACCACACAATCATACAATGTGAGTGTAAGAAAGAAAGAGAGCATAGAATAATGGAGGATAGAAGAGAAAGACAACATAGAAGGGTAACGCACATAGAGAAAGATAACACACAGAGGATAACAGAAGGGTAACACAGAGAGAAAGATAACCGGATAACAGAAAGAAGGATAACAGAGGGAAAGAAGGGTAACAGGATAACAGAGTGAGAGAATGATAACACACAGAGGATAACAGAGAGAAGATAGCACAGAGAGGATAACAGAGAGAGAGAAGGATAACACACAGGATTACAGAGAAGAAGGATAGCACAGAGGATAACAAGAGATAGGATAGCACAGAGAGGATAACAATTGAGATAGGATATCACAGAGAGAGGTGGATAATGCAAGACCAAACACCTATCCTATAACACATGGCCGACTGACCAAACACCCACATTTCCTGGCCTTTCCCACCCCTCCAACATCCCTCCTTCCCCTCCCTCCTCCATCCCTCGCTCACCGCACTCCTCCTTGGGCTCGTCGGACGCGTCACCGCAGTCGTCCTCTCCGTCGCACTTCCAGCGGGAGGGGATGCAGCGGCCCGAGTCCTTGCAGCGAAACTCGTCCACCCCGCAGGTCATCTGAGCTGGGGGGCGAGAGGGGCGGGGTCACCGTCAAAGGAGGAGGGGGACAGAAAATGTGGGAGGGGTCGGACAAAAAGGGGAGGGGACAAAAGATAGTGGGGGGGTCAGAGAGACGGTGGAGGAAGGTGACAGAAGATGTGGGAGGGATCAGAGACACAAAGGGGAGGGGACAGGAGATGTGGGAGGGGTCAGAGACACAAAGGGGAGGGGACAGAAGATGTGGGAGGGGTCAGAGACACAAAGGAGGAGGGGACAGAAGATGTGGGAGGGATCAGAGACACAAAGGGGAGGGGACAGAAGATGTGGGAGGGATCAGAGACACAAAGGAGGAGGGGAGAGAAGATGTGGGAGGGGTCAGAGACACAAAGGAGGAGGGGACAGAAGATGAGGGCAATGCCACAAAAGGGACAGGGGGGGACAGTGGGAGGAGTCAGACACAGGAGGGAAACAGGGAAGCGTAAGGGGGAGGGGCTTACTGCAGTTGGCGGGCTCATCGGAGCCGTCCACGCAGTCGTTGTCACGGTCGCAGACCCAGACGCGGGGATGCAGCGCTTGGTGATGGCGCACTGGAACTGGTTTGGAGCGCAGGTTACCTCAGCTGCAGGGGGGAGGGGCAAAGAGGGGGGCGGTCAGCGAGGGGGGGGGGGGGGGGGGGGGTTAGGAGAGACCATACAGGGGGGTGCTGAGGGTGTGGGATGGGGGGGGGGGTGTGGCGTGGGGAAAGGGAGACTCACGGCAGTCCTTCTCGTCCTCTCCGTCTCCGCAGTTGTCCTGCCCGTTGCAGCGGAAGATTCCGGGGATGCAGCGGCTGGGGTGGGTGCACTTGAACTGACTGGGCAAACACACGTGGATATCTGCAACACGCACACACACACACACACACGCGCACACACACACACACACACGTACACACACACACGCGCACACACGCAGATACACATACACACACGCACACGCACGCACGCACGCACGCACGCACGCACGCACACACGCGCACGCAGATGCACATATACAAAGACAATCAACATGAGGGAGGGGAAGAGAGAGAGAGGAGAGGCTTGTGATTATCTGTTCATTAAAGAAACGGATGGACAGAGAGAGAGAGAGAAAGAGCAGGAGAGCGTACCACAGTTGGCCTCGTCCGAGTTGTCCTGGCAGTCGTTGTCCCCGTCGCAGATGTAGGCTGGGTTTGTACAGATCCCTGTCCCACACTGGAACTGACCTGGCCTGCACTTAAACTCAGCTACACACACAGACACACAGACACACACACACACACACACACATTACAGTACCCCATCCTGTTGCACAATATTGGGATGAATCCACACACTTTCCTATCCACGACCCCACCAAGCTCTGCCCTGCCCCACCGCCCTCACACTCCCCCACCCTGCCCCCACACTGCCTCCCCTGCCTCACCCCACCGACCCCAGCCCTGCCCCGCCCTCCCCTTTCCAGGACACTTACGGCAGTCTGCAGGCTCATCAGACCGATCACCACAGTCATCCTCCGTGTCACACTTCCACCAGAACGGGATGCACTTATCATTTTTACACACAAACTGGAGGAGAGAGAGAGGGAGAAAGAGAGAACAAAGTGAGCAACAAAAGTGCACAGAAT
>CM045893.1:36524151-36534151 GCA_025169545.1 Anguilla japonica | reverse complement strand
TGCGGTTGCTGCCGTCCATGCCAATTCGGCCAATGTGGGGGATATCTCCCCAGTCCGACCAGTACAGGTACCTGCAAGGGACAAAATAGTCAGTGGGTAGAATAAACATGCTGTACTGAGCCTGTTCTAAAACCATTCATATTATAGGCATTTCTACTACATGCTGTAACTCAGAATTTTGTGCATCAGATAATTGCAATAATCTGATGGACATATAATAATGGGTCTTATAATAACGGCAATGCAAAGAGACCTAATGAATGCAATGACATTTTGTCTTAAAAACTGATTCTGGATAACTATATACTTTCTGCCCAAATTGGTTTTGGTTTAAAAGACTAATTCTGGGATGTAATTAATTTTCAGACATACCATGGGCATTCCTATACTCTACAACACTTGTGACAAACAATATTATACAGTTTATACTCTACCACACCTGTGATACAGAACACTGTACAGTTTCTATTCTACCCTAACACTTGTGTTCTCTTTTACTGTAAGGTGTAATGGATAAAGGAATGTAATGCAATGAAATGTGTGACATAAAAAGAGGAGGGGGGGCGGAGCCTGTACCCGTTATGGACGTCCACGGCGATGGCTCGCGGTTCCTTCAGTCCCGTATTGACCAGCACCGTCCTGTAGGCCCCGTCCAACTTGGACACCTCGATGGTGTCTCTGCCCTTGTCACACCAGTACAGGTTCCCGCCCACCCAGTCCACAGCCAGTCCGTCAGGGTTGCTGAGTGAAGTGCGGTGCAGTACCTGCCAATCAAACGTCAGAGTGTCACAGAGGGGCTGCGCATGATAGCTCCTCCCATTTTTGGTTCACAAAGTATCCCAGCATGCAACCACTCCTTGCAAAAGGAATTCTCTGCTTAACAGCCCAGTGTTTATGTCAGTTAGTCAGGTAGCAGAATATATTCTACATGAAAAAAATACAATTTTTGAGCTATTCCAGTACTCATAAACATTATCATTGACAAGCTCTTCATTGAGGGTTCATATACATTATACATAAACATTTTTAAAAGAAGAATGATAATTATGTAAAGAAGAATGAGGTCACCGGTAAGACAAACAACAGCAGAGAATTCTATAGGTTACTTCTAACTGTGACATCATAAAGCACACAAGCATCCTTAAACCTTTGAAGAGTCATGCACATAGCGGTTTTGTGGAATGTTTTTTCAACATTTAAAGTCAGTGTTCTAGAACTCCACAGCTTTCAGTCATCAGTAGTGATCGTTACATCAGCATTAGAATTGGAGAGGCCGAGTTTTGGAGATTTTTCAGAACACATTTTGACAATGTTCAGTTCAGAACATTCTAATGCTCTTTCTGTGCTGCTGTGTGCTGTCGGTGGCGCGAGGCAGAACGTGGCTGGCCGTCCCCGCGGCTGACCCCCCGCTGACCTGCACGTTGCTCCCGTTGATGTTCATGCGGCGGATCATGCTGCCCTGGGTGGTGACGTCGGTCCAGTAGATCATCTGCTCGGCGTAGTGGAAGTCCAGAGCCACTGCGTTGTTCAGGCCCTGAGAAACACAGCAGGCAGGACGGCCACGCCTGCACTCAGACAGATGGACACGCCCATGGACACGCCCTCCCCTTCACCCATTGGCATGCCCGTGGACACGCACTCAACCACACCAATGGACACAGACACACACCCTCATCCTCGCCCACATGCACAGACTTCACGGATGGACACACCCTGACCAATTATGACACGACATGTCATAACCTAAAGTCACGATCTAAAGATTTTAATTACGAAAGATTTAGACATAAACAAAAGAATATATTAAATATATTATAGCCCCCCTAGGAGCCCCATTCAGGTCACACAGCATTTCATTATTCCTGGGGGGGGACCCCACACTCGTGGGATTTGAATGGGGTTGTGGACGTTCGTGAGTCTCCTTCCACAGACGTTTGAATCTATCCTAAATGAAAATGAAACACTTCAGGCTAGTGCCCATGTGATTTTGAGAGTAGTTTAGTTCAGTTTAGAGGCATTTAGCAGACGCTCTTATCCAGAGCGACTTACATTGTATCCATTTATACAGCTGGATATATACTGGAGCAGTGCAGGTTAAGTACCTTGCTCAAGGGGTACAACGGCAGTGTCCTACCGGGGAATCAAACCTGCGACCTTCAGGTTACAAAACCAACTCCTTAGCCATTATACTACGCTTATCTATTGAAGGCATTTAGGGCTGATCTCTTCAGTACTATACTGATCTCAATGACCCGGCCCAAAGGAGCCTGGAATGCAATCCTGCAGCCTCTCCTGTTCGGGCTCTGCTCTGCTGGGAATCGCACCTGCTTGATCAAGGTGTAGTTGGAGCCGTCCAGGTTCAACTTCCTCAGGTAGTACCGGTTAGCAAATATGAGGAAGGCCTCCTCCTCTATGGGGGGGAATAGGAGAGAGGGGGGGAAAGAGAAAAAGCGAGCGAGAGAGAAAGAGGAAGAGAGGAGAGGAGGAGGAGGGGAAAAAGAGAGAGAGAGTAGGAGCCATTAACCCCTTCGCACAAGCCCCCTAGTGGTCAGTACGCCAGCCCGGATTGCTCAGCTCAGACATTCACTGCTCCTGCAACCATGAGTGGAAACAACAAACTCCATGTTCTAGCTTTATTAGTAGACAATACACTACAACAATGCAAAATAAAGAATTTCTAAGTGCCACCATTGTCGCATGGGTCGTTCATTTAACAAGCACCCCCTCTGTGTAGTCTCTTCTGCACCTATACCCCCCTCCCAGGATGACACACCATAGTGTCCATTTGGGAGTTCATAAAAATATTCTTTCACCACCAAAGATTTGTATTCTGTCATAGCAACATGATATATAGGTGTTGGGGTCGTTGGGGCGGGGTCTTACTGGAGGTGGATTTGCAGGTGTTGGGGTCACTGGGGCGGGGCCTTACCAGAGGTGGATTTGCAGGTGTTGGGGTCGTCGGGGCGGGCTTGGTAGCCATCCACACACAGGCAGTGGAAGCTGCCGTAGCTGTTGATGCAGCGCTGGGTGCAGGGGTACGTGGTCTTGCACTCGTCAATGTCCACGCACGTCTTCCCATCATCCTTCAGGTGGAAGCCAGGCTGACACCGGCACTGCAGGGGCCAAAGCAGACAGATCTGTCCCTCAGATGGGTCCTAACCCCACATCCTCCCATGAATGGAGGTTCAACGCACACCGTTCTGAAAGCAGGCCCAGGCCCAGGCCCAGCCACAACGGTCAGGGACCCAGAACCCATACCCTGCTGCAGATGGGACCCAACCCCGCGGTCACATCGCCACTCTAACCTTGTAGCCGACCTTGAGGTCCTCGCAGAGCTGAGAGCAGCCGCTCAGCCTGCGGTTCAGGCACTCGTTGACGAAGCAGTTGAGCTCGTCCGAGCCGTCGCCGCAGTCGTCGCTACGGTCGCACAGAAGCGTCTCGTTCAGGCACTTCCCGTTCTTGCACATGTACGCCGAGTCGTTGCACTTCCTCCCTGCTCGAGAGAGAGAGAGAGACGAGGCACCGCCAATCAGAGTGGGGCAGGGCGGAGCCTAACTCACTATGCGGCACTATGCTACACTGTTCACCAGCCTCCACTTCACAAAGGCCAGAGTCCTTCGCAACACACATGAGCAGGAGCACAACAGTACAATAATCCTAACATGAGGCATATATGGTTTTTAAAGCAGAGAGGGATGAGTGGAACAGAGGTGTGGAAAGAGGGATGAGTGGAGTAACAGAGGTGTTGAGAGAGGGATGAGTGGGACAGAGGTGTGGAGAGAGGGATGAGTGGAGTAACAGGTGTTGAGAGAGGTAGGTGTGCAGTAACAGAGGTGTTGAGAGAGGGAGGAGTGGAGTAACAGAGGTGTGGAGAGAGGAGATGAGTGGAGTAACAGAGGTGTTGAGAGAGGGATGAGTGGAGTAACAGAGGTGTGGAGAGAGGGATGTGTGCAGTAACAGAGGTGTGGAGAGAGGGAGGAGTGGAGTAACAGAGGTGTGGAGAGAGGGAGGCGTGCAGTAACAGAGGTGTGGAGAGAGGAATGAGTGGAGTAACAGGTGTGGAGAGAGGGATGAGTGGAGTAACAGAGGTGTGGAGAGAGGGAGGCGTGCAGTAACGGGGGTGGGGAGAGGTGGAGGGCGGGGCTCTCACCAGACTCGGTGCAGCGGGGGTTTTTGGGGGCCTCGTCAGAGCGGTCGTGACAGTCGACATCGCCGTCGCACTCCCAGGCCTTCTGGACGAGGCAGCGGCCGTTGGCACAGCGGAACTGGTCCGGGCCGCAGGTGGGGTACTCTGCAGGGGGTACGGGGGGGTGCAGGGGGGGTACAGGGGCACAGGATTACACAACCTCCACACTTTCCATACCCCATTGGACACAAACATACACATCAGTGAGCACCATAATGTTTGGGACAAAGCCATATTTTTTTTCTTGATTTAGCTATGTATTCCATAATTTCACATTTGTGATCAAACAATTTACATGTGGTTAAAGTGCAGATTCTCAGCTTTTATTAAAGGGTTTTTTAAAATACATTTTGCTCTCACCATGTAACAGCACTTTTAATAAATAGTCCCCCTATTTCAGGGCACCATAATGTTTGGGACATGGCTTCACAGGTGTTTCTGATTAGTCAGGTGTGTTCACAGTTGCTTCTTTACTGCAAGTATAAGAGAGCTTTCAGTATCTAGTCTCGATTCTCGCTTTTTGATTTCCTTTGGAGACTGCTTTGGTGTTTGTAAGCATGAGGACTACAGCTGTGCCAATGAAAGTGAAGGAAGCCATAATGAGGCTGAGAAATAAGAAAAAACAGAAACTTAGGCAAATCCTAAGGCTTACCAAAATCGATCGTTTGGCACATCATCAAGAAGAAGGGAGCACTGGTGAGCTCAGTAATCGCAAAGGCCCTAGTAGGCTAAGGAAGACCTCTACAGAATAATTCTCACTACTCGCTCTTGTGTATTTTTAAAATGTAGTAATACTGATGTCAACAGACAATAATGAAAACTTTATGAAACAGAAGACATTTATTGTCAACCAATTTCCGTAGCCACCTATGTGCAAAGTTTCATCCAAATCAAAGCACAACCGTAGGATATTTGGCTGTTGCGGACAGGCAGACACACACACAAGCGATTGCAATACCCTGTCTTACATGAGCCTTTTACTCCTGTATGGGTATAACAAAAAAACTCCAAAAAGTGAACTATCCATTTAAGGGCAGGACTGATACAAACAAAAAGAAGCCCCCCCCCCAACCCCCGAAACACTCACCGCACTCCAGAGATTCATCAGAGCCGTCTGTGCAGTCGACGTCGTGGTCACACACAAAATGCTTGGGTATGCAGAGTCTGTTCTGGCACATAAACTCGTTCTCCCCACAGGTGTTGTTGAACACTGAAAGAAACAGACGGACAGAGAGATCAGTCCCTGCATTAGTCGCGCTGGCCTTCGGGAAGGAACGCAGCTTTCGCTGTTTTAAATGGTAGTGATGACACCTCAGCCTACAGCCTACCATGCTGTAAACTGGGGGTCACCAAACGTTTTCAGGGCCCCCCTTAAATGACCACCCCCCTAGCTGGGGATCCTGCCACTCAAAAAACAGGTTTCCCGGATACACCTTAGGCATACCCAACAAGAGGCAATAATCCAGAGGTCATGTGACAAGATAAAGGATATTGACTCATACCTACATTGTGATCTCAATGGAGGGAGCAGTGTTTTGGCGGGGGCTGTGTTTGGGGGAGCAGTGTTTTGGCGGGGGCTGTGTTTGGGGGAGCAGTGTTTTGGCGGGGGCTGTGTTTGGGGGAGCAGTGTTTTGGGGGAGCAGTGTTTTGGCGGGGGCTGTGTTTGGGGAGCAGTGTTTGGGGGAGCAGTGTTTTGGCGGGGGCTGGGTTTGGGGGAGCAGTGTTTTGGGGGAGCAGTGTTTTGGCCGGGGCAGTATTTGGGGAGCAGTGTTTTGGGGGAGCAGTGTTTTGGCAGGGGCAGTATTTGGGGAGCAGTGTTTTGGGGGAGCAGTGTTTTGGCAGGGGCAGTATTTGGGGAGCAGTGTTTGGGGGAGCAGTGTTTTGGCAGGGGCAGTATTTGGGGAGCAGTGATTTGGGGGAGCAGTGTTTTGGCCGGGGCAGTATTTGGGGAGCAGTGTTTTGGGGGAGCAGTGTTTTGGCCGGGGCAGTATTTGGGGAGCAGTGTTTTGGGGGAGCAGTGTTTTGGCAGGGGCAGTATTTGGGGAGCAGTGTTTTGGGGGAGCAGTGTTTTGGCAGGGGCAGTATTTGGGGAGCAGTGATTTGGGGGAGCAGTGTTTTGGCAGGGGCAGTATTTGGGGAGCAGTGATTTGGGGGAGCAGTGTTTTCGGGGAAGGACCGTTTGAGGCGTAAAAAAGAGGGCCTGTCCCGCTCACCACACCCAGCCTTGGCGCTCTCGTCCGCCCCGTCAGGGCAGTCCTTGTCCCCGTCGCACTTCCAGCGGTGCGGGACACACATGTGGGACCCGGGACAGTGGAAGGCCTCGGGGCTGCAGGTCTTGGTCTCTGTCGGGAGGGCGAGAGAGGGACGAACACAATGAAACTGGCTCCCTCCACTCGGCCATTCCACTGCTATCAGCCGGCTGACCAAACGCGCCACGAACCGGTCAGAACCTCCCGTATTCGACGCGGGAAACGGCCAATCCAAGAAGTCCGCTGACATTAAAGACACAAATTCTGTTGAGTGTAGCTGTGTTTCAAATCAAACATCGGTCAGTAGCAAGAAAAAAGCTCGTGCTGGATTAAAAGTTGTCTTTTCAACTAAAACTTGTTGAATGGTTTTCACTGAAAGAATAGAATGAATGCCTACCTCCAAAAAAGGCACTCAAACAAATCTATTAATGTCATCCTTTTCAGTGACAGTAGTGTTCTTGTTATGCCTGGTCAGTTACTGGTGACAGAGGTGTTATTAGTGTCAGTGCAGGTACCAATTTAACTGAACTTACTGGTGTCAGTGCTGTTACTGATGTCAGTGGTGTTACTGGTGTCAGCGTTGTTATTAGTGTCAGTACTGTTTTTAATGTCAGTGGTGTAATTACTGTCAGTGGTATTATTAGCATCAGTGCTGTTACTGGTGTCAGTAGTGTTATTAGTGTCAGTACTGTTTTTAATGTCAGTGGTGTAATTAGTGTCAGTGGTATTACTGACATCAGTGCTGTTACTGGTGTCAGTAGTGTTATTAGTGTCAGTACTGTTTTTACTGTCAGTGGTATTATTAGCATCAGTGCTGTTACTGGTGTCAGTAGTGTTATTAGTGTCAGTGGTGTGAGGACGGTTGCACGCTCACTGCATCTGCTGTCCTCGTCTGTGCCATCCCCACAGTCATCAGCTCCATCACACACCCAGCGGTTGGAGATGCAGCGGTGGTTCCCGCACTCAAACTGTGCGGAGGTGCAGAACTTATCTGGAGAGAGAGGTTCAGAAAAACCCAGAGGATTAGCAGACGGCGGGACAGCCAGTTCAGGAGAAGCAGTGTTTAGGGGGAGCAGTGTTTGGGGGAGAAGCGTTTAGGAGGGGCAGTGTTTAGGGAAGCAGTGCTTATGGGGAGCAGAGTTTAGACGAGCAGTTCTTATGGGAAGCAGTGTTTGGGGCAGCAGTGTTTAGGAGAAGCAGTGTGTGGGGGAACAGTGTTTAGGAGGAGCAGTGTTTGGGGCAGCAGTGTTTAAGAGGAGCAGTGTTTGGGGGAACAGTGTTTATGAGGAGCAGTGTTTGGGGGAACAGTGTTTATGAAGGGCAGTGTTTAGGGGGAGCAGTGTTTGGGGGAGAAGTGTTTAGGAAGGGCAGTGTTTGTGAGGAGCAGTGCCAGGGGGAGCAGAGTTTAGGGGAGCAGTGCTTATGGGGAGCAGTGTTTAGGAGGAGCAGTGTTTGGGGGAACAGTGTTTAGAAGCAGCAGTGTTTAGGAGAAGCAGTGTTTAGGGAAAGCAGTGTCTAGGAGGGGCAGTGTTTAGGAGAAGCAGTGTTTGGGGGAGTAGTGTTTGGAGAACAGTAAAGGAGCAGAGAATGGACATATGTTATGAGGGCCAGGGTCCAGCAGGGGGCTCCACTGACCGCAGTGAGTCTCGTCGGCGCCGTCCTCGCAGTCGTTCTCCTTGTCGCAGGTCCAGCTCATGGGGATGCAGCGGCCGCTGGGGCAGGCGAAGAAGTTCACCGGACACTTAGTCTTCTTCTTCTCTGTTTGGAGAAAAACGTGGAGATAAACAGTTCAGAATGTGTGTCTGTGCGTGCGCATATATATATGTGTGTGTGTATATATGTGTCACCTGTTGTGTTGTGTGTGTGTGTATATATGTATGAGTCCATGTGTGTAGTCTATGTGTGTGTGTGTCAATGTGTGCGTGTAGTGTGCACAGTGCGTCTATGTGTGTGGGTGTGTGCGTGTAGAGTGTGTGCTCGTGTGTTCGGAGGGTTACATGTGTGCATGTAATGTGTATAGTGCGTTCGTGAAGTGTGTATAATGTATTTGTGAACTGTGTTAAGTGTGCTTGTGAACTGTGTACAGAGTGTTTGTGTAGTGTGTACAGTGTTTGTGTAGTGCGTATAGTGTGTTTGTGTAGTGTGTGAGTAGTGTGTATAGTGTGTGTATAGTGTGTTTGTGTATTGTGTTTGTGTAGTGCGTGTGTGTGTGTGTATGTACACAGATGCTCGGTCACCTGGGCAGTTCATCTCATCAGAGTAGTCCCCACAGTCGTTGGAGCCATCACAAACCCAGGCAGGGGCGTAGCATAGTGAGGTCATCTCGCATTTCTGAAAGGTCACGCCCTTTACCCCGAGCCGGAAGTAACTGGAGCAGTCGGTGGCAGCTACACCAGAGCACAGACAGCAAAAGCCACATCAGCAAGGCCAATCAACCACACACGCATAATCACCGACTCCCCCTCTGGCTTGGAAGACCTTACTGCAGTTCATCTCGTCCGATGCGTCACTGCAGTCCACCACCTGGTTGCAGCGGCTGGAGTTGGTGATGCAACCCCCATCCTTGCACTGGAACTCCTCCGCTTTGCACAGAGTTACTGCAAAACCGACCATCCAACAATTACACTGCAGCCACTGAACACACACATTATCACAATTACACTGCAGCCACTGAACACACACATTATCACAATTACACTGTAGCCACTGAACACACACATTATCACAATTACACTGCAGCCACTGAACACACACATTATCACAATTACACTGTAGCCACTGAACACACACATTATCACAATTACACTGCAGCCACTGAACACACACATTATCACAATTACACTGCAGCCACTGAACACACTCACAATTACACTGTAGCCACTGAACACAAACACTACACATTACACTGCAGCCACTGACACACACATTATCACAATTACACTGCAGCCACTGAACACACACACTATCACAATTACACTGCAGCCACTGAACACACACATTATCACAATTACACTGCAGCCACTGAACACACACATTATAATTAGGCCTATACTGCAGCTTCTGAACACACACTCTATCATAATTACACTGCAGCCACTGAACACACACATTATAATTAGGCCTATACTGCAGCTTCTGAACACACACTCCCTCATAATTACACTGCAGCTTCTGAACACACACACACTGTCATAAATACACTGCAGCCACTGAACACACACACTATCATAAATACACTGCAGCCACTGAACACACACATTATTCATAAATACACTGCAGCCACTGACACACACACACACAGACTCATGTGCACAACAAAACGAGCAGACGGTACAATGACTAATCCACACGCTGGTTTAGGCTTTACACTAACAAGAACGCGCGCATGCTGGACAGAGTTGCGTGTAATATGGGGCCTCTCTCTCTCACCGTTGCAGGGCACTTCGTCCGAGTTGTCCCCACAGTCGTCCACCCGGTTGCACCAGTAGCTGTGGCCGATGCAGCGGCCATTGTTGCAGCGCCTGAATCCGCTCTTGCACATTCGATTGGCTGAAAGAAGAGCAAG
>CM045893.1:36509151-36519151 GCA_025169545.1 Anguilla japonica | reverse complement strand
GCACTCGTCGAGCACGAAGGCCCGCGGGTGGTCGTCGCCGGACATGGTGACCACGGTGTCGCGGTCGAAGGCGCCGCCGCGGCTCTGGTCCACCGTGTGGCGCGTGATGGTGGAGGTGGTGTAGCTGGTCCAGTACAGGGTGTCCCAGGCCCGGTGGTAGGCCAGCCCCTCCACCGAACCCACGGCTGGGGCCAGAGACGGGAGAGAGAGGGCGAGAGGGGCGAGAGGGGAGGGAGGGGAGAGAGAGGGGCAGGGAGAGGGAGAGAGAGAGAGGGAGAGAGGGAGGGGAGGAGGGAGGGGAGAGGAGGGGAGGGAGGGGGGAGGGAGGGGAGGAGAGAGGAGAGAGGGAGGGAGAGAGGGAGAGAGAGAGGGGAGAGGGAGGGAGAGAGGGAGAGAGAGAGAGGGGGGGCAGGGAGGGAGGGAGGGAGGGAGAGAGAGGGGCAGAGAGGGAGGGAGAGAGGGGAGAGAGAGAGGGGCAGGGAGGGAGGGAGAGAGGGGAGAGAGAGAGGGGGAGGGAGGGAGGGAGGGAGGGGAGAGAGAGAGGGGCAGGGAGGGAGGGAGAGAAGGGAGAGAGAGGGGCAGGGAGGGAAGGAGGGAGGGGAGATAGAGAGAGGGAGGGCAGTGAGAGTGAGAATGATGGGGAGGGACAGAGGGGAGAGAGAGGGGGGAGAGGAGTGGATGTGAGAGGTATGGAGGGGTGAGAGAGAGGGGGAGAGAGTGAGAGAGGGAGGGAGGGGAGAGAGTGAGGGAGGGCAAGTGAGAGTGAGAATGATGGGGAGGGACAGAGAGGGAGAGATGGGGGAGAAAGAGGCGGAGAGGGTGAGAGAGAGGGGGAGAGAGTGAGAGAGGGAGGGAGGAGAGAGAATGTCATTGATCTGTTTTAGCACCACTGTATATCACTGTGTCAATAAGATAAACTTGAAATTGAGAGGCAAATTGCACAGAAGGAAAGAGGGGAGGGGTGATGGAGAACGAGGAAAAGAGAGAGAGGCGGAGAGGAAGTGGGAGACAGGGGATAAGGAGGGCAGGAGCGGGAGAAAGAAACCAACAAAACTGCCCTCATATACCTAGGGCACTATCTCAAACTGCTCCTCATTTACACAATATAACCAAAGTTATCTGACACCCCTTGATCTGGGGCTGTTTTTCATGGTTTGGGCTAGGCCCCTTAGTTCCAGTGAAGACAAATCTTAAAGCTACAGCATACTATCACATTCTAAATGATTCTGTGTTTCCCCTACAGTTTGGGGAGGGCCCTTTCCTGTTTCAGCATGACAATGCCCCCGGGCACACAGCACTGTTCATGTAGAAATGGTTTTGTCGAGAACGATGTGGAAGAAATTGACTGGGCCAAACCTCAAACCCATCCAACACCTTCGGGACCAACAGCGAGCCAGGCCTAATTGCCCAATCAGTGCCCAAGCTCACGAATGCTCTTCTGGCTGAATGAAAGCTAATCTTTCCAGCAATGATCCAACATCTAATATAAAGTCCCCCAGAAAAGTGGAGGTTGTTATAGTAGAGAAGAGTGGGCCAACTCCATATTAACGCCCATAATTTTGGATGAGATGTTTGATGTCAGGTGTCCACGTACTTCTGGCCATGTACTGTACCTACATCATCATATCAGACTGCCCCTCATATACCTACATCATCATATCAAACTGCCCCTCATATACCTACATCATATCAAACTGCCCCTCATATACCTACAACATCATATCAAACTGCCCCTCATATACCTACAACATCATATCAAACTGCCCCTCATATACCTACAACATCATATCAAACTGCCCCTCATATACCTACATCATCATATCAAACTGCCCCTCATATACCTACATCATATCAAACTGCCCTCATATACCTACAACATCATATCAAACTGCCCCTCATATACCTACAACATCATCATATCAAATGCCCCTCATATACCTACAACATCATATCAAACTGCCCCTCATATACCTACATCATATCAAACTGCCCCTCATATACCTACAACATCATATCAAACTGCCCCTCATATACCTACATCATCATATCAAACTGCCCCTCATATACCTACATCATCATATCAAAAACTGCCCCTCATATACCTACAACATCATATCAAACTGCCACCCCCTCATATACCTACATCATCATATCAAACTGCCCCTCATATACATATCAAACATACAACATCATATCAAAACTGCCCCTCATATATACATCATACAACATATATCAAACTGCCCCTCATATACTGCCCCTCATATACCTACATCATCATATCAAACTGCCGCTCATATACCTACATCATCATATCAAACTGCCGCTCACATACCTACATCATCATATCAAACTGCCGCTCATATACCTACAACATCATATCAAACTGCCCCTCATATACCTACAACATCATATCAAACTGCTCCTCATATACCTACATCATATCAAACTGCCCCTCATATACCTACATCATCATATCAAACTGCCCCTCATATACCTACATCATATCAAACTGCCCCTCATATACCTACAACATCATATCAAACTGCCCCTCATATACCTACATCATCATATCAAACTGCCCCTCATATACCTACATCATCATATCAAACTGCCCCTCATATACCTACATCTTATCAAACTGCCCCTCATATACCTACATCATCATATCAAACTGCCCCTCATATACCTACATCATCATATCAAACTGCCCCTTATATACCTACATCATCGTATCAAATTGCCCCTCATATACCTACATCATCATATCAAACTGCCCCTCATATACCTACATCATCATATCAAACTGCCCCTCATATACCTACATCATATCAAACTGCACCTCATATACCTACATCATCATATCAAACTGCCCCTCATATACCTACATCATATCAAACTGCCCCTCATATACCTACATCATCATATCAAACTGCCCCTCATATACCTACAATCATCATATCAAACTGCCCCTCATATACCTACATCATCATATCAAACTGCCCCGTACATATTCTGGTCATGACACTACCATGATATAGCAACAGCACAACCATAAACAGCCTCCTGTAAAACGTATTTATGTAAATGTGAAGGCAGTGCGGTGTAGTGTGAAAGAGCAGTTGAGTATTTCTGTGAAAGAGAAGTTGAGTATTTCTGTGAATGAGAAGTTGAGTATTTCTGTGAATGAACAGTTGAGCATTTCTGTGAAAGAGAAATTGAGTATTTCTGTGAATGAACAGTTGAGCACTTCTGTGAAAGAGGCGCTGTATCCGGACCTTCACGGCTCACTGCACGAGCACACCGACGGCGTCCCCCGGCAGACGCGCCTAAAAGCGCACAGACCCGCCCCTCCGGGGTTCGGACCAATCAGAACAGCGCGCCTCCAAGAGAGGAAGAAACAGAAGCTCTGAGGCTAGGCACGGTCTAAACAATTGCGCCCCCCCCCCCAGCTCCCCCCCGCCTGCGTCCCCCCCTGCTGCTCCCCCTCCGTCCGTCCGCCCCCCCCGCCTGCGTCCCCCCCCCCAACGGCGCCGCTAAGAGGTGTTTTTTTCGTGTTCCCAGTACGGCGTCGCTTTTCGCCCACCACGAGAGGCTCGGCGGCGCACTTTACGAGGCCTTCACCCGCCCTCGCGTCTGCAGGCGGACGTTTTACGACCAGCAATCGCTCGGCAATAAAAAGCCGGCCACTCCAGTCGCCTGTTTGCTCTCAGGTAAAAAAGTCAATAACGACCTTTTTCAGACGTAAAAGTGGCGGGGAGAGAGCTGTGCCGGGGGTGCAGACACACACACACACACACACACACACACAGGACCAAACCATGAGGAAACTACAGGAAGGGGTAGAAAATTTAAGAAACGTGGAAAAGCGAGGTGGGTGTTCTGCTCCCGGGCCCCTGGATTCCGCCTGTATTTAAAACCTTCCGGAACATTCTCTCAAAATGGCGTAAATGAAGTGGGGAATACAGGAGGAAACACGGCTGACCCCTGCAAGAGAGCGACAGCGCAGACCCCCCTGCAAGGGTTGAGAGAGAGATAAACCCATAATGAGGCAACAGGCGAAGGAGAGAGGGAGGGAGGGAGGAGAACGAGTGCTGGCTGAGGCGAGTCCTGGAAGCCATTTGAACAGGCGGCGATGAGGATCACCCAACCTGCGGACACTCAGCTTTAAGTAGAATCGACCGGGGCCTTAATGCGAAACGACCGGGGTCGGACCGCGTCGCCGCGCCGCGGGAGATCGATACGACCGCAGCGCCAGGCTCTCCGCCCTCCCAGCGCACCCCAAAAACCGCCCGGGGGGCTTCCAGGCGAACCCCTTACACGGACGCCGGTCCTCTGAGGAAAATCTGACTAACGGCTAGACGAGAGCATCGCAGTCAAAAACGGGGACCAGCGTGCCGGCTTGTGATTGGAGGGTCAATCTCGGGCTGGCCTATCGGTGAGCCGGACGGGCTGAGCACGCGGCACGCCCGTTTGTCCACCTTCTCGCGCCGTGCTGGGGGGGGGGGGGGGGGGGGGGGAGGCGAGACAGGCGGACAGTGCTGTTTGGTGATGAACGAGCCCTCCTGGGTATGAGCGCTCATTCTACAGGGAAGCTCGCCAGCGGCCAGAACCAGAGGAGGTGGGCGTGTCTCTGAGCAGCAGCTCCTCCCCTCTGTGACACTCTGAGCGCCACCTTCATCATCATCATCATCTTCATCACCCGCCGGTCAAGCAGGCGGGAGCGGCGCAGGCCAATGCCGGACGGGGGAGGCGGGGGGGACGGGGCGGACGGGGCGTGGCGGACGCAGAGGGTGCTGGTGCCGGTGCTGGACGGGCTCATCATGCTGACGGGGGTGGTGGGACACAGCCTGGCGGTGCTGACGCTGGCGGGGAGGAGGAGGGAGGGAGGGGGGGGGGAGGGGGGGAGGAGGAGGGGGGGCGCGGAGCCCCGCCCACGCCACCGACACCCTCCTCCTGGCGCTGAGCGGGGCCGACCTGCTGCAGCTGGCCTGCCTGCCGTTCCACACGGCCGCCATCGCGCTGGGCCGCTGGCCCTTCGGCCGCTTCCTGTGCAAGGCCGTCAGCTTCCTGGGCGTGGCCTGCTCCTCGGCCAGCGTCTTCACGCTCGCCGCCCTGGCGGTGGCCCGCTACCTGACGGTGGCGCACCCGGCCTGGGCGTACCGGCTGCGGGCGTGCCGGGCGGGCCGGCGCTGGCGCTGCAGGCTGGCGGCGGCGGCCCTCTGGGTGCCCGCCGCCGGGCTGGCGGCGCCGCAGTTCGCCGTCCGCACCGTGGGCCCCTCCTCCGCCCCGCTCGCCTGCTTCGCCTTCCTGTCCGACGTCGGCCAGCTGGTCTACGGCGCCGGCCTCTTCCTCCTGGGCTTCGCCCTGCCGCTGCTCGTCATCGTCCTCACCTACACCCGGATCTACTGCTTCCTGCGGCGGGCGGGAGCGCCGGGCCGCGCCCCCCAGCTGGAGCGCTACCAGAGGCGGGTGACGCACACCTCCGCCCTGCTGGTGCTGGTGTTCACGCTCTGCTGGCTGCCCTCCTACGCCCTCATGTTCGGCCTGGCGGTGGGCCGCGCCCCGGCCTCCGCCCCAGCCTACCGCGCCTTTGCCGTGTTCGCCCGCCTGCTGGCGTCCTCCGCCGCCGTGGCCAACCCCGTCCTGTACGTCTTCGTGTCCCACAAGTTCCGGCGGGACCTGGCGGCGCTCGGGCGGGGCTGTTGCCGCCGGCGCCGGGACACCGTTCGGCCCTTGGAGCCCGCGGAGGCGGGGGACGTCCCGCAGAGCTAGGGAAAGCGGGGCGGGGGGGGGGGGGGGCGCTGGGGCCCTCTTTACTTCGCTGACCGGCATGCCAGCTGTCTGCGTTGTGAATCAAACAGACATGGACTCGTGTCCTGACTTTCATGCAAAAATAAGTGCATATAGATTTAGCACCCCTAGTGGACAAACGAGTGAACTGCTCTCTTTTTTTAGCAATGTGACCCCGTTTCTTTAACAGTTTTTTTAACACAAGATCTGCACCCCTCACAGAGGGTGAAGGGTCAACACCTTTCATCTGATTGCCACAGCCACAGCCTGCTAACTCTGCCCACTGCTCTGTTCGTCGGACATAAAAGGGGACGCTGGAGCCTTAAAAGCCGTGGCTCCTGATGCAGACCAGCGGCAGCTTCTAGAAACCTCCCAGCACCTCAATTCACCTCACTTCACACCTGAGGCAAATGTTTGTTTCCACCACTTACACACGACGGTTTATGTATTGTACCATTGTATTTATTAAGATTTGTCAGTCTTGTTTTATTATACCAATAAACAAATGTGAATGTTTATCCTGGATTGTTGAGGAAGAACATTATTTTCTTCTTGTTCATACTCCCCAGTTGAGTTAGATTTTTTGAAAAGAAATTTCCTTGGGACTTCAGAGTGGGACTCAATCTTTTAGACTTTTATCTTAAGTCGTATCTTAGTCTTACAGACAATCCTATTTCTATTACTTTTTTTGCAAAAGACTGCCAATGGGGTGAGACTCATTTCACTTGAAAAAGCAAAAAAGTAACTGAAAACAAACTCATATTTTTGACATGAGAGGGGGACAAATAAGATCTGAAGTCTCACTGCGAGACTAAAACTCGTGAAGGCAGACTTCCCTGCAGTGAGCAGTGTGCTGAGAGGAAGAGAGGGATGAGAGAGAGGAGAGAGGAGAGAGAGGGAAGAGCGGGATGAGAGAGAGGAGAGCGAGGGAAGAGGAAAGAACGGTGCGGGCTAGCCCTAGCCCGGCGCGCTCGCTCACTCTGCACCACGGTCTGCCGGTCGGAGCCGTCGTCGTTGATCTGCTGGATGTTGCCGAAGTGGATGTCGCTGAAGAAGATGCGGTTGGCGCCCTTCCCGCCGCCGCCGCCGCCGCGGTAGTCGAAGGCGAGGGCGATGACGTTCTTCATGTGCTCGGGGTCCTCGAAGGGCCTGACGGGCGCGTTGAGGTTGCTCTCGTCCGACAGGTGGACGCTCTTCAGGATGGTGCGCTCTGAGTACAGCAGGTAGCCCGCGTAGTCGCGGCAGCCGCGGCCGTCCTCCGCCAGCGTCCCGTGCGCGCAGGCGCAGGTGCGCTGGCCGTCGCCGCGGTACAGGCACAGCTGCTCGCACCCGCCGTTGCCGTCCCGGCAGACGTTGGTCCCTTTCGGGGGGGGGGGAAAGTGGGAAGCACTGGTTAACCGGGTGCCTGAGCGGCGGTAGGCCGAGGCCAGCAGGGGGCGCACTGCGGCCGCATCCCTGAGCTGCTTCAGTTGAGCATCACACTGCAGGAATGGGCACCATGCTTGCTGTTAGCGTTGTGTGTGAATGAGTGAATGAGAGCTTGTGTGAACATGAGAGTGAATGAGTGAATGTGAGCTTGTGTGAACACATGAGTGAATGAGAGCTTGTGTAAACATGTGAGTAAATGAGTGAATGTGAGCTTATGTGAACACATGAGTGAATGAGAGCTTGTGTGAACATGTGAGTGAATGAGTGAATGTGAGCTTATGTGAACACGTGAGTGAATGAGAGCTTATGTGAACATGTGAGTGAATGAGTGAATGTGAGCTTGTGTGGACATGGGAGTGAATGAGTGAGTGCGTTAGTGTGAACACGAGTGAATGAGAGCTTGTGTGAACATGTGAGTGAATGAGTGAATGAGAGCTTGTGTGAACATGTGAGTGAATGAGTGAATGTGAGCTTGTGTGAACATGTGAGTGAATGAGTGAGTGTGAGCTTGTGTGAACATGTGAGTGAATGAGTGAGTGTGAGCTTGTGTGAACACGTGAGTGAATGAGTGAATGTGAGCTTATGTGAACACGTGAGTGAATGAGTGAATGTGAGCTTATGTGAACCCGTGAGTGAATGAGTGAGTGCGTTAGTGTGAACGCGTGAGTGAATGAGTGAATGTGAGCTTATGTGAACACGTGAGTGAATGAGTGAATGTGAGCTTATGTGAACACGTGAGTGAATGAGTGAGTGCGTTAGTGTGAACACGTGAGTGAATGAGTGAATGTGAGCTTATGTGAACACGTGAGTGAATGAGTGAATGTGAGCTTATGTGAACGCGTGAGTGAATGAGTGAGTGTGAGCTTGTGTGAGGCGCTCACCCTGCTGCCTGGCTCGGTTGAACACCTTGATGTCCTTGAGCTGCACGCCGATGCCGGTCCTCAGGTGATGCTGTCCGTGGCGTTGTCCTTGCTCCCCCTCTTTATGGAGCCGTTAGCGTGCGTCCTGACACGGGACGGGGGGGCAGAGGGAGCCAAGTCATCTCTTTATTTTAAGATTCACATTTCAAAACACTTTTTTTATTCTGGAAAAAACTCCTGAGAATTTTAGAGAGAGATAAAGGGAAAGGAAAAAAGGAGAGACAGGAGACACAGGGAAAGCAAAGAGGAGAGACCGAGAGAGGGGACAGGAGCTCGGGTACCTGTCGCTCCAGTAGATGTAGTTCTCGAAGACGGACACGGCGAACATGTCCATGTTATTGCTGGCCAGCACCACCTCCCGGTTCTGCCCAGTTTCCAGATCTATCCGCTCAATCTTATCGGTCCGGGCGTCACACCAGTACAGGAAGCCGTCCTGCAGAGAGGCAGAGAACGCGGTAACGCTGTGTTATCCTGTACAGCAGTGTGCGGCAGTGTGCGGCAGTGTGCAGGAGTGTAAGCTGAGCGCACACACACCGGGTAGTCGATGGAGATGCCGTTGGGCCAGCTGATGCTCACGTTGACCAGCACAGTCCTCTGAGATCCGTCCAGACGCGCCCTCTCAATGCGAGGGTACTGCCCCCACTCAGTCCAGAACAGGTACCTACAAACATACACACACACACCCATTACCCATACACACACCCATACACACACAAACACATACACACACACACACACACACACACACACACAATACATATACACATACATACAAACACACACACACACACCCATTACCCATACACACACCCATACACACACAAACACCCACACCATACATACATATACACACACACAAACACCCACACCATACATACATATACACACACACACACACACACACACGCACACACGCATCCACACACACACACACCACACACACCCACACCCACACACACGCACACGCATACGCACACGCAGACACACACACACGCCCACGCGCACACGCACACGCAGACACACACACACACACAGTACATATACACATACATACACAAACACATACACACACACACAATACATATACACATACACACACAAACACATACACACAAAATACATATACACGCACGCACATGCGCACACGCACACACATACCGATACACACACCCATACACACACAAACACCCACACCATACATACATATACACAGGCACACACACGCACACACACACACCCACACACACACGTACACACACACACACGCACATACACCCACACATACACACACCCACACCCACACCCACACATACACCCACACCCACACACATACACACCCACACACACACACACACACACACACACACACACACACATACACCCACACATACACCCACACCCACACACATACACACACACACACACGCACACACACACACACACACGCACACACAGGAGAGGGGTTGGCGCGGGGCGGCAGCGGAGGCCGCTCCGAGCGCAGTGCCCCCTGGGGGCGCGGCCTCACCCTTTCTCGGGGTGCACGGCGATGGCGCGGGGCTTGTCCAGGCCCTGGGAGATCACCACGTAGTGGAAGGAGCCGTCGAGCCGCGCCACCTCGATCACGTCGAAGCCCTGGTCCGTCCAGTACATGTTCCCTGCGGCCAGAGAGCGCAGCGCGGGCGCGCGAGTGAGCCCATCCACACCGCCGAAAATCCCTCTGCATGCACGTGTGTTAATGTTCTGTGTGTGTGCGTGCATGCCTGTGTATATGCATGTGTATTCTGCATATATGGATTGTGTGTGTGTGAGTATGGTGTGTGAGTGTGTGTGTGTGTGTGTGAGTATGTGTGTGTGAGTGTGTG
>CM045893.1:36461651-36504151 GCA_025169545.1 Anguilla japonica | reverse complement strand
ACAGGGACACACTCCTGCACCATAGGGACAGACTGCTCCACAGGGACACACTGCACCATAGGGACAGACTGCTCCACAGGGACACACTGCACCATAGGGACAGACTGCTCCACAGGGACACACTCCTGCACCATAGGGACAGACTGCTCCACAGGGACACACTGCACCATAGGGACAGACTGCTCCACAGGGACACACTCCTGCACCATAGGGACGCACGGGACCACAGGGACACACTCCTGCACCATAGGGACACACTGCTCCACAGGGACACACTCCTGCACCATAGGGACGCACGGGACCACAGGGACACACTCCTGCACCATAGGGACACACTGCTCCACAGGTAAGCCCAATATGTCGCACACAGGAAGTGTGACAGGTCCAGCCCCTGGCAACTATAGCGGTAGACCCCTATCGGCAGTGTGAGGGGGTAACTCTGGCAACGCAGGTCCAGCCCCTGTCAGCTGTAGCGATAGACCCCTATCGGCAGTATGAGTGGGTAACCGTGGCGATGCTGGTCCAGATAGAGTGGCAGACCCGTTTTGGCAGTGTTGGCTCACATGTGTCTCCTCACTGGGAGTTTTTTTTTTACCTCATGTACTTGCTATTTGGGGGTTCAGGCCTGATGTTTGCTCTGTTTGCTCTTTTTGCCTATGTTTCTTGCCTTGCTACTCTGTAAAGCGTCTTTGTGACAGTTCTCTGTAAAAAAGCGCTGCACAAATAAAATTGAATTAAGCTGAATTGAATTACCGTGGCAACGGGGGGTCCTGACGCAGTGACCCCCCCATACAGTACGCTATTTACACTCTGTTCAAGCTGCACACTCATTATTTAGACAATATTCATTTGTTGTTGCATCAATGCAAATTTTTTTCTCCTGACACATTCTGCCTGGTTCTTGGAACCAGAAAATGTTGAGTAAAGTGCGGGGGTTAAGCATCTGCTTCTCATTACATCTCCACAACCACCCCCCAATGCCCCCTCCCGAGCCAAAAGCACCAAATTGGAAGCATTCTAGGGGTTGAGTAGAACCGAGAGGGAAGGGGGTGACCTAGAGCCCAAATATCTGTCACCCCCTGCCCCCGCAAACCTGCAAATGATTTACTGTGGAGGGAACATGGAAAGATGGAGGGGGGGGAGAAGCAGAAAGGGGGGGGGGGGAGGTGAGGCAGCCTGTACCCTCCTATGACAGCAGAGGACACTGCAGAGTTGGGAGGAGCTGGGGAGTATCTCTGGGCCCCTCACTGATTGCTCCAGTTTTTACTGCATGCTTTTCATTCACCCCGATAGTTTCTTTTTACTGCGCAATCATATTTACAAAATTTTCTGACAACCTGGTTTTACAGTGGCTGGTATCAGGGAATTCTGGGGTTTGTGGTCCAAAACTCCAAGAAGAACTACATTCTAAAGTGCTTAATCAAAATCGAATAGGTTAATATACATTTTTATGCCAGTAATGACATCAAAAACCCCAGGAAGTGACACAGCTGTTCTCTGAGTGGATCGGGTTGGGTCGGGTTGGGTTGGGTTGGGTCGGGTCGCGTTGGGTTGGGTCGGGTTGGTTCGTGTCTGTCGCCCGTTCCACTCACCCAAGGACGGGGTGCAGGACCAGGCAGTGGGGCTTGTCCAGACCCTGGATCACAGCGTTTTTAAAGGAGCCGTCCAGCCGGGCCACATTGATCTGCTTCTTGTTGGCGTCGTAGCTGGTCCAGAAAATGTTCCGGGACACCCAGTCTATCGCCAAGCCGTGAGAATTTGGCAGGTCTGGGGGGAAAATGACATGTCACACACTTCAAATTCACCCAAAGAAACACACACACTTTCGCTCAACACACACACACACACACACACACACAACACCCACACACTTTCACACAACACACACACACACACACACACACACACAACACACACACACAAACGCATAAACACACACAATCACCCACATATTCACACACGCAACACACACAAGCACTCCCACACACTCACATGCGCAAACACATAGACAAATACACATGCGAGAATAAATGAACAAACATAATACAACTTGAGCAACGCACACACACACACAAACACACACACACACACACACATACATACACACAAAAAAGGCTCTAACACGCATGTGCGCTCGAGCGCGGCACCGATTGGACAACCCGAGTCTGGACCAGGCCCCCCTGCGCGCGGGACTACCTGCCGACACCACGGTCTCCACCCCCGTGCCGTTGATGAAGGCGCGCCTGATGCTCTGCGTCCGGACGTCCGACCAGTAGACGCGGCTCTCCCGGGCGTCGTAGTCCAGCACCGTCACGTTGTCGATGTCCGGCACGGTGAAGGAGATGATGTAGTTGTAGTACGGGCTGTCGATGTCCACGCCCCGGATCTCGATCTGCCGAGCGTAGAGCAGGAACTGGCGGGACTCTGCGGGGAGAGGCGGAGGATAACGGAAACCCAGACTCGCGCAAGAGACATAACACACCCCCTCTGACAACCGCATGATAATGAAGGAGCTATCCAGACCTGGGTCAAACACGTATTTGTTTTGGATTCATATACTTTTCTGTGCTCAATTGATCTTGCCTGGTGTAACTGAGCCTGCCAATATGACCAGAAGGCAGGGTTTGCACTTTTTGAGAGTATTTCATTGGTTCCAATACACCAGATCAGTAGATCTGGTGTATTGACAGATCAGTGAAGTGTAGAAAATTACTTGAATCCAAAACAAATACGTATTTGACCCAGGTCTAGAACTATCCTATCATTTATATAAATGCATCTACAACAAGACCTGAACCAGCACAGTTTACGACTTCCACAGCCTCAAGTGACAGAAGCCATTCTGGCGCCCCTAGTGGTCAAACAACATTAGTGCAGCAGCCACAAAGTCACACAGTCATAGTGTGACGGACAATACTGTTTCCAAATATGCACCATTTGTTAAGTCAAGCTCTCAAACTTTCAGAATAAGAAAATTTCTGATGTGTTGTGTTGAGCATAGTTAATAAAACTGTGTGCATTTTACAGCCCCATGCCTGTGTGGATCTGTGGGACTTAGTAAATACTATCTACAGACCTCGGGCAACTGTAGCTGGTCTTTTCCTAAACCGCACAAACAAATACATGGACATTATCAATTAAAGTGTTATCCGATTGGACACTGCTCAACTTCCCACTCATAGGTGAGCAGCGATTGGTTATTAGCCGCCTGAGAGGCATGGAAACAGAAATGGGCGGGAAAAACGAGACGGCGGGGGGAGGACGGCACGCGACCCCCCCGCCCGAGCGCGGGCCTTACCGTAGCAGGTGTGCCCGTCGGCCTGGAGCTTCATGAGGTGGGGGCAGGCGCAGGAGAAGGTCTGGTTGTAGTTGATCAGACACAGGTGGGAGCAGGGCCCCCTGCCTCCGTTAGCAGCACAGGGGTTCGGGGCTGGGTGGGGGGGGGGAGAGATGGCGAGGCTCGCGTTAAAAGAGTCACGAGCGCTGGCGCACCATGTCCCAAACAGCTACGTGACACAAACCCAATATGACCCCTCTCTCAACTACACACAACACGGCTGCTCACTACTGTAACATGTGCTGCATACATGGTTTCAATGGGGGGTTGCGTGGTGGAGGAGGATTCCTGTGAAAGATAAAGATTAAGTGTTCCAGAGGGTGTTGGGAAAGGTTAACTGCACTAGAGGGTGATATCTGTGAAAGACTAACTGTTCTAGAGTGTGCTATCTGTAAAAGATTAACTGTTCTAGAGGGAGCAATCTGTGAAAGATTAACTGCTCTAGAGGGTGTTGAGAAAAGTTAACTGCTCTAGGGGGTACTGAGAACATTAACTGTCCTAGAGGGTGCATTCTGTGAAAGATTAACTCCTCTAGAAGCGCTGAGAAAGATTGGCCATTCTAGAGAGTGCCATCTCTGAAAAAACAAACTGTTCTAGATGGTGCTGTGAAAGATTAACTGTTCTAGAGGGTGCTATCTGTGAAAGATGAACTCTTATAGATGGTACTATCTGTAAAAGATTAACTGTTCTAGAGGGATCAATCTGTGAAAGATTAACTGTTCTAGAGGGTGCAATCTGTGAAAGATTAACTGCTCTAGATGGTGCAATCTGTGAAAAATTAACTGCTCTAGATGGTGCAATCTGTGAAAGATTAACTGCTCTAGAGGGTGCTATCTGTGAAAGACGGGACGGGCTCTTGCGCTCACCCTGGGGCTGCCTGGACGGGTGGTACACTTGCAGGTCAAACGGCTGGGTGTTGGTCCTCTGCACCACGGTCACGTTCAGCCCGGTCCACTTGTTGGCCTTGGCCAGGGTGTTGGTGCGCCAGTCGGTCCAGTACACCTCCCCCCCGTACATGGTGACGGCGAAGGGGTGCGACAGGTACTCATGACCCCGCAGAACCTCCATCAGCCCGGAGCCGTCATACCGCGCAGAGTATATGGCGTCTGACCTGTGGAGTCATGCACAGAGAGGGAGAGACAGAGAGAGAGAGAGTATGAGAGAGAGAGAGAGAGACGGTGTGAGAGAAAGAGAGAGAGAGAGAGCATGTGTGTGAGAGAGAGAGAGAGACAGAGAGAGAGTGAGTATGAGAGAGAGAGAGAGAGACGGTGTGAGAGAGAGAGAGAGAGAGAGAGAGAGAGCATGTGTGAGAGAGAGAGACAGAGAGAGAGAGAGGGTGTGAGAGAAAGAGAGAGAGGGAGAGCATGTGTGTGAGAGAGAGAGAGAGAGAGAGAGAGAGTGTGTGAGACAGAGAATGTGAGAGAGCGTGTGAGTGTGTGTGTGAGAGAGAGAGAGAGAGTATGAGAGAGAGAGAGAGCGGTGTGAGAGAGAGAGAGAGAGAGAAGAGAGAGAGAGAGAGGGAGAGGGTGTGTGAGACAGAGAATGTGAGAGATGTGAGTGTGTGTGTGAGATGAGAGAGAGAGAGAGATGGTGTGAGAGAGAGAGAAGAGAGAGAGAGGGAGAGCATGTGTGTGTGAGAGAGAGAGAGAGAGAGAGAGAGAGAGAGAGGGTGTGTGAGACAGAGAATGTGAGAGAGCGTGTGAGTGTGTGTGTGAGAGCGAGAGAGAGAGAGAGAGAGTGAGAGAGAGAGAGAGAGAGAGAGAGAGTGTGAGAGAGAGAGAGAGAGAGAGATTTATTGCATTTTTCACTCCTTGCTCAGTAAGTTAGGCCCGGGCTGACTGCAGAAATGTTCCTGAGGCTTTTTTATGAACTCTAAGGCGCCTTGCTTTACAACAGAAGCGACAAGCCTGCTCTGTCAAACACAACCACATGCCACAGGACGGAGCGTGGCAGCGGGGTGGCAGACAAACGCTCGCCCGTCCGTCCGTCCATACGCGGGGGGCCTACCTGGCGTCGATCCACAGGATGCGGAGCTCCAGGTAGTCCACGGTCAGGCCGTTGGGCCAGCCGCCGCTGCCCGTCTCCCGGTGGACCGTGCGCCGGCCCTCCCCGCTCATGGACGCCGCCTCGATCCTCGGGAGGCTCGCGTCCCAGTCCGTCCAGAAAAGGATTCTGGGAATGGGAGATGGGAGGAGCAAAATGCCAAATGAAACTTACTCTCTAAGGAGCCCAAAGCAAGGACAATACAACATTTAAAATGTTTGAAATACAAACAAAAAAATACATTCAATTGAATTAAAAATGAGAAAGAATTAAAGAAAAAAGATTTAACAAAAAAATACGGTTGGTGCCACAAAACATTTACCATCATTTACCATTAAATTAATTAAAAATGCAGAAAGAAACAAGAGAAATACAAAATTACATTTGAACGAACACTAAATGACGCTATGTTAATCACAGTAAACACTACTGCATTAATCACAGAGAACGTCGCTATGTTAATCACAGTAAACACTACTGTGTTAATCACACAGAACGTCGCTATGTTAATCACAGTAAACACTGAATGAATGAATGAATTTTATTATTGTGTCATGCATCACATGGATGCCCACATGGGCTTATATGACACCAACATTTTGCATATAACAGATCCAGAGTAAATCCTAGACCTATTAAAATGCTACAGACACATATCTGATACATATACCCTGTACAAAAGAGTATAGCCTCCATAACCAAACCTTCTTATCTTCTTTTCCAAGTTTTTGCAACATATTCAAAATCATTTCATAAATAATAACACCTCATTAGAGACTAAACAAACAATCCATCTTGCCTTCTTTTCCAGGCTTTTGAGACAAAGTTAGCCATTTTAAAAAACGTCAAACTTAAATAGCCATTCCAATTTTTCATCATCAACACTACTGCGTTAATCACACAGAACGTCGCTATGTTAATTACAGTAAACACCACTGCGTTAATCACACAGAACGTCGCTATGTTAATCACAGTAAACACTACTGCGTTAATCACACAGAACGTCGCTATGTTAATCACAGTAAACACTACTGCGTTAATCACACAGAACGTCGCTATGTTAATCACAGTAAACACTACTGCGTTAATCACACAGAACGTCGCTATGTTAATCACAGTAAACACTACTGCGTTAATCACACAGAACGTCGCTATGTTAATCACACAGTAAACACTACTGCGTTAATCACACAGAACGTCGCTATGTTAATCACAGTAAACACTACTGCGTTAATCACACAGAACGTCGCTATTATTGTGTTAATCACAGTAAACATGGGCTTACTACTGCATTTAATCAGATCCAGAACGTCGCTATGTTAATCACAGTAAAACATACACTACTGCGTTAGCCCCCATAACCAAACTATCTCTTTTCCAACGTCGCTATGTTCAAAATCACAGTAAAAATAACTACTGCGTTAATCACACAGAACGTCGCTATGCTTTTAATCACAGTAAACACTACTGCGTTAATCACACAGAAGCCGTCGCTATGTTAATCACAGTAAACACTACTGCGTTAATCACACAGAACGTCGCTATGTTAATCACAGTAAACACTACTGCGTTAATCACACAGAACGTCGCTATGTTAATCACAGTAAACACTACTGTGTTAATCACACAGAACGTCGCTATGTTAATCACAGTAAAGACCCCCGGTGGGTTTATAACAGCATGCTGAGTAACACCAGCCCAGTGAGTCACACAAAGAGACACGCCCCGCTCAGACTCGACCGTCGTCCTGAAACACGGGGGACACGGTGAGCGCTCAGGAGAACTCGCACCACCCCCGCCCTCAGCGCTCTGTCACTGAAGCTCCCGGGTGCCGGCATGGCAACGGTGCTCATCCCGAGCCCTCATTCATGCTCTGACTCCGCCCTCACTCGTGCTCTGACCCCGCCCTCATTCGTGCTCTGACTCCGCCCTCATTCGTGCTCTGACCCCGCCCTCATTCATGCTGACTCCGCCCTCACTCGTGCTCTGACTCCGCCCTCATTCATGATCTGACTCCGCCCTCACTCGTGCTCTGACTCCGCCCTCACTCGTGCTCTGACTCCGCCCTCATTCGTGCTCTGACCTTGCCCTCATTCGTGCTCTAACTCCGCCCTCATTCGTGCTCTGACCCTGCCCTCATTCGTGCTCTAACTCCGCCCTCATTCCTGCTCTGACCCTGCCCTCATTCGTGCTCGGACTCCGCCCTCATTTGTGCTCTGACCCTGCCCTCATTCATGCTCTGACCCCGCCCTCATTTGTGCTCTGACCCTGCCCTCATTCATGCTCTGACCCCGCCCTCATTCGTGCTCTAACTCCGCCCTCATTCGTGCTCTGACCCCGCCCTCATTCGTGCTCTGACTCCGCCCTCATTCCTGCTCTGACCCTGCCCTCATTCGTGCTCGGACTCCGCCCTCATTTGTGCTCTGACCCTGCCCTCATTGGTGCTCTGACTCCGCCCTCATTCGTGCTCTGACCCTGCCGTTATAACATCGACTTCTTTAATCAGCCTTCAGGTAATTAGGAATAATTCATTTCTATTTTTGTCCCCCTTCAGTTGCATTCACAGTATGATTTGAGTTTATGGGCTGCTCACATTCACCTGACTTAGTTGGACCGAGTTGTTAATTAGTGTACAGCCTGTACCCTTCCAAATAAACAATCTGTTATACTGTTCCCTGGGCATGCACAGGGCACATGTATGCATTTTAGCAACGTGACATTTACAAAAAATTAGGTCGTAAACAACGGGGATAATTAAGCAGTAAATAATTAGACTAATTATGTAATGGCGAGGGAGAGAAGACCTCAACACAGACAACACACAGGCTACAGGAAGTGAGTTCAACAGCGTACAGGCTATAGGAAGTGAGTTCAACAGCGTACTGGCTATAGGAAGTGAGTTCAACAGCATACAAGCTACAGGAAGTGACTTCAACAGCCTACAGACTACAGGAAGTGAGATCAACACTCACTGCATGAGATTCAGGAAGGACACTGACATTGCATTAACATCAGCCATAACATCCGATCAGTTAATGCATTTTGAAATTAATATGTATATATCTGTTGCATTCTTTAAACTCATCATTTTAATTTTATTTTTTGTTTTGTCTGAAAAGTTATAAACAGCAACACTAATAATGATATGTATATAATTTTTACTATTTTTTATTATTTATTTATTAATAATAATATTCACGAGACTGTAAAAATCTCATTGTTGTTCTTCTTTTTCTTCTTCTGATTATTGTTGCAGTTGTTGTTATTGTCACTGTTATTATCTTTCGGATGTTCTGGGGTGCTCACCCGTATCGGGGGTCCAGGGCGATGGCTCGGGGTGCTCCACCTCCCCGGCCAGCAGGGTGGTGCGCATGGTGCCGTCCAGCTTGGCCACCTCAATCTGGTCCAGGTTGCTCTCCACCCAGTAGATGTTCCCTGCGATCCAGTCCACCGCCAGACCCTCGGGAGTGGCCAAACCGTACTGGATCACCACCTCGAAGCTGGTCAGAGCTGGGCAGAACACACAGACCGCAGGTACCGTTCAGGTACTTCATAACAGAACGTGTTTGGGGCCTTCACTACAGAATGCGTTCAGGTACTTCATAACAGAACGTGTTCAGGGCCTTCAATGCAGAATGCGTTCAGGTACATCAGAACAGAACATGTTCAGGGCCTTCATTACAGAATGCGTTCAGGTACTTCATAACAGAACGTGTTCAGGGCCTACAATGCAGAATGCGTTCAGGTACATCAGAACAGAATGTGTTCAGGGCCTTCATTACAGAATGCGTTCAGGTACATCAGAACAGAACGTGTTCAGGGCCTTCATTACAGAATGTGTTCAGGTACTTCATAACAGAACATGTTCAAGATGAAAATTCATCATGACCTAAATCATCTCCATTACCCTTCACTGAAGTGCCTAAATTGAAAGCGACACCATGGGCCAGACATAAATCAGAAGCGCCCAGGATAAACTGCTCTCTCTTGGGCTCTGATGACAGATGAGGCCTGTAATCAGAGCAGGCGGCTGATGATATCCTGACTGGGGGTGATTAAAGGGCTCTGTGGACTGTGCTACAGGAGAGAGGCTCCGCTCCGCTAGCTACTGGTGACCAGAGCAGTGGGGGGGAGGGTCTCTGTGTATCGGGTTGACGTTGAGCAGCGTTTACAGGGAACCTGCCTGGGCCTGTAAGAGCTGGAGATGGTTAAGTAAGAGGCATGGGGCCAGTGCTGGTCAGCAGGATGTGTGTTTGTGAAGAGAGATGACCAGGCTGGAAACTGGCACAGCGATGAAAGCCATCAGCAGCGGCTACTCTGCTCCCAAAGCCACGCCTCCCAAAGTCCCAAACAAGCTCTCCCACAACCACACCATCCCCCAACCCCAACCTTCTCCCACAACCACACCATCCCCCAACCCCAACCCCAACCCTCTCCCACAGCCACACCATCCCCCAACCCCACCCCAACCCATCCCCTACCTCCCAACCCCAACCCTCTCCCACAGCCACACCATCCCCCAACCCCAACCCTCTCCCACAACCACACCTCCGCTAGAGCACACTGTCCCCTAACCCTAACCCCAACCCTCTCCCACAACCACACCACTACTGGAGCACACTGTCCCCTAACCCCAACCCTAACCCAAAAATACAGCCCTCATAATCAGATAGACCACAGTGTGCGTTAACACGGACCGGTAATGACCCTGAGAGAACACCCGTCACCCCCCCCAGCGGAACTCACCGCCGTTCTCCGACAGCTTCCCGCGGTAGATCTTGTCCTCCACCACGTCGGTCCAGTAGAGGGAGCTCTGGTTGAGGTGGAAGTCGAGGGCGATGGTGTTGCGGAGGCCGGGCACCAGGACGCTGAACTCGCCCTTGTACAGGTCGATCCGGCGGATCTCGTGGCGGTTGGAGAAGATGATAAAGGGGGGGAAGGGATCTGGTGGTGCAGGGGCGAAAGGGGGGGGTGCAGAAAGCATGGATCAGACATTCGGGTTCGATCTTTCCGTTAGTACAAGATACCTGAGCCACAAATTAACCCCCGAAAAAAGGACCCATGAACCTGCACATCAGCACTGCAGCGGGCACGTCTCCAGTGCTGCACAACATAAATAAAGCATCCCCCATATCCCTGAAGACCAGTGCTGCACCAGGACCAGCTCTTTCAGCTCTTGTCCAGACCCCACTCATTTACAGTCCAATGTGGATTCTGACCCAGGATCAGTTTCCAAGAACATAATTTACATAAAAACCTGAAGAGTTTCTTAGGTTTTTTCACAGCACTCTCTCAACAAAAACGTCCATGGACTAAAAATAAAGCAAACAGGCAAAAGCTTTTCTATATACTACATACCAACCAGTATTCTTAACACACGCATAGCTATCACTGATTACTCTGACGCTAGTGGGAGGGGCAATGACATCATGCAGACGGGCCTCCCAGCCCTCACCCAGGCTGTGGCAACCATCCCCCCTCCCTCTCCCAGCCCTCGCCCCTCCCCCCTCCCAGCCCCCCATCCCCCTCCCCTCCTCACCCAGGCTCCTGCAGCTCTCCCCCCTCCCCCCTCCTCTCCTCACCCAGGCTCTTGCAGCTCTCCCTGTCGGGCTCCAGGGCCCAGCCCTCGTAGCAGGAGCACTTGACGCTACTCTTCTCCTGCTCACAGCGCTGGCTGCACTTGAGGTGCTTGGCGCAGAAGCTCTGGATCTGGCAGGTCTTGTTGTCGGTGCCCAGCTCCATGCCCAGCGGGCAGGAGCACAGGATGCCCTCGCCCGGCGCCACCGTGCAGTTGTGGCTGCAGCCGCCATTTTCCAATGAGCAGAGATCTGAGAGTGACGGAAGGAAGAGGACAGGCAGATGTATTACACGACATAAATTGGAACAACACTGCATTCATATCCTTTTTGTGCCTTTCAGGATCTCAGCACACTGAAGTGAGGGGGAGTTACAGATTCATGGGAAGGCCCCAGTGCATGCTGGTCTATTGGAGTGCCCCCGTGCATGTTGGTCTAATGGAGTGCCCTGGTGCATGCTGGTCTATTGGGGTGCCTTGGTGCACACTGGCACACTGGCACCAAGGCACACTAGTGGAGTACCCTGGTACATGTGGTCCAGTGGAGTGTCCCAGTGCATGCTGGTCTATTGGGCTGGGCTAGTCAAGTGCCCCATCCCCTACATGCTGGGCTTGTCGAGTGCCCCTGTGCATGCTGGTCTAGTGGAGTGCCCCAGTGCATGGTGGTATAGTGGAGTACCCTGGGACATGCTGGTCCAGTGGAGTGCCCCAGTGCATGCTGGTCTATTGGAGTGCCCCAGTGCATGCTGGTCTAGTGGGGTGTCCTAGTGCATTCTGGCCTAATGGGGTGCCCCGGTATATGCTGGTCTAGTGGAGTGCCTCTGTGCATGCTGGTCTAGTGGGGTGCCCTGGTACATGCTGGTCTAGTGGAGTGCCTCTGTGCATGCTGGTCTAGTGGAGTGCCCTGGTACATGCTGGTCAGTGGAGCCCCCCAGTGCATGCTGGTCTATTGGGAGTGCCCCAGTGCATGCTGGTCTCACCGCAGAGCTTCTCGTCGGAGCCGTCGGGGCAGTCGTCGGTGCCGTCGCACAGCTTCTCGGCGGGCAGGCAGACGGACTCGTTGCCGGCGCACAGGTGGTGGGACAGCTTGCAGGAGACCACCTCGCAGTTCTCCTCGTCAGAGCCGTCCTCGCAGTCGCTGTCCCCGTCGCACACCCAGGCCTTGCTGATGCAGCGCGCTGCGCGAGACACACACGCGCCCGTCACAGCCAATCCTAGTGGAACCGGGCTACAGGACAGCGTTTTTAACCAATCGCACGCATCGGTGGGTGGGGTCAGAGGTCAAGCCCCACCATCGACGTCCAGCCATGCCCCTCCAGCATCCTGCAGGCTGACGTATTAGGATGAGCCACACAGAAGCCATTACGATGTGACATCGCAAACCGTTGCCCTTAGCGACGGTGGGGCCCCACGGCCCTCATGTTACATGTACCTCCATTCCAGCACTTACCGTAATTTGTATTTTCATCCTAATGTTGTAGCTTGCACTTCCCCCTAGTTTGACTCAGCATAAGTTAGGTCAGAATAATGTTCACTGCGTTAACTGAACTGTGTTATCTGCTGTGAATAGCTGTACAAAATGAGTATTGTAGCTTATCAAACCTGTGTTTTGTAGTTGTTCCAATGGCCTCGATATGCACTTTTTTGTTGCTTTGGATAAAAGCGTCTGCTAAATAAATATAATGTAATGTAATGCTTCATATCAAACCCCACCCTTTGATATTCTACCTCCTAGTCCAATCCAGAGCTCCGAAAGAACCGGACTACAGGACAGAGTTTTTAACCAATAGCACATGATGGGGTCGTCGGCCCCTCCCGCACCCTGCAGGGGTATTTCGAAGCCAGCTATGTGGTCACACACCGAAAGGTGGTCCGAAAGGGGGGGGGCGGGGCTCACCGGAGTCCCGGCAGCCGAACTTGACGGCGGGGTCGCAGGTGTGCGGGACGCCCTCGCAGTTCTTCTCGTCGCTCAGGTCCACGCAGTCGGTGTCGCCGTCGCAGTGCCAGCGCAGGGGGATGCACAGCCCGTCCATGCGGCACTGGAACTCGTCGACGTGGCAACCGCCCGGGGGACGTGTGGCTGTCGGCCAATCAGGGAGCAGAAACAGAAAGGGGACGACACGTCACTACGAGGCAAGACACTACTGAGAGAAAACATAACCAAGGGACTGAGATATCGATGTTTATCAACCGAGCTGGAGAGGGGCGGCCACGATCGCTTTCGATTGGTCGGATTGCGCTCACTAACTACACCTCTCAGCCTGTGATAGGTTAAAATCCCCCCAGCTGCGCACACCAGGGCGCTGTTGCTGGGCGGTTACTGGGCGGGGCCTCAGCTCACCCTGATTGGTGCAGTTGGCGTGGGTCTCGTCGCTGTAGTCGCCGCAGTCGTTGTCGCCGTCGCAGGTCCAGTACTCCGGGATGCAGCGGCCGCTGTTGCACTTGAACTGCGCGCTGGAGCAGGAGTGGCTGCAGCCTGCCTCATCACTGTTATCACCACAGTCATTATCTACAGCGCGCACACACACACACACACACACACACATACACACACACACACACACACACACACACATACACACACACACACGCATACACACACACACATATACGCATACATACCCACACACATATACCCACACGCACACACACACACACACACACATACACACACACACACATACACATACACACACACACACACACACACACATATACACACACACGTGCGCATACACACACACACACACATACACACACACACACACACACACATATACACACACACACGTACACACACGCGTGCGCATACACACACACACACACACATACCCACACACATACACACACACACAAGAAAATGAAGACACAGTGTCACCATCCATCATTTCTAGGTTGAATGAGAAAGGAAAAGCAATCCGTGTTTTTACAAAAAGGAATTAAAATTTGATTATGTGGATGTGACACGTAGTGTCCTTCATATTACATGGAAATCTCCTCCTCCAAACTCAGATGCCTGTTCGTGTTACTGCTATATTAAAAGTCAGTTATTCCCCATGTTATGACTGAAGCCAAGTCTAAGTCTCACTAACGGGTTTCTGGTCTAGTGAGAAAGTTTTGGCCTTTGGCCCTTAAAGGAACCTTTTCCCAACCTTTCCCAAGTAACACGTTTCCCAACTCACAGGGCACAGCACTAATACAAATCCCAATTTAAATGGGGAAAACACAGCTCTTCGTTACAACGGAACACTTCAGATGTTTTTAATATAAAGCGAAATGCCCCAGAGAAAGCAGGAGCCAATCAGAAGAGGTGTTGGAGAGGGGTGGGCACTCACCGTTGTCACAGCGCCAGTTGATGTTGATGCAGCGGCCGTTGTTACAGGTGAACTGGGTGAGAGGGAAGCAGGTGGGGTAGGCTGGGATAGACAGAAGCATTTCATTGTAAAATGATAAACCCAAGAAACCAAACCATAACGTCTAAGAAACCAAAAACATCTGAGAAATCAACAACTTGTGAGTGTGTGTGCGTGTGTGCACGTGCGTGTGTGCATGTGTGTGTGCATGTGTGTGTGTGTGTGTGTGTGTGTGTGCATGTGTGTGTGTGCACGTGTGTGTGTGCGTGTGTGTATGTGTGAGTGCATATGTGTTTGCATGCTGTTCTTTTCATTGTAATATGCTGAAAAATTTGTTAAAAACAATTCACAGTAAGCACAAGCACAGGAAACAAAAATAAAACTTCCCTTGATCCCGCACACCTGTGATGAGAGGATACTAGTTATTGCACTGCTTCCATAAAAATCGTTATTGCCAGTCAAATCCCTCTGGATGTGCTTGGCCACACCACAGTCTAATGCATACCAAATCCATTCCATTTCCCATTAGCCAGAGACATCCCAAGGAATCAAATGTGCAGAAGCTGGTCTACTGGAGTCAAAATGGCTCCTCAGGACATTCAGCACAGAGACAGGACAGTGCCATTTCGTGACCTCATTATCCAAAAGGGCTCTGTATCCTGGGGTGGCAGCCTGGATGAATATTTATGACAGGGCTTCTCCGCATCTACAAATGTGCGTGATGTCTGGGCCCAGCTACGAGATCCCTTCATTTATAATGATTTTCAGCCCTGTGACCAAAGAGCACCCCAAACTCAGCCAAACAGCACCCAAAACTCAACTAAACAGAACCCAGAACTCAACCAAACAGAACCCAAAACACAACCTAACAGAACCCAAAACTCAACCAAACAGCACCCAAAACTCAACCAAACAGAACCCAAAACTCAACCAAACAGAACCCAAAACTCAACCAAACAGCACCCAAAACTCAACCAAACAGCACCCAAAACTCAGCCAAACAACACCAAAAACTCAGCCTAAAAGCAGCCACAACTCAACCAAACAGAATCCAGAACTCAACCAAACAGAACGGAAAGCACAACCAAAGACAATAGCGCTGCACAAACTGACAACTGAAGTGCAGTTTAAACAGCATCTCACCGCAGGAGGCCGGCTCGTCCGAGCGGTCGCCACAGTCGTCGTCCAGGTCACAGGTCCAGGAGACAGGGATACAGCGGCCGCTGGCGCAGGAGAACTGGTTGGGGGGGCACGTCCGAGCTGGGGGGGGTGCAGCAGTCCCAAAGTCAGAATCACGTTGAGCTGGAGAGTTAGCCTGCTCTGAACCCGTCCCCAGTGACCCCCCTCATCCCAAAATAGCCCCCCCCCCTCCCCCCGGAGCATGAACATTGTGCCCGACTCTTCTTTGTCTAACGGAAATACCATCTGCTCTCATTCTGCAGGGATACTCCCAGGGTTTATGTCCTGCCGTGAACTCCCTCGACACCCCCGCCCCAAAATCTGTAATGAAATGACCCTGTTTGGCAGACATGTACAAGGGGTATTTTACAAACCTCGCTGTGGTCAGGCCACGGTCACGGTGTGAAAATGCTATGGTCAGAGTGTGGGCAGGCTATGGTAAGAGTATCATCAGGGTGTGGTCAACGTGTGGTGAGACTACGGTAAGAGTATCATCAGGGTGTGGTGAGACTATGGTAAGAGTATCATCAGGGTGTGGTCAAGGTGTGGTGAGACTACGGTAAGAGTATCATCAGGGTGTGGTCAAGGTGTGGTGAGACTACGGTAAGAGTATCATCAGGGTGTGGTGAGACTATGGTAAGAGTATCATCAGGGTGTGGTCAAGGTGTGGTGAGACTACGGTAAGAGAATCATCAGGGTGTGGTCAAGGTGTGGTGAGACTACGGTAAGAGAATCATCAGGGTGTGGTCAAGGTGTGGTGAGACTACATCATCAGGGTGTGGTCAAGGTGTGGTGAGACTACGGTAAGAGTATCATCAGGGTGTATTCAAGGTGTGGTGAGACTACGGTAAGAGTATCATCAGGGTGTGGTCAAGGTGTGGTGAGACTACGGTAAGAGTATCATCAGGGTGTGGTCAAGGTGTGGTGAGACTACGGTAAGAGTATCATCAGGGTGTGGTCAAGGTGTGGTGAGACTACAGTAAGGGCATCATCAGGGTGCGGTCAAAGTGTTTGGCGAGACTACGGTAAGAGTATCATCAGGGTGTGGTCAAGGTGTGGTGAGACTACGGTAAGAGTATCATCAGGGTGTGGTCAGGGGGTGGGGTCAGGCTATGGTTATGGTGTGGTCAGGCCCCGGTCAGCTACCTGAGCAGGTGGTGTTGGACTCGTCCTCGTCGTTGCCGCAGTCGTTGTCCCCGTCGCAGAGCCAGCGCAGCGGGATGCAGCGGTTGTTCTGGCACTTGAAGCGGTCCGTGGGGCAGGTGTGCTGGTCTGTGGGGCCGTAGGAACAGGGTCACTTTTTCCAAAATGTACTCCCCTGCATAACCATCACATAACCATCACTCTCTAACTCTCTACACACACGCACACACACCGCCCCCCGCATGAAACTGTCAGTGACTGCACACTCTTACTGACAGACAAGTGAAGAGAGGAGGGGCCACAGGAGAGAGCTGCTGAGAGTGTACACGGTCAAAGAGAAGAGCTGAGAGATGTTGGGAGAAAGCGGTCAGAGAGATGAGGAGGAAGATATCGGTCAGAGAGATGAGGAGGAAAATAGTGGTCAGAGAGAGATGGCGGGAGATAGCGGTCAGAGAGAGATGGCGGGAGATAGCAGTCAGAGAGATGGTGGGAGATAGCAGTCAGAGAGATGGCAGTCAGAGAGATGGTGGGAGAGAGCGGTCAGAGAGATGGCGGGAGAGAGCGGTCAGAGAGACGGAGGGAGAGAGCGGTCAGAGAGACGGAGGGAGATAGCGGTCAGAGAGAGATAGCAGTCAGGAGAGATAGCGGTCAGAGAGATGGTGGGAGATAGTGGTCAGAGAGGTGGCGGGAGAGAGCAGTCAGAGAGATGGAGGGAGATAGCGGTCAGAGAGATGGCGAGAGAGATAGCGGTCAGAGAGATGGTGGGAGATAGTGGTCAGAGAGGTGGCGGGAGAGAGCAGTCAGAGAAAGATAGCAGTCAGAGAGAGATAGCAGTCAGAGAGAGATAGCGGTCAGAGAGATGGTGGGAGATAGTGGTCAGGGAGATGAGGAGGGAGATAGCGGTCAGAGAGATGGCGAAAGATAGCGGTCAGAAAGAGATAGCAGTCAGAGAGATGGCGGGAGAGAGCAGTCAGAGAGAGATAGCAGTCAGAGAGAGATAGCGGGCAGAGAGATGGCGGGAGACGGAACACAGGCGCTCTACTCACGGCAGAGCTCGGGCGCCTCGTCGCTGTTGTCCAGGCAGTCGTTGTCTCCGTCGCACTTCCAGCGCTCCTGGATGCAGCGGTTGTTCCTGCAGGCGAACTCCCCGGGCTGGCACTGAGGGGGCGGGCTGTAGGAGGGGTTCGCTGGGGGGGAGGGGGGGGGGGGGCGTGGTTACTGCAGTCAGAGCCAGGACAACAACCTCCTTCCCACAGGGCTTTTACTGTGTGACTGCAGGCGAATGCGCTCTATGCACAGCTCTAAAAGAATGACCCGGTTAGCAACGCTCCTTCAGTCATACCTGATGGAAGGATCGCATTAAAACCCCCACTGTGTCAGGAGCGAAAACACACAGCGCCATTTAAATCAGCGCACTGAGGAGGAGGGGCTGCTGGGACAGCAGCGGCTGCAGCTGCGCTCACCTGTGCAGCTGACGTTGTCTGCGTTCAGCAGCTGGTCCTCTGCGCAGGCGCAGCGGCGGCCGTCCGGCACGGCCAGGCACAGGCTGCTGCAGCCGCCGTTATGCACGCGGCACAGGTTAGTCCCTGTGAACACGCACACGCATCACAAACACGCACACGCATCACACATACGCATCACACATATGCACACGCATCACAGACACACACACGAATCACACACACACATCACAAACACGCACACGCATCACACACACACATCACAAACACGCACATGCATCACACATACGCACACGCATCACACACGCACACGCATCACACGCATCACAAACACGCACATGCATCACAAACACACATCACAAACACGCATCACAGCAACACACACACGCATCACAAACACGCACACGCATACATATGCACATGCACACGCATCACAAACACGCACGCGCATATACACATGCACATACACACGTACACACATATATACAGACACACAGAAAGAAGACAACACAGACACAACACAGAAACCGTTACTCAAAAAATAACTGACAAATCAACCAAACGAAGAGCACAACAGGCCAAGCCTGACACATGAAAAGCACAGTCGCTACCAGCAAAGTGAACCTAAAGCTAACATGACTTGACTGGCCCATTCCGTCCTATGTAAATTGAGGACATAACCTTATTTATCTCTCAATTTATCTCAAGCAAGGCCGCATGCTCCTTCCTGTCCCTGGTGAAGGACATCCAGTCCATTTTTATGGAGTTCCAGTGATAGCCTGCTCACAGTTGACATTAAGCTGTAAGCAGAGCTTCGACACACTTGGGTTGTAGGGATTGGCTGGTTGTTTCAAAACTTATACTCCGTAGATGACGAATCGACCCCATTATGAATGTGAACCGAACACAATCGAGCGTGTCTTGCTGCTCATGAATATTCATGACCATCTGTCTTCACCCAAACTCACTGAATTTAACGATTTGAGGGCAAAATTTCCAACGTAATGACAAAGGGCATTCGCAACAGATACAGGATCTCTGACTTTGGCAGATGAAACAGAAACACGATACACAATAATACAGAATACATACACAATACATCTGATATATGTAATGCATGTCCCAGCATGAAATCTACGAGGGGGGTGGTATCCCCCCCTGAAATCTCTAAATTTCCGTACGGCAGCCGAGCTTGGCCTGGCCGAAGAAACACGAGCCAAGGCCACAGGAACAGCCCTGATCACTGATCACACGCTTTCCCACACTTTCCGGCAGTCGTCAAGCCCCATCTGTGAATATTCGTAAGATGTACCAAACTGGAGAAGTTCAGCTAAAGGCACAGAGACCAAACAAGCCTTTCAGCATTAGATGCTTCTCATCTGCTTCGTCTTCTCTCCCCAGCGTGAGCATAAGCAGTCATACAGGTATGTACAGGCTGGTGGGGGGTGGGGGTGGGGGAGGATACAGAGAGAGAAAGGGGGGGGGGCGTAGGGTTGGGGTGACAGTGACAGCAATGCAAAATGTTCTGTAGCTTAATGCGCTTAATATTTGTTTACGTAAAGCTTTGGCAACATACTGAAATATGTCATGTCAATAAACCATAACTGAATTGAGATTAATGGAACTAAACAGAATGAGAAACAGACAAAGAGACAGGGACCAAAAAGGATAACAAACAATCTGACCTCAGGGAAAAATGACAAGCACAGAAAAACACTGAGCAAACCCAGACTCTGAGCACAGGCTGGCGATAGACACAGGCAGACCTGGTGCTCGGAGAAGCAAAGAGACACAGAGACACAGACACAGGCACGGAGACACAGACAGAGGCACAAGCACAGAGACACAGACACAGGCACAGGCACAAGCACAGAGACAGACACAGAGACACAGACACACAGACAGAGGCGCAAGCACAGAGACAGAGACACAGACACAGGCACAAGCACAGAGACAGAGACACTGACACAGGCATAAGCCCAGAGACAGACACAGAGACACAGGCACAAGCACAGAGACACAGTGATGCAGACACAGAGACACAGGCTCATAGACACAGACACAAAGACAGGGAGAGGGTGTAAGAGAGGGGGAGAGGGGGCGGGGCTTACCCTGCTGCTGCTGGGCGTCGTACATGCGGATCTCGAAGATGGGCGGGCGCTCGTTGCGCAGCAGGGTGACGTTCTTGGTGACCTGGTCCAGCTTGTAGATGCTCCCGCTGCGGTACTCGTTCCAGAACAGGAAGTGGGCGTAGTGGCACAGGCCGAAGGCGTGGTTCAGCTCCTGGCCCTCGTAGACCGTCTGGGCAGGAGGACAGGACAGCGAAAAAACGTCAAAAAGGCACCGACAGCGAGGCGCCGGGGTCTTCCGACACAGGAGCACACCAAGAATGCATTTAAATGACCCCAAACTCCTATCCTTTTTACTTCTTAAAAATGACGTCTTTCCTTTTTATGGGTGACTCGTTTCTCAGAGGTGACAGCAGCTGGCTTGTCCGGGCCTTGTGAGTTGGAAGATCTGATGTGGCGCTAACCTGGTAAAGCCAAGCCAACTTAAACCACTCTCCTGTGACTGTGACTGTGATCCCAATTACAGATGGCTAATGAGCTATCCTGAAACAGTGGATCCAGGATCTAGCTCCCTGTTACTCAAATCACGATCCTCCAGGGCTGAGAACTGCAGGTTTTCCACCCTCCCTTTACTTAGGAATCGAGGGGTGAAGATAGTCTGGCCAATCAGGTGCTCTAATTATTCAGTTAGTTACCTGGGGGAAAAGAAAGCCAGAATTTGGATTCAAGAGCCAGATTTGAGTATCCATAGTCTAGCCTCTAGTCAATGGTGGAGGCCCCATCCCTCCCTGGATTAGGTAACTGTTGACAGAGCCCAGACCCCTTCTCCCGCCCTACCTTGCGCTCAGAGTTGTTGAGGTAGACCATCTCGATGCGGTCGTAGTAGGCGTCCACCCAGTACAGGACACCCTGTGGGATGTCCAGGCTCAGGCCGTTGGGCCACAGGACGGTCTTGGAGGTGAGGAAGACGTTGCGGTTGGAGCCGTCCATCCAGGCGCGCTCGATCTTCCCCCTCTTGCTCTCTTTCGGGTCCTCCTCCCAGTCCGTCCAGTACATCCACCTGCAAGAAACCGACCACTCTTTCAGCCCCACCCACGTGGCCAGTCTCCCTGAGGCCCACTCACCTGAGACGGTCTGACCCTTACACAGGCCTCTGATTGGCCAGCCTCCCTGAAGTCCACTTACCTGATACAGTCTGGCCCTCAGACAAGCCTCTGATTGGTTATAATGCTATGAGTGAGTGAGACCTTCACGCAGCTTATTCACAGCTCATACACCGTCGCTAGTAACCCCCTCTCTGAGGCTCTCTGCCCTTACAGACTCCACCACAATAGGTTTCAGTCAGATCTTCCACAGCCCTGAACCCTCTCTCACCCATTTTGGGGGTCCACCACAATGGCACGGGGGTGGGTCATCTTGCCCTCAATCAGGGTCTTTCGGGTCTGCGAGGCCTTCTCCAGACGGGCCACACTGATGGTCTTCTTGGGCCCATCGTCTGTCCAGTACAGATTATTCGCCATCCAGTCCACCGCGATGCCTTCCACCGTGTGGATCCCTGGACACCACCAACAAGCAGAAACAGAGCCGAAATGTCTCCCATACGGCAGAGCCATAATGTCCCTTAATCAATTTCACCATTCTGACTTAACTCTAGCTCTGGAGGCTGACTGAGGCCCAGCTGGGTCGGGTAAAGTTCCACTATATCAGAATGAACCACACTTGAGTGTAATTTGTTGTTTTTTTCTCCTGGAATCTGCGTCCCTGCTTAGAGCAGAGGCCCGTTCTACAGCAGGACCAGCGAGGGCATCTGTCACCGATTCACACTCTTTCCAAACAAGCTCAGCCCAGATTCCCTCAGGGCACAGAGGGGAAACTTTACACTTTTCCCCTCGTTAAGGTACAAATTTGTCTGTGTGCAAAACCGCTTATGTGACACATCACTGTATGTAACTGTAGAGGGGTTCATTACAGCATTTCCTAGACTCAGATCAGCCCCAGTTTAATAAATGTCACGACGCTCACACAATGAATTCAGCAGCTGCTTAGTTCATGTTCCGATTCGCTAATTGTGCCCAGTATGACATTTCTTGAAAGTTGTGGAGGATCTATGATCTTTAAGTGTGACGATCCAGTTCAGTCTTACTGGCTGGCTGACTGCCCAGTCAAACCTCTCACTCTTGGGCATAACATGACAGTAACACCAGGTGAATGTAACCCCCCAATATACTTGGTCTAGGTGAACTTAACACCATCGCCATCAGCCATACCACCATGCACCCTGCTCCTGCTGAATGGTTGAAGCTAAGCAGGTGTGGGCTTGGTTAGTCCTTGGATGGGAGACGACCTGGGATAACTTAAGTTCCTGCTGAAAGTGGTGTTGGAGGGCCAGCAGGGGGAAATCTTCCCCCTGGTCGAATAAACCTGAATGCCCCAGTGATGGGGACACTGTGCTGAAGGAGACGCCGTCTTTCGGATGAGACCCACTGTGGCCATTAAAGACCCCATGACACTTGCCGCAAAAAGTAGGGGGTTCCCTGGTGTCCTGGCTAAATTCCCAACCTGGCTCTCTCAAACTTGCGACCTAATCACCCCGATTTAACTGGCTAAAAAAATGTCCTCTTCCGCTACACCTTAGCTAACGTGTGGTGAGCATACTGGCGCAAAATGGCTGCCGTGCATCACCCAGGTGGGTGCTGCACATTGGTGGTGGGTGAGGCGAGGTCCCACTAATCTCTGTAAAGCACTTTGAGCGTTCAGAAAAGTGCTATGCAAATGCAATGATTCATTAATTCATTCACCATTCTTGCCCCCAACCTGGGTGAGTTTATCCCCATCACACCTTCCATCCAGGTGAATTAAACACTGTGCCCTTGGTCTGGGGGAATTTAACCTCTTCCATACCCTCCTTTAGGATGGTGTCCCTCTCCGTGCCATCAATCTTTTGCCGGCCAATGAGGTAGCTGGTGGCGTCGGCGAAGTAGATAAACTCGGTCTCGGCGTGGAAGTCCAGGGCGCGGGGGTTCATCAGGTTCTCGATGGGGATCATGTACTCGTCGGGCACCTTGGCGTTCATGTCCATGCCCCGGATGATGCCCGGCCGGCCCTTCCCGTACACCAGGAAGAGCTCGTGCTCTGGCTCTGCGGGACACAGAGAGCTATCACTTATAATACCTCCCCCTACACACAGACATACGTTGCACTGCCTGTGAGGTGCTCGCTCTTACATGCTGATCGGGTGGGGTAACGAGCCTCACATACTGATTGACGGCAAGGTACACTTGCTTCCTTAGTAAGGTAATGACACTTGGTGCTGATTGGCTGTAGTTACTGGCTGTAAGGTACTCACTCTTACATGTTGATTAGGCACAGTAACAAGCTTTGTGTGCTGACTGGCTGCAAGGTACTTGGCTCTTGTATGTGAACTGGGTGTGGTAATGAGGCTTGTGTACTGATTGGCTGCAAGGTACTCACTCTTTCATGATGATCGGGTGTAGTAATGAGCCTTGTGTGCTGACTGTCTGTGAGGTACTCAGTCTTGTGTGCTGATTGGGTGTGGTAACGAGCCTCGTGTGCTGATTGGCTGTGAGGTACTCACTCTTTCATGCTGATTGGGTGTAGTAATGAGCCTTGTGTGCTGACTGTCTGTGAGGTACTCAGTCTTGTGTGCTACTTGGATGTGGTAACGAGCCTCGTGTGCTGATTGGCTGTGAGGTACTCACTCTTGTGTGCTGACTGGGTGTGGTAACGAGTCTTGTGTGCTGATTGGCTCTGAAGTACTCAGTCTTGTGTGCTGATTGGGTGCGGTAAGAGCCTCGTGTGCTGATTGGCTGCGAGGTACTCAGTCTTGTGTGCTGATTGGATGTGGTAACAAGCCTTGTGTGCTGATTGGCTGATAAGTACTCACTCTTGTGTGCTGATTAGGTGCGGTAACGAGCCTTGTGTGCTGATTGGCTGTGAGGTACTCACTCTTGCAGGACTTGTGGTCGCTGCCCAGGCTGAAGCCGGAGCGGCAGCGGCAGGTGCGGGTCTTGTGGCTATTCCCCAGGAGGCAGATGTCAGAGCAGCCTCCCGCCTTCCCAAACTGATCTGGCTCACAAGCGTGGCTCCGCACTGCACCCACACGGGAGGGGGGAGAGAGGGAGGGAGAGGGGGAGAGGGGGAGGGGGAAAGCGAGAGAGGGAGAGAGGGGGAGAAGGAAAGATCACAGCCTGGTCACAGCTAACTGGGGAGGTGGAATATGGGTGTGGTCACCTGGCTGGGTTTTGGGGGTGGAGTAACATGGGTACCTGGCGGCTGTCTTCGCTGGTGGTACACGTGCAGGGCACCCCCTTTGTCCACGCGGGTGACCACCTGGTAGTCGGAGCTGTTGAAGCGGTTGACCCGGATCACGCTGGTCTTGGGCTGCATGTTGGCGTTGTCCGAGTTGGTGCCGTACAGGTAGTTCTCGAACACCGTCAAACCATACAGGTGTTCAATCTGCAGAGAGAGGCGGAGCCAAGTCAGCGTTTCAGAGTGCTGCAAACAGGATCCGGGCGAGACTGAGCCACAATCAATACCGCCATTTGAATCACGCGAATCAGGTTCTAATAAAAACCGGTGGTCCAATGCCAGCAGTCTGACAGTATCGCCCTCCTCAAATATGGTACCCCTGAGCAGTGAAAAAGTGTGCAAACTACACACAGACCTGGAACGTACATCAATATCAGCTACATTACATTACAGTTTACATTAAATTACATTTAGCCGAGGCTCTCATCCAGAGCATTCTTGACATGAAAAGGGTACAGGGTGGTATGGCTGCTTAGCTTCAGCAGTTAGCCATGAGAAGGGTACAGGCTGGTGTGGCTGCTTAGCTTCAGCAGTTAGCCATGAGAAGGGTACAGGGCACCATGACTGGCGGAGGGGCAACCCACCAGCAGGCCCTGGATGATGGTGTGGCGGTTCTTGCCCTCGTAGTCCACCACCTCGATGTAGTCCAGGTAGGCGTCGGCCCAGTACACCAGCCGGTTGACCAGGTCCAGCGTGATGCCGTGCGGGAAGACGATCTTGCTGTCCACCAGCTTGGTCCGGTTCTGGCCGTCCATGTCGCAGCGCTCCACCTTGGGGATCTGCCCGTAGTCCGTGAAGAACAGCTTCCTGCACACAGGGAGGGAGGGAGCCGGAGGACAGCGTTACGTACGACAGAGAAGCGGACAGAGGAGGAGGCCTGTGGGACTGCCAGGGGGAAAAAAAAACCTCGGATAGACAGACCCGGCTGTACGCTCTGGCATTATCTACAAATGCATTTCCTGCCAATAAAACATTTCGACTTTATTTAGAATCAGAATCGTTCAAAACCTTCGACGTCCAATCCCTTTGTGCTACGTCTCCACCGTGGTAGAGACATAGCAGAGATCCTGGCTGGTATCTGAAAAGCGCCAAGAGAATCTGGACTTGGGAAGGAAACCACTTCCTTAGTTTATTTGAGGTCACGGCAGGTCTTTAGCTGGTTTTTGATTGGGCAACATCAAGCGGTTTTGTTGGTTACTCAGTTCATCCAGCAAACATTAGGAAAAGACTTCAGGAACCAACCGCCCCCTGGGAGGACTGGAGAGGGGGGCGAGGCGTCGCTCTGATTCAGCGAGGCAGGCGTGCAGCTGTGAGGCTGACCCGCATCCGGGCTGCAGCCAGGCCAGAGCGCTGAAGGGGAGCGCGGTGACGGGCGCTAACCAGGGAGGTCACGGGTTCAAATCCAAGGCAGGACTCATAAAATGCGGTGTGCAGTTAGAGAGGGGGGCAGGGAGAGTGGGGCGGCGGTGTAGCATAACGGTTAGGGAACTGGGCGTGTTACCCAAAGGCTGTGGGTTCGACGGTCTTTATTTAAAAATGCAATCTGAGGATGTCGCTCTGCACAAGAGAGTCTGCTGAACTGCAATGAAACGTAAGGACAGGCGGAGGCTGCGCTCACCCCATGGTGGGGTCCAGGGCGATGCCTTTGGGGTTGTACAGCTCCTGGTCCAGCAGGGTGACGCAGGTGTCACCCTCCTTGTTGCAGACAAAGACGCGATCGTCCACGTCGTCCACGAAGTAGAAGTTGCCCGTCAGCCAGTCGATGGCCATCTGCTCCACATCTAAGTGGAGAAGGTCGAGAAGAGAAGCACTTCCTGTTATTCTGTTCAAAAGTCCACCCTGCTGACGCCTACAATACAAAAACAGCGCACCTTATTTGGACAGTGTTTAATCAAGTATGACTGTACCTCAGCCAAAGCTGTATCACAACATTGAAACCGCCATTAAAATTTATTAAGCAATGTGGAGTGGGGATGATAGAAGGGTGATGGACAGGGCAGCTACCCAATCAGAACCCCCTGACTTGTCCTTGACCCGCCTCACACACACAATTATGTGCAGGTAACAGTCATGTATTCATTCCACAGACCACGAAACCCCTGACCGGAAAACAGAGCCCACACACCCCCCGCCAATCGAAACGAGTCCACGGGCGATATAACAGCATGCTTCTGTGACCTGCCCCGCCCTGGTCTGGCACACTTATTCACAGAGTTTCCAAGTGTAAGAAATATTTTTTGGGCTCTCCTGCCTCAACTGACCAGTCAGCGAAACTGTCCAGGGGTCTCTCCACTGTCACCACCTGTCCTGGGTTTACACCTGACTCACACAAGTCCCAGTCTCCCCCATCCTCCCACTCTCCCGAGGAGGCCTATTGTGTGTGTGTGTGTGTGTGTGTAGGTGTGTGTGTGTGTGTGTGTGTGTGAAAGAGAGTGAAAGTGAGCACGTCTGTCCAGGAAACTGACTGGGACTGACCCCACTTTCGCAAGACTGAACCCTGAACACAATTAAGTAATATGTAAAATACTTCCGCATAGACACACAGATGCTAAGTCGCTCAGAAATACACAAATACAAATACACAGAATAAACACGTACACACGCACACACGCACACACAAACACACACACACACACATAAACACACGCACACACAAACACACGCACACACGCACACACGCACACACAAACACACATAAACACACGCACACACAAACACACGCACACACGCACACACAAACACACACATAAACACACGCACACACACACACACATAAACACACGCACACACAAACACACATAAACACACACACACAAACACACGCACACACAAACACAAACACACAAACACACATAAACGCACACACACACACACACACACACAAGTTAGCCAGCAACCATAGGCCCTTTTTTCCCCCAGAATGCCTGCAGAGGTCTGTGGTATTCCATGGTAAACCCTGGAATCCAGCGCAAAAAGGACCGGCGCGGGGGCGTGGATTCCGGCACGGGAACGCCCGAATCTGTAATCGGCCTCTCTCTCTGGGGCGCGGCCACGCTCGGGGAGATAAGGACAGGGACGGAGAGGGGGGAGAGAGAAGCTCGCCCGAGCACCGGGGCGGAGAGCGAGGCCCGGAGACAGAGAGGCTCCCATTAGAGCGGGAGACGGACCGTCCTCGTCCCCCGCAGCCTCTCACCTCCTCTCTTTCACAACAGGGCTCTCCCGCAGAAACGCCCCCCCCCCCCCCCCCCCCCCCCCCCCCCACTGCGCCTTGTGTTTCCAATACCCCTGCCAGCCCCGCTCTTCCTTTCATGAGATTTTAACACACTCGCCCCCCTCCCCACCCCCCCGCCATCACACCAGCACCGCCGTCTACAGAACAGGAGGAGGCAGAGACATAAACTCCAGGCTCTCTCTTCCCCACCATGCCTTCCATCGGCTTGTTAAACCCCATAAAGCTGAAAAGAGCTGGTTTTTGGGATAATTACAAAGTTTGAAAAAGGAGTGCCTCTCTCTCGCCAGTCCCGCTTCCTGCTCACTGCAGGGGGGGGGCAAGCCCCGCCGGTCACGCGGGTCGACCCCGCCGAACTCCCCCAGGACCGCGGCGAGAGGGCGGCACCGGGCAGAGGCTCGGCCGAGCAGGGAGGGAGGCCACACAGCGGCGGTGTGGCGGCGTTAGCGTTTAGCGCATGCTAATTTGTGCAGGATAAGGAACCCATATGCCCACATTACAGGGGCATGCAGGAACTACCACGCTCCCATGTTTTAAATTTACTTCAATAAAATGCAATCCACTCAATGACACAATTTAATTTCAATTAAAAAATGTATAAAATGTAACATATAAAACACACTGAAAAATAATCATAGAAAATAAATATACATTTTAGTATTAAATATATTAATCGTTTTTAAAGTAGCCAGTAGAAACAGAGAAAAGTGAAAGTTACAACCTAAAATTATTGCTACTGCAACAGTTGGACTGACTTCAGGTTTAACTGAGTGCAGGTTCTTTGCTGAAACGAAAAAAAAATCTCCTAAATCAGTCCAAGGCTGCCAGTCCCTGTCTCGAAAACAAAACAAAAAAAAAAAACAGAAAACAAGTGTATTAATGAGAGGTACATGGGGAAAGAGGACAATAATACGAACTTTAGTGAGCACGTGCAGAAAAACAATAAGGTGCAGGCCTAATAAATGCGCTGTCTCAGCGGAGCTTGGACATTGCACAAGGTTTTACGGGAAAACCATTTCAGGTTTACAGGAAAGAGAAAGAGTGATGTCACCGCCGGTATTTATCTCCGTCCGGCGGACTCTTCCCTAAAGAGTTCCAGCTGTGGGCTCGGGGGCCGCGCGGCTAGCCAGCGCTCGCGCACCGAGCAGATGGGGGCTTGGGACCGCGCCACGCGCTGAGTCTCCGCTGGAAAGGAAAAACACCATCTCGTTCCTTTTAAAATATCATCTTTCCTTCATTTGCTGGGTCTTCCAGTAAAACGGGGAAAGTATCGCCGGGACGCCGGAGACTCCGCCCCCCTCGCTGGCCGTCGTCCTGCCCGCGGCCCGAGGAAAGTTCATTTAATGAAACTCGGCGGGCCTTGCTTTCGTCGAGAAAGCAAAGCCTGTCGGGGAAAACACAAAGCCGCGTAATGTGCTTTACATAACTTGTTTTTCTCCCTCCCCCCCCCCCCCCCCCCCCCGTTTTCGCTGCCTTTCAGTCCGCGGGACCATAAAGTCGAAAAAAAATCCTATTAACGGCCCTCTTTCCGCGAAACGCACATCGGGTTCGATTGGCGCCGTTCGGAAAACTTTACGCAAAAGGGCCAAGGCAGCGGGGGAAGAATAAAAAAGATCTGCAGCCGTGTCATATCCCGCGGAGATCCGTCCAACCCGACGGCCCAGGCACGAAAACAACTAGGCCATGTCCGAGTTTGCGAGAGCAACAGGTTCGTAACAAAACGGCAACCATGGCAACGTTTTAAGGACTGGATCTGCGGGTGGCCTACAACAGACTTCGTCAATGAGTATTTTCCAGCTCATCGCCAGAAAATCTCAAAAGAGATTTAATGCACGTGCCATCTGGATAGACCTTAAACACGGAGGAAGATAAAGTCATGAACCGTGACTTCTGTTTTTTGGAAGGAACAGGTCGAAGGGAGAAGGGAAACACACAGAAAACCCAGAAAAAACCGTGTCGATAATTCAGGAAGCGGGGGCGAAGGTGGGTTGAGAGGTGAAAATGCGGCTGGCGCTCGAGCCAAAGCAGGATTAGCGCCTGACAAAGCTGGGAACGTCTACTTAGCCAAAAACGTGCGGACACTATGAATGGGGCAGCTCTCTTCAGCACGCGGTGGTTTAAGGAGCTTTCTGGAACGGCAACCAGACCGTGCCAGTCACTAGCCTCCTTTTGGCTTCCCTAACATGCCTCCGTACAGTCAACATTACATTACAGAGTAGGGAGAAAAAGATGCTGCCAATTTTATAAACGGCTAATCGAATCACAGGACCTCCTTGCGCAACAACGGTGACAAATGTCACCTAGCAACTGGATGAGTTACCATGGCAAAAAAACTTTACAAATATGAACAAACTCTTTGAGGTTGCAATCATAGATTCATCTGCAGGATTTGCTTCTTGTAAAAATTTCCACAAGAACTTTTAAACGAGGGTAGAGGCTCCACCTCAATCCAATTAGAGAGCAGATGCTTTTAGTTTCAAAATCTGTCTTGTTCTTTAGATTTTATTTACTTTGTGTTTTTAGACATGCTAAGAGACAAAACAAAGACAGACTGTATGGACATGTACCAGGCCTTCACTTGGCCAAACGGCCCAGGGGAAACCAGCAGAAACGGAGGGCCTGGTGAGGGTGACTCATGGGAAGGCCGCTTCAGCACAGGGCCCTCGACTGCAGGGCTAAGGAGTCTGAGCGACTGTGCTAATAAAGAAGCTGGGCCCTATTGCAGGGCGACACCCTCACCCAACCGAGACCACCAGTACACAGTAGACACACCAAGCTACCACCTAGCATCAGTGAGAGATCAGCACTAATGCTCTCCTGTGGTACTGTATGAGCAGTGAGCACTACGCTCTCCTGTGGTACTGTATGAGCAGTGAGCACTACACTCTCCTGTGGTACTGTATGAGCAGTGAGCACTACGCTCTCCTGTGGTACTGTATGAACAGTGTGCACTACGCTCTCCTGTGGTACTGTATGAGCAGTGTGCACTACGCTCTCCTGTGGTACTGTATGAACAGTGAGCACTACGCTCTCCTGTGGTACTGTATGAGCAGTGAGCACTACACTCTCCTGTGGTACTGTATGAGCAGTGAGCACTACGCTCTCCTGTGGTACTGTATGAGCAGTGTGCACTACACTCTCCTGTGGTACTGAATGAGCAGTAAGCACTACGCTCTCCTGTGGTACTGAATAGTGAGCACTACACTCTCCTGTGGTGCTGTATGAACAGTGAGCACTACGCTCTCCTGTGGTACTGTATGAGCAGTGAGCACTACGCTCTCCTGTGGTACTGTATGAACAGTGAGCACTACGCTCTCCTGTGGTACTGAACAGTGAGCACTACGCTCTCCTGTGGTACTGTATGAGCAGTAAGCACTACGCTCTCCTGTGGTACTGAATAGTGAGCACTACGCTCTCCTGTGGTACTGAACAGTGAGCACTACGCTCTCCTGTGGTACTGTATGAGCAGTAAGCACTACGCTCTCCTGTGGTACTGAATAGTGAGCACTACGCTCTCCTGTGGTACTGTATGGGCAGTGAGCACTACGCTCTCCTGTGGTACTGTATGAACAGTGAGCACTACGCTCTCCTGTGGTACTGAACAGTGAGCACTACGCTCTCCTGTGGTACTGTATGAGCAGTGAGCACTACGCTCTCCTGTGGTACTGTATGAGCAGTGAGCACTACGCTCTCCTGTGGTACTGTATGAACAGTGAGCACTACGCTCTCCTGTGGTACTGTATGAACAGTGAGCACTACGCTCTCCTGTGGTACTGTATGAGCAGTGAGCACTACGCTCTCCTGTGGTACTGTATGAGCAGTGAGCACTACGCTCTCCTGTGGTACTGTATGAGCAGTGAGCACTACGCTCTCCTGTGGTACTGTATGAGCAGTGAGCACTACGCTCTCCTGTGGTACTGGATAGTGAGCACTACGCTTTCCTGTGGTACTGTACGAACAGTGGCCACTACACTCTCCTGTTATACTGTATGAGCAGTGAGCACTACGCTCTCCTGTGGTACTGTGAACAGTGGGCTCTAGCAAATGCATAGGAAGTCCATGATGCCTATGTGATCCTTCAAAAACAAGACCCCTCTCTCCCCCCCTCCCCCCAGCCCCCTCCCCCAGGGCTGCGGCTCCAGTCCATGCTGTTCCCCCATAACGGAACTGGCGCTGTAGCAGCCCTGCTCAGTCTGCTCTGTAAGAGGATCCCGCTCGATTTCAAGGAGATGGAGAGATAGTGACACCGAGCAATAGGGAGGGAGGGAAGAACGCAAGAAAGGAGAGAAAGTCAGACAATGACTTTATGAACTCTGTGTAATTACATTGGCCAAGCTGCATCGGCTCGTCCTGATATTTATTAAGCACCACTGTGATGACCTGAGAGAGAAAGAAAGAGACAGAGAGAAAGAGAGAGAGAGAGGAAGTTCACAAGGGCACATCTGGTCTTCTCATCTGCCCTTCATCCAGAGGTCAGGCTTAACAGAAACACGAGGCTTCCTGCATCAGATCAGAGTGTTTTCTCCCCACCAGGCTAGGCCAAAGGCAAACTCATACCCAAACACTATTAACCATTACACACATTCATACCCAACACTATTCAACATTACACACACTCAAACCCAACACTATTCAACTTTACACACTCTTACCCAAACACTATTCAACATTACACACACTCATACCCAAACATTATTCAACACTACACACACTCATACCCAACACTATACAGCATTACACACATTCATACCCAACACTATTCAACATTACACACACTCATACCCAACACTATTCAACATTACACACTTATACCCAAACACTACTCAACATTACACACACTTATATTAGTGTGTGTAATTATATAAAAGAAACCAGGAGCACAACACCCACTAAATCAATGAAGAGCCACACTGAGCTGTTTCTTAATTGCAGCGCTGTGTAACACAATCAGCACCAGGCCGACCACTGAAGAAATCAGGAGTAATTACAAACTGCCCAATCAGAAGCGGAGACTGACTCCCATGAAGCTCTGGTTCTCCAGACAGTGTTCCGTACCGCTCGCAGCACGAATGGAGCGGAGGGACACATTCCAAAATCTCGCTGAACCCCACACATCTGATCACATCATTACTGTGCGTAGCAGACAACATTCAATTGACTCGCACATTGCATTTTCATATACTGTTGGTTTGGTTTGTACAGCTGGATATTCGACTGCGGTGGTTCATGCTCAGAGTTTGTTGTTGCTCAGAGGTGCATTGGCAGGACCGCACCTGAGTCAGGAGCCCCAATTTCCTCACACCCCCGCCCCACACACGCGAGCGCTCGCGGCCCTGTTCCCCCTTCCCTCAGCTCCCACACTGCGGTCATCAGGAAGGGAAACAGGAAGTGCTTGTACCGCTCAGCGCTCGAGGACAGGAAGCGGGAGCCTCCCGATTGCTTCCTTAGTGAAGTCAGCGTGTGCAGGAGGGCGGGGCCTGCCCCCCACGCACAGCAGCTCAGCCTCACATCCCTCACCGCGTAAACAAAACCACACCTCTCTCGCTACCAAGTTAGTCTGCATCAAACAGAGGAAAAACTTCCCTTCAATTGGCTCGTTAATAGAGAGGTCTCAGATTGGTTAAGCAACAAAGTACGAGGACTGCTCTGGTAGGCTAAGCCACAGGGCTTAGCTTCACTGTGCAATTTTAAATTGGTTTCTACGTGAAACCGAGAGCAAAGTTATTAAACAAATGACAAATAACAACCACACGTCGATTTCTCACTCACTTGTTGCAGAAATGCTCTGCCAGGTTATTAGAACCCAGTGTCTTTACAAATAAGTGTGTCCAAATGGAGATCACATTGAGCTGCTAATTTGTAGAAACATGTGGTTTAGGGTTGAAATTAAATCCTACAGGACCATAGATCTCCAGGTTGGGTGGTTATTCTCCATGTTAGGCGGTTACTCTCCATGTACTAGGATGTACTCACGGTGCAGGCTCAGGGAGATGTTGATGGTCCTCTCCTCAGTGAAGCCCTTCAGGTTGGGGATCTTGGCGCATTTGAGCTGGGTGCTGGTGGCCAGGTCCCCCATGTGGAGCCAGCAGACCGTCTCCTGGGCGTACAGGAAGTCCATGGCGGTGGTCTGCTTGGTGCTGGTGGACAGCAGGCTGTGGACCGCCGCCCCACTCAGGGAGGTGGCCTGGATGTTCTGAGAGTTAGCAATGAGCAGCACCGGGGGCCGATCCACCGGGTCTGAGCCACGATGACAAACAGAACCAGAACCAGAACCAAGAATGGAAGAGAGAGAGAGATTAGCTAGCTTTTTACAAATATGAACGTGACAAACATGGTTGCTGCTGCAGGAATGTTTGGCCTATTCAGCAAGCTCTTCGAAACACGTCCCTCTGAACACGCCCTTGTCTTTACACATTGCAGTATTCTCTGAGACTTAGTGAGCCATACAGGCCACAGAAGTGTGTGTTTCTCTCAGGGTGTGTTTGCCGTGCCTTTGCACGCATGTTTCTTGTCGTGTCTGCTGCGTGCACGTATGCAGGTGTGTATGTGTGTGTGTGAGTAGGTGTGTGTATGTGTGCGCGCGTGTGGTTCTGACCATTCTTGGCCTTGCAGGATCGGTTGTCGGGTTGTGGCAGGTAGCCCTCCACACAGCTGCAGCTGAACCCCCCCTCGGTGTTGGTGCAGGTTTGGCTGCAGGTCCCATACAGGGTGCACTCATTAAAATCTGAAACACACATGCCCCCCCGTCACCACTGGGATACACACACGCCCCCTATAACATTCAGGATATACACACACACACACACCTGTAACCATCAGAATACACACATACCCCTATAACCCTCAGGATACACACACACACACACACCTGTAACCATCAGAATACACACACACCCCTATAACCCTCAGGATACACACACACGTACACACACACACACCTGTAACCATCAGAATACACACACACCCTTATAACCCTCAGGATATACACACACACACACACACACACACACACCTGTAACCATCAGGATACACACACACACACCTGTAACCATCAGGATAAACACACACACACACCTGTAATCATCAGGATAAACACACACACACACACACACCTGTAACCATCAGAATACACACACACACCCCTATAACCCTCAGGACACACACACACACACACACACACACCTGTAACCATCAGAACACACACACACCCCTATAACCCTCATGGTACACACACACGCACACACACACACCTGTAACCATCAGAATACACACACACCCCTATAACCCTCAGGATACACACACGCCTGTAACCCTCAGGATATACACACCCACACACCTGTAACCATCAGGATATACATGCACACCCCTGTAACCCTCAGAATACAAACACACCTGTAACCCTCAGGATACACACACACATACACACAGAAAACAAGCCCCTCCCCTCACACAGCAGGCTCACCTTTGCAGGTCTTGCCATCCTGGCTGATCTCAAAGGCACTCCTGCAGTAGCACATGGGTCCTGTGGGTGTGACTGAACAGTTATACTGGCAGCCCAAGTGCGTGCAGTTGGAGGCAAACTCTGCAGGGAGAGAGAGAGAGAGAGAGAGAGAACAGAGGAAAGAAATAAATGGGAGAGAAAGCGAGAGAGAGAGACCCACATCAGAGTGGCAGACAATGGTGGAAAGTTATTTCAGTGTGTGCTGCGCAGTGCTGCAGGGTTGCAGTGTGAGCTGCGCAGTGCTGCAGGGTTGCAGTGTGAGCTGCGCAGTGCTGCAGAGTTGCAGTGTGAGCTGCGCAGTGCTGTGCACCGTCAAACAAGCCAATGCTAACCAACAAACGAGCCAAGGCTAACCGGCAACTGAGCCAATGCTAACCGCCAAACAAGCCCAGGCTAACCGGCAACTGAGCCAATGCTAACCGCCAAACAAGCCCAGGCTAACCACCAACTGAGCCAATGCTAACCACCAAACAAGCTCAGGCTAACTGGCAACGGAGCCAATGATAACAGTCAAACAAGCCAAGGCTAACCGGCAACTGAGCCAATGCTAACCGCCAAACAAGCCCAGGCTAACTGGCAACGGAGCCAATGCTAACCGCCAAACAAGCCCAGGCTAACCACCAACTGAGCCAATGCTAACCACCAAACAAGCTCAGGCTAACCACCAACCGAGCCAATGATAACCACCAAACAAGCTCAGGCTAACCACCAAACGAGCCAATGATAACAGTCAAACAAGCCAAGGCTAACCGCCAACTGAGCCAATGCTAACCGCCAACCAAGCCAAGACTAACCGTCAACTGAGCCAATGATAACCGCCAAACAAGCCAATGCTAACCACCAACTGAGCCAAGGCTAATTGCCAACTGAGTCAAAGCTAACCGCCAAACAAGCCAATGCTATCCGCCAAACAAGCCAATGCTAACCACCAACTGAGCCAAGGCTAATTGCCAACTGAGCCAAAGCTAACCGCCAAACAAGCCAATGCTATCCGCCAAACAAGCCAAGGCTAACCGGCAACTGAGCCGATGCTAACCACCAACCGAGCAAAGGCTAACCGGCAACTGAGCCAATGCTAATCCCAGAAGGACATCCAAAGAACTGCAGTCATCTCTAGCCACAGCTATAGTCAGTGTTCATGACGCCACAAAAAAAGAGACTGGGAAAAAATGTCGTTCATGGGAGAATAGCAAAGTGGAAGCCACTGCTAACCAAGAGAAACATAACTGCTCATCTCACATTTGCAAAAAAAGCGCCTGGATGATCCCCAGGCCTTGTGGGATAATGTTCTATGAACAGATGAGTCAAAAGTGGAACTGGGCGATTAGTCATTATTGAAGGGACCATGAATTCAGCTCTGTACCAGAAAATTCTTAAGGAGAATGTCCGGTCATCTGTCCGTGAGCTGAAGCGTAATTAGGTTATGCAGCAAGACAATGATCAAAAACACCATAGCAAGTCCAAATCTGAATGCCTAAAAAGAAACTAAATTAGTTTTTAAGTGGCCAATTTAAAGTCCAGACTTGAACCCAATAGAGATGCTGTGGCAGGACCTGAAACGAGCAGTTCATACTCAAAAACCTACCAATTTATCTGAATTAAAGCAGTTCTTCAAAGAAGAGTGGGATAAAATTCCTCCACAGCGATGTGAAAAACTGATCTAAAATTACAGGAAGTTTGGTTGCAGTTATTAGTGCATAAGGTAGTGCAACCACTTTTTAAGTTTACTTCTTCATTACTTTTTCAAATGGGTGACAAATATCTATTTCATTAAATAAAAGAAATAATGATTTTAAAATGTGTTTTGTGTTTACTCAGGGTCCCTTTGTCTAATATTACATTTTGTTCAAATATCTGAAACCGTTCAGTCTAGCAAATATGCAATAACAGAGAAAATCAGGAAGGGGGCAAATACTTTTTCATGTCACTGTATGTCAATAAAAGTGGTATAATTACAGTGATATTCAGCCACAGACATTCTACGTGCTTAACAGACACGACAAAAAAAGCTGATCGTCTTAAAGAAAGAAATCAGCAGCAAACAGCCGTTAATGAGCTGGGCTCACAGCCAGGAAAGCCGCGGGTTCGATTCCCAAATGGGAGAACTCCACTTGTAACCTCAAGCAAAGATGCTTAGCCCGAATCTTCTCGGAAAACACCCGGCAGCGCAAAGGTGAAATTGCCTAACGGCGAAAGCAGGTGAGTCATCGTGGACAGGGAAGGCTGCCAAGCACATCGATAAAACACGCTGCGCCTCGGAGCCAGTGACCTCCAAGGCATGCCATAAACACGGCAACACTTAAGACAAACATCCCCATCTCCCAGCACAGTTTACAAACAGCCTTGAGCACCCCAGGGCCCGGCACCACATTTGATATAATTGATAGGGGGGAGAGAAACAGGTGGCACCATAACAGAGGACATCATATACCGCAATCTGGTCTGCTTTGTTTGTTGGTGTTCAGGGGAGTCTGACTGCATCGCAGAAGAGAATTAAGCCAAGCAGGGGGCAAACTGAGTTCATCGTAGGCTGAAGCCACAGCCTGCTATGATGTAGCAGTTGACTACCTGCACCATGTAACGTAGCGGTTAAAAGCGTGCTCTGTCTACACAGTAGCCAACGGCCAGCATCCTCTAACATAGCAGCTAACAGCCTGTGCCTTCTAATGTAGCAGCTAACGGGCTGCACCTTTCAATTTAGCAGCTAACGGCCTGTGCCTTGTCATGGAGCAGCTAACGGGCTGCACCTTCTAATGTAGCAGCTAACGGGCTGCACCTTCTAATGTAGCAGCTAACAACCTGTGCCTTGTCATGGAGCAGCTAACGGGCTGTGTTTTCAAACGTAGCAGCTAATGGGAAGCACTGTCGAACTTGCCGTTAATGGCCTGCGCCTAGTAACATAGTGGCTAATGAGCTGCAGTATGCAGAATCGCAGGCGGTACTACAGTACAGTAAAGTTTTACGAAGCTTTCTCTCTCCCCGAACACTCCGCAGGAGCAGAAATCAGAACCCACACTCTGGATTCAATCCAAGTCCAAGCCCAAGAGGTGTAAAACCGAAAGGGCTCTGGAGCTCATAAAATATTTAAATATCAGTATCTAGGCTACTTGCCAGATCTGCTTGCGCGAGGTGAGTTAGTGAAAATGTAACATATTTTTGTTTGAGCTGAAGAAGGGTGGGCAAGAACAGTCCAGGTTACGATCCCTCTTTAAGAGAAACAATGTAATCTCTCTGCCAGCCAGTGGTAGTGGTAACCAGGGCAACCGAGCAGAAGGGCCAAGTACAAACACCCCACCTTCCCCTCTTGGGACTGATGCCGAGCACCGTCACCTTGTGCTAGGACGGGTACCTTTCTCCCCCACGCAGGAAACTCGCACAGCTCTCCCATTCCAGAACCCAAACACAAGCGCAGAAGCATCTGCAATCCCAAACCCCCAGAATGCCTGTCTTGTCTGTGTCTGTCAGATGCAGACAGGCTTTAATGGAGTCATGCTACATTGCGTCATATTTTCAAAGCAAATAATTTAGTAAAACTATAAGAGGAAAAACACAGGAACACCGAAGGTGACACACAAGCGATTTGGTGCAGCTCCAGGCTCCTCCCTCAGGCACACCTATCTCCCACGGAAACAGCACCATCATTGATCACTGCCCCTGTGTTCCCATGCAGCCCAGACAAGTGAAATTAGTCAAATTGGCTAACAGCCAGTAAGAGAAAGTTAAAGTGAAGGTAAAACATGAAATTAATTTAATATGGATGCTGCTTTTTAAAAACCCCAGGTTCTGTTGGCTCAGTGGGGGGGGGGGGGGGGGGGGGGTCTGCAGTCTCAAAACAGTTCTTTCTATGGGTAGGGACTGCAGTTAAACCTGGACAAACACACCCACCTGCAGAACAGTGCATTAACAGGAAACACAGCCCAAATAATGCAGCACCATGAGACACAAAACACACACACACACACACACACACACACATACACACGCACGCACACACACACAGACGTACACGCACACACAAGCATACTCACACACGCATACTCACGCATACACCCACACGTACACACACACATATTTAAGGTGTAATACACAGACTCCCTGAGATAAATATTTCTCTCCAAACGGTGTCAGAGTACAACACTTTTATTTTAATTATTTACCTATGACTCAGCGTCATTATCGTTGCCTGATAAGATGTTTTTCAGAGCCATGGCTCTATGTAAATAAAACCTATTATTATTATTATTATTATTAAGATGGAGGCCAGAGCAATTTGGTTCTAACTGGAGACCTTAACCATAACACTGAGTTGGTCAAAGGATAATATAAATATAACATAAAGGAATAGCCTATACAGGGAAAAGAGCTGGGTCACCAACCGTATTTAATGTACAGTAATGTGAAAAAGAAAGTACTCCCCCTTTTAATTCTTGTCTTCACCAAGCTCTAAAAATAGATAAATCTAACTTCATGTGACATGTAACATTATTTATTCAACCAAAATTAAGTTGAATGGCTGGTACACACACATTCAGCCAATCAGCACTTGCTTTTCTCACAGGCACTTTATTATTCCGTTTACTGATGTAGTGTAGCCTAAGCTACAGGCTATATAAAGTTACTGTCCTAATATCAATGTTAGCTAGGGAGACGAGACTAAACTATTTAAAAGCAAGGCATACATGTAAATATATTTGTTATATGGTCTTGATTGCAAATAATGTGAGTCTGCAATTTTCATCATTCGATTCCAAGACCAAGAAGTCCCAAGTAAGACAGAGGCCGAGACCATCAAAAGTGATCTTGAGATCGAATGTGGTCTCAAGTTCCACAAGCCTTGCCCGTGTGTGTGTGTGCGAGTGCGTGCTTGTGAACAAGTACTTGCATTTGCGTGTCTATAAACTATCAACTATCAATGTGTAAATGCATTTGTGTGCATGTGTGAGAGATGGGCTCCCTTCATGTGTGTGTGTGTGTGTGTGTGTGTGTGCGTGCATGCGTGTGTGTTCATGTGTGTGTATGAAAAGGAAGTTCCAGAGAAGTTTTGTGGTTCAGCAGCATTGGAACGCCTCTCCTTATCAGGACTTTAGCCGCAGGCAGATTTAAGCAAACAAAGGAGCTTTCCAAGGTAAACAGAACACTGATGAACCACAAAACCACAAAGTCCCCTTTACCGGTAATTACGAAGTCAGCAGGTCATCATCAATCTTCACCTCATATATTCCGCACACCTGCCTTCATGTCTAACATACTGCACACCTGTCCCCCACCTCTGATGTTCCGCACACCTGTCCCCCACCTCTGATGTTCCGCACACCTGTCCTTCACCTTGAACGTTCCACACACCTGTCCTTCACCTCTGACGTTACGCACACCTGTCCTTTACCTCTAACGTTTCGCACACCAGTCCTTCACCTCTGACGTTCCGCACACCTGTACTTCACCCCTGATGTTACGCACACCTGTACTTCACCTCTAACCTTCGCACACCTGTCCTTTACCTCTAACGTTCCGCACACCTGTACTTCACCTCTGACATTACGCACACCTGTACTTCACCTCTGACGTTCCGCACACCTGTCCTTCACCTCTGACGTTCCGAACACCTGTACTTCACCCCTGATGTTACGCACACCTATACTTCACCTCTAACCTTCTGCACACCTGTACTTCACCTCTGACGTTACGCACACCTGTACTTCACCTCTGACGTTACGCACACCTGTACTTCATCTCTAACGTTCCACACACCTGTCCTTTACCTCTCATGTTCCGCACACCTGTCCTTCACCTCTAACGTTCCGCACACCCATCCATCACCTCTAACGTTCCGCACACCTGTACTTCACCTCTGACTTTCCACACACCTGTCCTTTACCTCTGACATTCCAAACACCTGTCCTTCACCTCTAACGTTCCGCACACCCATCCTTCACCTCTAACGTTCTGCACACCTCTCCTTTAACTCGAACGTTCTGCACACCTGCACACCCTGGGCTTGGCTCTACAGGTAACATCAGTCCTGTACCAGCTTGACTGATCGTAATGCTTCAGACTGAATTCAGTCTTAAAGGCTGTAGTGCTCACCACACAATCACACAACGTAGCTCTGCTCTGTAGTCCATCCTGGACAAGTCCATCTGCCAAGAGGCAGATCTGCCATCTGCATTCTGGGCAAATTTAAAATGACCGTCTCTCTACCTCCCTCCATTACCCCTGCCTTAACTCCATCACTCCTACCCTCACCTGGGTAACTGTGGAATGATTGCAAATTACTGGGGTGGGGGGGGGGGGGTCACTCGGTGCAATGCGATAGGAGGGTGTGGGGGGGGGGGGCACTCTTTGTCAGTGAAAACTGGGGCGGCGCCACTGTCACCACTTCATGAGGAGGCATTTTCTTTAATGAAGGCTGATTCATACGTTAATGACACTGATGTGACTTTTATTACAGGTGTCTTCGCGGGAGAACCGTTTGGTGATAATGGAGCAAAGCTAATTAATACAGCTGACTGATGGGACAGCCTGTGGGACAGAGATCACAGCTTTATGGAGGAGAACAGGCAGGAGGCAGCATCTTGAATCAGGCAGCACATTAAGGAAGATAATATGGGTAATCTGGAAGGAAGGAAATTGGTCCCGAGGCACTATCACTGTGGTTGGGCCTTGCCTCTATCTGTACTGCTGAGTGTGCTCCATCTGCACACATCACAGAGGGTGGGCACTGCCTTGGTCTGTGATATCACAGAGGGTGAGCAATGCCTTGGTCTGTGACATCACAGAGGGTGAGAACTGCCATTGTCTGTGACATCACAGAGGGTGAGCAATGCCTTGGTCTGTGACATCACAGAGGGTGAGCAATGCCTTGGTCTGTGACATCACAGAGGGTGAGCATTGCCTTGGTCTGTGACATCACAGAGGGTGAGCTCCGCCTTGGTCTGTGACATCACAGAGGGTGAGCACTACCTTGGTCTGTGACATCACAGAGGGTAAGAACTGCCATTGTCAGTGACATAACAGATGGTGAGAACTGCCCATCTGTGAGCATTTCCAGTGTGAGCACCACCTCTGCCATCACCAGAAAAGCCCAACTGCCTGTGCTAGGGCCGTCACCAGGCAGTGTAACATCTGACGGGTCGTAAAACAAGAGGCAGAACACAACATCCCGGCTCAGAACATGCACATGTGCGCACACGCACACACACACAATCTGTGCTACTACAGTAATTTGAGGTGACCAAGGGGACTAAAACATGTTCTTATCTTCCACGACACACAATCCCAAGAC
>CM045893.1:36339151-36456651 GCA_025169545.1 Anguilla japonica | reverse complement strand
ACAACGCCCAAGCAGCACACTGCCCCTGTAAGGCTTCATTCTGAAGCTTCGCCTTGAAGCTTCGCCTTGAAGCCTCACCTGGCTTGGGGCCGGCAGAATCTCCACACTTTCCAGCTTCCAGCACTGCCTCCCATAAACTGCATAAACACGACCCCCCCCCCCCCCCCCCCATTCCATGTATCAACCAACCATTTGAGCAGAAAGAGACCCAGGCCCATCCAATGCCTGCTGTCCCTCAAACTTCCAGGAGGACAGAAGCTCACAGTCACAGCTGCTATATGAAATAGCATCAGAAGAGGCATCGGCGCCTTGGGCTGAACTGCGGTTTGTTACCTTCCGCATCAAAGAACCGTAATCAATCACTCCTCGGGAGAGTCGCCAGCCAAATGTTTTGACGAGAGTAGCTCATCCAAATTCGAAAACAAGACATTGCACAACAGACACAGTGTAGTTAAATGTTTAGGCTGCACGTGTGACTGAGCGCACTCCCATCGCGACCTCACGTTGTTATGAAAACACACCATTCAGCCATTCAAATTAAGAAAATACATAGGTAATTAAAAGCAAAATTCCACATAATATCACCTTTCCTGTGGAGTAAGTTAAGTTCTTTCCTCAGACCTAGCCCCCCCCCCCACACCCCTGCGGAAATCTCCGGAGGCGGCGTTCCTCAAAGCCGCGGATTAGAGCAGCGGGTGCAGCCAATCTGCGGGCCCTTAAGCTGCTCCGCACCGCTGCCGGTCACGTGTCTGAGAGGCTGAGCTGAGCGCAGGGCCTTGTTAGACCTATTGTTCGGGGGGGGGGGCTGTAGCTCCGCGACGTAAGCCTGCTGATCAGGGCCATCATGTGCCGACCCGAATCTGGGGCCTCCGGTGGAGCTGTGTGGAGACTGGAACCAGGCTGGCTCATTATAGCCCTTTCCCACTGTAGAGCTGAACCAGGCTGGCTCATTATACCCCTTTCCCACTGTAGAGCTGGAACCAGGCTGGCTCATTATAGCCCTTTCCCACTGTAGAGCTGAACCAGGCTGGCTCATTATAGCCCTTTCCCACTGTAGAGCTGGAACCAGGCTGGCTCATTGTATCCCTTTCCCACTGTAGAGCTGGAACCAGGCTGGCTCATTATATCCCTTTCCCACTGTAGAGCTGGAACCAGGCTGGCTCATTATAGCCCTTTCCCGCTGTAGAGCTGAACCAGGCTGGCTCATTATAGCCCTTTCCCACTGTAAAGCTGAACCAGGCTGGCTAATTATAGCCCTTTCCCACTGTAGAGCTGAACCAGGCTGGCTCATTATAGCCCTTTCCCACTGTACAGCTGAACCAGGCTGGCTCATTATAGCCCTTTCCCACTGTAGAGCTGAACCAGGCTGGCTCATTATACTCCCTTCCCACTGCAGGAAGTAGGCTGGCTCATTATACCCCTTTCCCATTGTAGAGCTGAACCAGCCTGGCTCATTATACCCTTTCCCACTGTAGAGCTGAACCAGGCTGGCTCATTATAGCCCTTTACCGCTATAGAGCTGGAACCAGGCTGGCTCATTATAGCCCTTTCCCACTGTAGAGCTGAACCAGGCTGGCTCATTATAGCCCTTTCCCACTGTAGAGCTGAACCAGGTTGGCTCATTATAGCCCTTTCCCACTGTAGAGCTGAACCAGGCTGGCTCATTATAGCCCTTTCCCACTGTAGAACTAAACCAGGCTGGCTCATTATAGCCCTTTCCCACTGTAGAGCTGAACCAGGCTGGCTCATTATACCTCTTTACCACTGTAGGAAGTAGGCTGGCTCATTATACCCCTTTCCCACTGTAGAGCTGAACCAGGTTGGCTCATTATATCCTTTCCCACTGTAGAGCTGAACCAGGCTGGCTCATTATAGCCCTTTCCCGCTATAGAGCTGGAACCAGGCTGGCTCATTATAGCCCTTTCCCATTGTAGAGCTGAACCAGGCTGGCTCATTATAACCCTTTCCCACTGTAGAGCTGAACCAGGCTGGCTCATTATAGCCCTTTCCCACTGTAGAGCTGAACCAGGCTGGCTCATTATAGCCCTTTCCCACTGTAGAGCTGAACCAGGCTGGCTCATTATAGCCCTTTCCCACTGTAGAGCTGGAACCAGGCTGGCTCATTGTATCCCTTTCCCACTGTAGAGCTGGAACCAGGCTGGCTCATTATATCCCTTTCCCACTGTAGAGCTGGAACCAGGCTGGCTCATTATAGCCCTTTCCCGCTGTAGAGCTGAACCAGGCTGGCTCATTATAGCCCTTTCCCACTGTAAAGCTGAACCAGGCTGGCTAATTATAGCCCTTTCCCACTGTAGAGCTGAACCAGGCTGGCTCATTATAGCCCTTTCCCACTGTACAGCTGAACCAGGCTGGCTCATTATAGCCCTTTCCCACTGTAGAGCTGAACCAGGCTGGCTCATTATACTCCCTTCCCACTGCAGGAAGTAGGCTGGCTCATTATACCCCTTTCCCATTGTAGAGCTGAACCAGCCTGGCTCATTATAACCCTTTCCCACTGTAGAGCTGAACCAGGCTGGCTCATTATAGCCCTTTCCCACTGTAGAGCTGAACCAGGCTGGCTCATTATAGCCCTTTCCCACTGTAGAGCTGAACCAGGCTGGCTCATTATAGCCCTTTCCCACTGTAGAGCTGGAACCAGGCTGGCTCATTGTATCCCTTTCCCACTGTAGAGCTGGAACCAGGCTGGCTCATTATATCCCTTTCCCACTGTAGAGCTGGAACCAGGCTGGCTCATTATAGCCCTTTCCCGCTGTAGAGCTGAACCAGGCTGGCTCATTATAGCCCTTTCCCACTGTAAAGCTGAACCAGGCTGGCTAATTATAGCCCTTTCCCACTGTAGAGCTGAACCAGGCTGGCTCATTATAGCCCTTTCCCACTGTACAGCTGAACCAGGCTGGCTCATTATAGCCCTTTCCCACTGTAGAGCTGAACCAGGCTGGCTCATTATACTCCCTTCCCACTGCAGGAAGTAGGCTGGCTCATTATACCCTTTCCCATTGTAGAGCTGAACCAGCCTGGCTCATTATACCCTTTCCCACTGTAGAGCTGAACCAGGCTGGCTCATTATAGCCCTTTACCGCTATAGAGCTGGAACCAGGCTGGCTCATTATAGCCCTTTCCCACTGTAGAGCTGAACCAGGCTGGCTCATTATAGCCCTTTCCCACTGTAGAGCTGAACCAGGTTGGCTCATTATAGCCCTTTCCCACTGTAGAGCTGAACCAGGCTGGCTCATTATAGCCCTTTCCCACTGTAGAACTAAACCAGGCTGGCTCATTATAGCCCTTTCCCACTGTACAGCTGAACCAGGCTGGCTCATTATACCTCTTTACCACTGTAGGAAGTAGGCTGGCTCATTATACCCCTTTCCCACTGTAGAGCTGAACCAGGTTGGCTCATTATATCCTTTCCCACTGTAGAGCTGAACCAGGCTGGCTCATTATAGCCCTTTCCCGCTATAGAGAAACCAGGCTGGCTCATTATACCAGCTGGCCTGGCTCATTATAGCCCTTTCCCATTGTAGAGCTGAACCAGGCTGGCTCATTATACCCTTTCCCACTGTAGAGCTGAACCAGGCTGGCTCATTATAGCCCTTTCCCACTGTAGAGCTGAACCAGGCTGGCTCATTATAGCCCTTTCCCACTGTAGAGCTGAACCAGGCTGGCTCATTATACCTCTTTACCACTGCAGAGCTGAACCAGGCTGACTAACCCATATACCAACATGGCTATGATGGCCAATGATGGCGGAGCCTGTTAGCACTTCTGGCACCATGCCGTTCTCTTCAGCTTCGCTGCCAGCAGCTAAGTTAATGAGCACAGAAAGGAGAACGCCGGCTCAGAGCAAACAAGGCGGAAAGGAGGAAAGAAACACGCGTTCTCACGGCACGTGGCCCTGCTTCTGTGACACGGAAAACATTCATTGTGCAGAGAAACCAATGGAAACCGAACAAAGCATTTTAGAGCTACAGGTTCTGAGATTAGGCTGAGGATTATGAGCCGATTATGTTTATTGTAATATTAATCACACGGTGAAAGGGCTTTATTGGCATCTAGGCAAATTGCTGCATGTTGACTGGTGTGCCAACGGGCCAAATGAGGTTTTGGCAGACGTGGGTTATTGAGGTAAATTTATTCTCCCAGCAGGAGACTTGTATGGCGATGTGGAGCTACGACAGTAGTTCAAACAGGGTGAGAAATAACATGGTTGATGATGAAATTCTGAAATGAGAGGGACTTTGTATAAAAAGTCCCTCAATATGGATGTAAACACCCTCAAATTGAGGTCCACACTTTCACCGCATATTAATTTTTTTTTAATTCTATCAAAAGTCAAAACAAGACTTGTTGGTGTCACTGTTCCTATATACACACACACACACACACACACACATATATATACATACATACAAATGCTGAGCTGGCCCAGTTGACCTCGTTTTGGATCAAGATGGCAGGAAGAAAAGATCTGAGCGACTTTGAAAGAGGGTTCAATACTGGGGCACGGATGGCAGGAGCTCCAGTAACAAAGACTGCTCACCTGGGGGCTAACGTGACACCTGAAGTGCATTTAAATCCGTGGGGAAAGACCGGAGACGCCGCGGACGCCGCGAGCCGCGGGCTAACGAGTGCTCTTCAGAAGCCGACCGCGTTTGCCGTCGTTATCCTCCGCTCCCTTAGCGATGCGCGCTCGGCGCAAAGCGCCCGGCTGCGGGAGGGGGTGAGGAAGCGTGGCGGCGGGGGAGAAGCGGGCGGAAGGTTCCGCGCGCGGAGGACCGCCGCAAACGACGTCCCCTGAGGCCCGTCGCGCCTCACGACGGGGGCGATTACATCGCTCTGACGAACCGGCTGATCACCCCGCACAGACGCTAAACACAGGGAACAGCGCCCCTGAATTTGCCTCCGCTTCTGTCTTCTAGCTATAAAGTGAGGGGGGGGGGGGGGGGGTCACCTTTAAGTAGCACCAGGGCACCAGCTCACAGAGCGGGCCCACGGCCCTGTCGCTGAAATCGAGGCCCTCCAGGCCGCTGCTGGTTTTCCACCCCCCCCCCCCCCCCTTTCCTGGCCAATCAGTAGCAGTAACTGTTCAGGTAATTACACGGGAGAAAAGAAACCAGGTTTGGGTTCGGATTCGAAGGCCAGATTTGAGTATCCACGGCCCGTAGCCTTCACCGAAGCAACCTCCCCAAAAAATGAGATTGCAGTTCTCCGAGTGGTGATTAGGCCATTAAATAAATAAATTAATCCAGACGCAAGCGGTGACCGGTTAAAAAATGGCGTCGTTGATTTTGATTAGTTCTATATATGGGGAGAAATATAAAGAGGCTAAAACTATTTGTTTAAAGATGTGGATACACTGCAGTGGAAACAGTTCATTGGAATAGGACAGGAAAGCTCTGGTGAACATTGTAACAAGCTCCTCAAGGCTACTGACCGTCCCTCTCTTTCTCAATCTATTTTTTTTTACCATGGTACCACAGTAGGGATAGAGGCAAGGAGAAGCGGAAGTGGTGGACAGCAGCGTCAAAAAAACGTCAATAGGCCGTGTGTTCGCACGCAAGGCTTCACAAGCGCGAGAATGACTTCTGTCCGTACCCTTTCTCTACTGCGGTCAGATCTACTGAACACGCATTTTAAGCTTTTTTAGCGAGCCCGTCGACAGGGCGGCACAGCACACACTCACGCAGATCTACTGAACAGCGTTAAGCAAGGTCCACCGCTGGCCCAGCACACGGCCACTCACAGATCTACCCCGCTGACGTCACATCGCGTCCCTCCCCTCTCACTGCGGTCAGATCTACTGAACACGTTAAGCAAGGTCACAGGGCTCAGCACACACTCACAGATCCACTGAACACGTTAAGCAAGGTCACAGGGCCCAGCACACACTCACAGATCTACTGAACGTGTTAAGCAAGGTCACAGGGCTCAGCACACACTCACAGATCTACTGAACACGTTAAGCAAGGTCACAGGGCTCAGCACACACTCACAGATCTACTGAACGTGTTAAGCAAAAGAAACTACAAATCATGCGAAGAGATCAGCTCCAACAGAATGTTTGACCAACTTAATTAATTATTATTATTATTATTATTATTATTATAATAATAATAATAATGCCAAAAAAGAAATTATTATTATTATTATTATTATTATTATTATTATTATTAATAATAATAATAATAATAATAATAATAATAATAGTGTTGCTTGTTGTTGTCATCAGATATAGAAATTGTTCAGTTCAATTTATGTTCATATTCTAAGGTATTTCTGTATTTTTGCTTTAGCAATAGTTAAAAATATATTTCATGGCAATAAAGCATTTTGAATTTGAGAGAGAGAAAGAAAAAAAGATGGAGAAAAGGAGAGAGGGAGAGAGAGAGAAAAGGAGAGAAAATGCCAGCAGCAGCCTGAGAGAGATGTTAGTGGGGATCACTTTTAAATTGATAACAGTCCTGAACCTTTTTTGTGTAGATTCTGTGCCACCAATTAAATCCTTTTTACCATAACAATGAGATTCAGTTATGTAACATCATTCTGCTTCTAATAAAGAGCCCATTTGAAGCAAATTCTTGTTCATTGTTATATCTGACAGTGCACAACGGTACACCCCCGTTCACGTTGAGCAAATAGACTTAGCCACTCGTGTAGCATTCACTGTTCAATTAATTTAAAACAGTCCCAGACATATGCAGAGAAAGCATCAAAGCATTTCCTGTGCATTTGCAGCTTGAAGCCCACAGATGTTGCAAAGCACCGTGAGATTCTAATTTCAGGTCCGTGCGAAACATTCAGAAGCTCAAACCACACAACAGCGTCACAGGAAAGGACGCTGCCATATTGGGCGCGCGCTACTTGGTTTTTGGAATCGAGCTCATAGATTACTGTCACAATTATATCGTTTGCCGGTTGCCGTGGCGACATGGCGCAAGGGGACTTTAATCCAGGTGGCAAATTTGGTAGCAGACGCACTTTCCGAAAAGGACGAGCAACCGGGGTGCAGAGAGAGAGAGAGGGCAGAGAAAGAGATGGAGGGGAAAGAGAGGGATGGAGTCTGTCACAGAGAAAAAAAACGGACAAAGAAAAGGTCGACAGGCAGGGAGGGGGATTGATGGAGAGGTTGGAAGAAAAGAAAACAGGAGAAAATGGGCATCATTGTATGGAAGGGGAGAGAGAGAGAGGATGGGGGAGGGGGATAGAAAAGAGAAAAGCCATGGGTGGTAACAGTGGAAGGAGAGGACAGGTAGAAAGAGGGGAAGGGGAGAGAGACTGAGAATAATCACAGAGGGAGCAGCATGGACTGAGAGAAGAAACTAGAAAGGAAAAGTGAGGGAGGGAGAAAGAGAGAGTGAAAGAGAAAAAGAGACAGAGAGAGAGAGCACATACAGCACCCACACAGCCTCAAATGCACTCATCTAATGGGCTAGGTAGAGTTGTGGGGAGGCCAAAAAAACCTTACAAATTTCTGGGTTAGAACAAGACCTGATGTGATGCGTAACGGCTATATTGCTTGATGATAACTAGTTTGTTTTCATACATCATTCTGTTTTGTATGAAAACACAATCACCACTTTTGATGATGTCAAAGGTCCACACAAATGTTGATTTAAAAAAAAGAAAATATTGTACTATTAATTTGATTTTTAAAAAAAAATAAACTTCTTAAGTTTCTCTCATTTTCTGAGAAAATATATCAGCTCTATTCAATGGAACAATTTGGTATTTATTTGTGGAACACCCAGGACCTAAAGTCTTCAGCATTTGGCAGCCGGCTGTATCCAAGATTTCATTAAACAAATAAGAGATGTGCATATAGTAATCTTACTGAAGACATGGTGCCAAGCTGACCAAGTGGCTTACAAAGAACTGGTAGTAAACTCAGTAAAATTTAACAAGGTTACCCAAGGCGAGGACTCAGGGGGAATGTCACAGCATCGCAGGCTGCACAGCATGTGGCAGTGTCCCACAGCCTGAGGGACAGTGAACAGGCAACTCTGACATCACACTGTCGCCAGGTCAGGGACAATTGTCTCTCACAGGAAGTGCCTTATATGGTCATTATTACAGTCATTGCTGTTCATTACCATTATATTCTTTAACAATGCCCCCCCCACTGCGCACCCATTGCTGAGGGTGCAAACACCATACCATTTGCATTATTACTGTTTATACAGTTCTTGTTGCTGCTATCGTTGTTTAATTTCTTAAACCCCAATTAGACACAGGCTTCTAAAAATAGTATTCTTGTAAGTTATTGGTTTCATCGGTCACTGATTCAAGGTGTACTGCTACAACACCTGCACTGTCGTAAAGCGTAGACTCTTCACACTTTGATGCAAAACACCCTGTCTCAATTGGTAAAACCACTGGAGTCAACTGCTAATACTCGATTAGATTTTATATTTTTGTCATTTTTCTCCTTATGAGCTCTCACTCTGTTGTGATCGGAAGGTTTACTGCTGACGAGCGGTCTGGGTGCTGATTTTGTACATAGTAGCTCTCCAAAATGGCTTCGTCAAAAACACAGAACGGATAAATAAAGAATATTTGGTTTGTGGGGTTCCAGAGGGAACCACCCTCAATGGAATTAGCATCTGGAAACTGAATATGGCTGGGGAAAAAAGATATACACAACATTCCAATTTGGAGAGGTTTGGTGCCATTTGGAGAGGTTTTCGGGAGCTTTGTGCCCACCTTTGGGAAAACGCAGGTCAAATTTTACTGCTTTGTGCAATCCACTCCAAAGTTTTTTCATAGTGTTGTAAACATCCTGGGGTATGACTGGGAAAATAATGGTTTTATCCAGTATCAAAAGTACATATAATCACTACAGAAAAAAGAAAATGCAAAAGGATTTTTGGATTTCTTTCTTGTTTATAAATATGTCCTGAATAATAAATATGTCTTGTATGTTTACAGACTGGGATTTGGTCATTTTGGTACAAATGTCCTCTTTATGTCAAGCTTTGAACCATGTTTGCACTGGATATAATTTTGGAGATAATGGGTTTATTTAAGACAGGGGGGACTCTTACAAAAAAACCCAGGATTTTAAGTGGGTTTTAAGGGGTTAATGCAAACAGTTGCGTTGGCAATACTATGCTGATGTGCAGTCATGCCAATAATACTTATATGAAATGAATTGTCTGACTGACTGACTGACTGACCGACTGACTGACTGACTGACTGACTGACTGACTGACTGACTGACCCACCCACTCACTCACTCACTCACTCACTCACTCACGCCTTGGGTCTTCCTCCACTGTATAAATCAGTCTGTTTTATTGCCTTGATGCCCCTGATTCTGTCATCTGTAACTCTCCTCTGATTTATGTACATTGCTTTTGGCTGGGACAGCTGCCTGCACTTATCCAGCTCTCTACTTCTCTATCCTTAAATCTGTCTATTCCTCTATCTCTCCATTCCTCAACCTTGCCCATCGCTCTATCACTCTGCTCTGTCCAATGACTTACTTCCTCTTAATCTTCCACACACATGCACACAGGCATGCATGTAACACAAAACACAGATGAGCAGATCTGGTCACAAACAAACAGCTGCAAAAACATTACCTTGAACGATAACGATCGTTGCTGTCAGCTGCCTTACAAATTCTTTTTAAATGCAGACTTACAGTGAAATGTCATCACCCAGAATGGTCGTGACACAGCACGCAAGTCGCTTAACAGTGTAAGCGAACAAAGTGGGTGCTTCTGTACGCTCTAGACAGTTGCAAACACCCATGAGCCGTAGCTTCAGAGGACATCGGCCTGACTCCTGTTCCTACAGATCCGTGTGCTCGTGAGCTGATTTAACCCCGCCAGCACACAGAAAACGAGCAGAGCTCTCCGAAATCTGGCAGGAGTCAAAGTAGGTCACCGGAATGTCTTGAGCGGAGAGAGAGAGGGAGCAAAAAAAAATGAAAACCAGATTGGCGAACAAAGGTCGTACTGCGCAGTGAAGATTCTCGAACAAAAAACAAAACAAAAACTTTTTTTAAAAAAAACGTCCAAAGATGTGCTGATAAATTCCGCACACAGTAAACACATTTGCTACCAATTATGCGGCCGGATACATTCTTGTGACTTGCAGCGTAAAAGAAAGTAAAATTCCTTAATTTAAGAGACCGCAGAACTCACTATTTTTGAAGAAGGAAGCTGTGATTCAAAGTTACGAACGACGAAGTGAAACTCTGGTGGAACGTAGTGACCAGACACGGATCTCATCTGAACTTTGACGAGGACAACAAACAAGAAAATTTCTTTAGGATGTTTAAATTAATTACATTTTTTCTTTTTTTTTTTTGGGGGGGGGGGGGGGGGGGGGAGGACTAAAAGTACAACCCAAGAATACAACATTTGAATAGACCATTTCATGCTTCCCCAAAGTTGTGCAAGGGGAGGCGTATCTCCCCCCCCCCCCCCCCCCGGATCTACGTCCAGGAGCACTGCAATGACTTTAATACCTAGGAATTCCGTAACGTCCTACAATGGAACAGCAGCGTGTTTCATGGGGCTTTTCATAGGAATATGAAAGAATTCAAAGAGGTATTTTGCACCCAGACTAAGGTGCTATGAATGAGTGGTAGAGTTGGGGGGGGGGCGGGGTGACTGTGATCGCAGAACGGTAAGGGGGGGGGGGTTAATGAGACTACTATTGCAAACCAGGGATTAAATTGTGATCGCGGTTTTATATGAAAAGGATCTGATTTATTTATGTATGAATTATTCATTTATTTGGGGTGGGTGGGGGAGTGGGGGCATAGCATTCTGAGTTGGCGAGCCCGGCACCCTCAGCTTGCCCGTAGCAACGGGTCTGTTTCGCGTGATGCTGGATTTACACCAAAAGCACCATTCCCACACCAGTCTGACCAGAAGTCATTCAATTCCAATGGAGACGAGGCGACAAGGCTAGCATCGCTAGCAGCGCTACGAATCGCGAGTACCACGCTATTCATACATGCAAAAAAAAATTTTAACATCCAGCCTGTGCACAAACCAATCCTACAAAAGGAAGATTTTCTCCAGAACAAGACTTTCCAGCCCAAATGGAGGAGAAATGAATCCCCTGCTTCAGAATTTCCCGAAATTTACGATACGCAGAGAGACCCCAATGGATGCGGTTCTTTTTCTACATGTCGTAGCCCACATTGCTACTAGGCTGGCGTTGAGTTAGCACGAATTGCTTCAGCGACCAAATCTTCCAAAACTTAACTATATTGCTTAACAAGTTGTTAGGCCTACAGCTTGCATAGCTGGCCAGTAAACAAGCTGAAAATCTTTTTTTTTTTTACACAGCTTTCTAACTAACTCAAATGCAGACTAGCTATTCAGTTAAATTAGTCTGCCTTTTGCAAGAAAGATGTCCTCACTAATTTGCAGATTAGCCAAGTTATGTTCCACTTTCCAACTCCACAGCCAAGTTTACCTTCTCAAGCTGATGACTTGGTATTTAATAGCACTGAAGAAGAGACACTGCTGCAAGGGAAATAAGTCACAATAATGCCGTCTTACTCATGCCCAGGACAGAAGTCCACACGCAGTGACCGCGTTTGCTAGTTTTTTGTTTGTTTTTTTTTTTTTAAACGTAGACGTTCCCGATGCGGGCCATGGATAAGCCCCTCCCTGTCCCAGGAGACCCACAGCCACTGTAGGCGGAGCTACTGTACGCAACGAAAAGGGACCAAACACCACACCAGCTCCCAGGCTGACAGAAATGCCGCCGAAGCACTTGAACTCCCCGGCTTTGCTTAGGCTACGCGAGGCCGGGCAGATAAGATAGCGTCTGTGACAGCGGCGTGTCTTCGGCCAGCCGAGGCAGAACCACGGAACCGATAATCTGCTTTGATGGGGGGGGGGGCTTGATAACCCCACCCGGCCCCCAGCACCTCACCCATAAGCAACCCTCACACAGTCACCGCCAGACGCCGGAAAGCATCCACCATCTCACGGGCGTACTGCGCTGTGGGCAAACGCAGAAAATGGAAACGGGATTCAAGAGCTATGCCCCCGCAGACTGGCAACATGCCTACCGGTTCTGCTTTAGAAACCGGTCTGCCTCAAATTCCACCGCTAGGCTACATTGTAAGGTCTTATCAGTGCATACTGATGACCTCACAGCTTGAACACACTGAAGGAAAATAAACGAGTGAAAAGCCTGGCAAGAAACAAGCGCAGGTTTTAATACAGTTAAAAATAGTTAACAGTACGGACAGCCTGTTGGTCGATGCAACACAGAGCATTGGTAGCTACAGCCCATTTTAAGTGAATAAAGTAAACTGGTAGTCATTCTGACTTTATAAACACTTGTTTAATGCATATTTTAAATTTGAGCTGTGCCAATGAACCTGTTGTTTATAAAGACATTCCTACATTCCTGGTATCTGCAATGATATATTAAACAATTTCAACCATCAATCCAAGTCAAACAGCTGCATGAGGAAGTAGGGAGGGAGATAGACAGAGAGAGAGAGAGAAAGAGAGAGAGAGGACAGATGTGTTTCCGTCTCAGGGCGTTTTGTAAAGATGACGCCAGGATTGTTCTGGCTTTGGCTGTCTTTGGGAGCTCTGAGAAACCCTTTCAGTTACTGCCCGTCACAGCCAGTTACTGCACTGAGCACTGCCCATCACAGCCAGTTACTGCACTGAACACTGCCCCTCACAGCCAGTTACTGCACTGAACACTGCCCCTCACAGCCAGTTACTGCACTGAACACTGCCCATCACAGCCAGTTACTGCACTGAACACTGCCCGTCACAGCCAGTTACTGCACTGAGCACTGCCCATCACAGCCAGTTACTGCACTGAACACTGCCCCTCACAGCCAGTTACTGCACTGAACACTGCCCCTCACAGCCAGTTACTGCACTGAACACTGCCCATCACAGCCAGTTACTGCACTGAACACTGCCCGTCACAGCCAGTTGCTGCACTGAACACTGCCCCTCACAGCCAGTTACTGCACTGAACACTGCCCATCACAGCCAGTTACTGCACTGAGCACTGCCCCTCACAGCCAGTTACTGCACTGAACACTGCCCGTCACAGCCAGTTACTGCACTGAACACTGCCCGTCACAGCCAGTTACTGCACTGAACACTGCCCGTCACAGCCAGTTACTGCACTGAACACTGCCCCTCACAGCCAGTTACTGCACTGAACACTGCCCCTCACAGCCAGTTACTGCACTGAACACTGCCCGTCACAGCCAGTCACTGCACTGAACACTGCCCATCACAGCCAGGTACTGCACTGAACACTGTCCATCACAGCCAGTTACCGCACTGAACACTGCCCATCGCAGCCAGTTACTGCACTGAACACTGCCCATCACAGCCAGTTACTGCACTGAACACTGCCCAATCACAGCCAGGTTCTTAATGTTTTTTTAACAGACTCACCGAGAAGATGAAAAGCATGCCTGTCTTGGCGACCAAACTGAATGAGGAGAATCCAAATTTAAATCGAGCTCCGTTTGGCAAGCACAGACAGGAGTGCTGGAAATCTCTCCTCATGCACAAGATAATACACAAATGCACTTTCTGCTTACTGTATATCGATTGGTTTTAGAATCCGGGACCTACTTTTACTCTTCCCGTTCCTTGTTCCACCCTCGTGTCTACACACAGAGCCTGTGGCTGAATTATGTGCACTCCAGCGATGCCCTCTACATGAACACCGATCTCGCGTTGGTTTCGTGAACTCTCTGTGACGTCATTCCTACAAAGTCTACGCCTACAAAGTGCGTCCCAAAATCGTAGCCTTTTGAGGTTCCTTTACCGTTAGGACGCTACCTTCAGAGGGCGCTCACTTCTGAGGATGAAGGCAGTGAGGCTGCTGCATTCGTATTGAGACACAGTCACAGTGTGTTCCTGTTTGTCCCCCTCAGAGCTCCTGACTGTGCCCCTCAGCTCTTACAGAAAGTGAGGGTGGGGAAGTGGGCCTGTGTTGTGAAGGCTGAAGAATCATACCCAGGTGTTGGGGCCAATCCCTTCACCAGAGTACCATACCAGGAAGACAGCTTTGGCAAAATATACAAACAGAAGAACATTTTCAGTTAGAAGAACAGAATATTCAGGTTCAGATATACTTCAGTGTGGAATATTTGAACTTGGAATCCGCAGTCTGTTTGAACATATCCATCCGATGTAATATTTACACCCATATGAGATCTTATTTCTTCCCATCTGTCATATGAGTCAGCTGTTTTTGCAAGACGATCAGTGGAGGACATTAGAATAAATAGCAGAGACAGACGAAATGGTAGAATAAACAGTAGAGCAAGAGTAAGTAGTACAGATAGAGTAAGTAGTGGACATTGAGTAAGCAGAAGAGATAGAGTAGGTAGTACAGATGGAGTAAGTAGTGGAGACTGGGTATGTAGTGGAAAGACACTAAGCAGTGGAGAAAGAGTAAATCCAGGGTAAAACTGGATAATGTTAAACTGAGATTGTTGAGACCTACAGGAAGTAGCAGCAGGATTACAGGATGATCAGTTCCAGGAATGAGTAGGCTTGCATTTCCTTCTTGAATGAGCGATGTTTCAAATCTCAGTCATTGCGTGAAAATAATCAAAGACTGAAACAGACTGAAAAAACTGTGTACATGTGAGTGTTTGTATGTGTGTGTGCATGTGCGTGCATGTGTGTGTGTGTATGTGTGTATGTGTGCATTTATCTTGCAGTTAATCTGTTCTTTTTTTTTTGTTTTTACCTCATAGCTGCTCTGTCTGAAAATGGCTTTCTGGGCTGGGAGAGGGAGGAAAAACAGCAGTTGAATCTCATCTCAGAGAAACTTCCAGAAAACTAAAGAAAAGTGGCAGAGTCAGCCAGGCTGGCTCACACTTGGGTCTTGGCAAATACTGAGGACTGCAACAGAGAGAGACACAGAAAGAGTGAGAGAAAGAGAGAGATGGAGTGGGGGGACATGGAAAGAGGAAGATGGAGGCAGAAAAGGAAAAAGGGGAAATGGAGAGATGGAAAGAGAGAGAGAAAAAGAGAGAATGGAAGAGTTGGAGCGAGAAGGGAGAGAGAATGGGAGGGTGGGAGAGAGAGACAACAGGGCCAGCCAGCTCTACTGGCCGCCATAAAGAAAGGACGACAGACTTAGAACTGCAGCAAGTGATTTTCTGTGACTGGAATTAGAAAGTCTCTACGTTCTGTACGCAGCAAATAACTGACAGCCCAAAGCTGGGTATCAGCCGAGCTGATGATGTGGCCACACACACTCACGCTCTCACGCTCTCACGCACTCACGCGCGCACACACACACTCTCTCACACTCTCAAACACTCACACACTCACACTCTCACACGCACTCACTCACTCTTGCACATGCACAAGCACACACACACACACGCACACACACAGTCACCGTCGTCACAGAGCGTGTAAGAAGGGGTGAAGGCCCACCAAGCATTCAGAGGGCCCTGAGTGAGCCACGTGGGACACAGAGCGCTCGGTGAAAAAATGGCCGTTAAAGAGACGACCCAGACTAAACACCGCAAACGCATCTCTCCCTTGAGCCAGGCTCCCTTAAATCTAACCTGCTCCAGCTTAATCTCCAGATCTTTACTGTCAAGACACGGGAGAAGCAGTGCTACTCACTCCGAGTACCGAGTAGTGTTTGCTCAGGAAACTAACAACACGATAACAGACTCAAAAAAATAAGCCATAGCATTCGGTGACCAGTGACATCACGCACCAGGTGACCAGTGACATCACACAACAGAGGTCTGGGGGGCTTTTGGAGAGCGAGAGCATGTGGATTAATTGCCTGACAGACAGACTAAACACTGAGATTCTCTGGCGCAGAACCCCACATTAAACTCAAATTATTTAGCAACTGAATTATGAAGTCAGCAGCAACCCACAGAACATACACTATACACCCTCCCCCATTCATGCAGCATCTGTATTCATCAAAACAATTTAAGATAAGCACCTTGCTCAATGGCTGAACATGGAGAGCTATGGATGCTAATCTAGTTACCTAGCAACTAATCCATACTGCTATTCTCTCTCAAAGCAACAAATCCATATGACTGCTCCAGTCCCCGCCCCCCCCCCCCCAATCCAACCCCCACTACACACACACACACACACACACAGCAGGAAATTAGCTCAGAGAGTTAGTTACATCCTGTCACGCATTTCTGAGAGACTAAAATAAAGCAGTCACTCCCTACTCTCAGGACCCATTTACAGCATCAAAACTGCTGAGAAAAAATGCTACTGGCTCAGTAAGACATAGGTATGGTTGTAGCTAGCATAGGTACAGTAAGCACCAGAGGCAGTGAGAAAGCAGTAGTGAGCAATTGTCCAATTTGACCATTTAAAAAGACCTCCTTTTGAAAAATGTACACCCAATCTGCTGATGCATTCTGTTTGGAATAATGCCAGGTTTTGAGATGAATATTTACAGTAAACCTGAATGAGCCACTTTCTTAACAAAGTAGGTAAGTCATAAACCACAAAGTAAACTCATTCCTCGTTTATCGGCCATTTATCCAAATATTGTGTTTGAAAGATGCTGTAATGTTTTGATTAGGGGGAGTGACCCACTAATTAAACTTGGAATGAAAATTCAGCAAAGCTGAGGTTTAGTCAGGTCAGCGGCTGTAGGTGTGGTTAGTGGCTGTAGGTGTGGTGAGCGGCTGTAGGTGTGGTGAGTGGCTCTTGGTGTGGTGAGCGGCTGTAGGTGAGGTGAGTGGCTCTTGGTGTGGTGAGTGGCTGTTGGTGTTGTGAGTGGCTGTAGGTGTGGTTAGTGGCTGTTGATGTTGTGAGTGGCTTTAGGTGTGGTGAGTGGCTGTTGGTGTGGTGAGTGGCTGTAGGTGAGGTGAGTGGCTGTAGGTGTGGTGAGTGGCTGTAGGTGGGGAGAGTGGCTGTAGGTGTGGTTAGTGGCTGTAGGTGTGGTGAGTGGCTGTAGGTGTGGAGAGTGGCTGTAGGTGTGGTTAGTGGCTGTAGGTGTGGTGAGTGGCTCTTGGTGTGGTGAGCGGCTGTAGGTGAGGTGAGTGGCTCTTGGTGTGGTGAGTGGCTGTAGGTGTGGTGAGTGGCTGTTGGTGTGGTGAGTGGCTGTAGGTGAGGTGTTAGTTGTTGGAAGAGTAAAGCTTTGTGAACCCTACAATAGGCAAAGCTCCCTTATTTTGTGAATCTCAGCTCCAACCAATCAAAGGCTCCTCTCTCCAAAGCAAAGGAATACTTTGGCTTTAATGAGGTAGTCGTGGACAGCAAGAAATTTTGGTTCCACCCATTTTTGTGTCTCACAAACTGCCATTCTCTTGTCAGTAGTGGCAAGTAGCACCAAAAAACCGGACTTACAGACATCAGGGGTCTCATCCGAGCCATCCGGACAGTCCTTTTCGCCATCACAGCGCCACCCCTTGGAGATGCAGGTGACCTGGTCCTTACACACAAACTGCTTGGGGCTGCAGGTCTTCAAAGCTGAAAGAGAAGGCAGGCATTGAGACACAAGGGCACATCTTGCAACAGGAAGTGCTAAAAACCCCCCCAAAAAAAAGCGCTCAGCTGGAACTTCCGAGCATCCATTAACGGGTCGCGAAAACACATTCCTGTGGGCCTAAAACCGCCCAAACAGAAGCCCTCCAATATATTTTGAGCACCAAGTGAAGTTTGTTCAAGGGTTTGTGGGAAAGTCCAATCGAAAGGGTCAAGCCACAGGTTAGTCAGAGTTCACTAACCACAGCAGTTACAAGCTGCCGTACTGCAGATATCACCTAGCCCACTTCTCCAGAACATCATCCGGCGTCAGACACATACTGCAGCGGCGTCAGACACATACTGCTGGTGTCAGCAGTCTGCTGCCCCCCCCCCCTCCCCAGACAGGCTGCCCCCCTCCCCCCAGACAGGCTTCTTCACTCATGGCCTACACTTGACATGTCTGTGTATGTATGTGTGTATGGGCTGGGGGGGTTGAGGGGGGTTCACCTCAAGTTCACTGCTAGCGTCATACCCAAACAGACACAGAGACCTCATTAAGACACCACATTTCAACACTACCGTTTATCACTACGGCTATTTGCTAGCTTGGCAGCCGTAGCAAAACCACTGCTGATTTTGATGAGAGTAATGACCACTGATCCACACTTCCAGGCCCCAATAACAGCTTTTTCATTCAAAAAAATTTTCTTACTCAAACCTTTTTCCACGATTTTGTAATGGCCAATCGTAATGTTATCATTGGTCAACCTCTGCTATCACTTTAGGAGAGCGTACACAAGGACTCACTGTCGTCCAAAGGACATGATGTCAGCCGCCAATTATCACACCACAGTTCGCAAGTCGGGTTCAGAAAGACATGAGTCAGAAGAAGAAACCTCACTTGCAGCTTAACTGGCACACTTGCAGGCACCTGATGGTCCAACAGGGGGCGCAGGAGCGCAAAGAGTCACCGCAGCACCGGGAAACTGACATCCTCCCATCGCTGGGCAACGCAAGAGCCAGAGTCATCACGGGCGGAGTCCAGATCTGACCCCAGACCGAGGGGCCCATCTACGCTCTACAACCTGGGTTATCAACCAGGGGCCCGCTCATCAAACTCTTGGTTTTTATAAACCATGAGGCGTCCTTGGAAGTACACAAAACACAAAAAAAGCTTTGCCATCTTACCAAAATGAACAAAAAAAAGTGGTCTATGTTACGTTTACCGATGGCCGGGGACCAGCGCGGTATTTTTAGGTGGGATGTCGGCGCAGACTGATGAGCTTCGTCACAGCGTAGCCGTACGGTCCCGTGGCACTCCGGAACATTCCCCAGTGCCCGGTGGGTCGGCCCTGCCCCTCTCCAGAGGAAGAGCAGAGCTCTCCGCTGTGTCACCAGTGCTCTCTGCAGGTCTGTACACCTCCGCTAACCCGCTAACCTTTGCAAGCAGCGTAAAAAACGGCTAATATGGCGTTTCCCGCTCCCACCCAATCCCTCCCCCCTGCCGCACATTTGGCAGGCCAGGCCGGGGACATCCTGTATCGCCGCAGTCACGTCCCCACAGTCCCCACGGGCCAGGAGATTTAGGCCAGCCCTTCGTTGTGAGGGCTAGGCAGCGGGGCAGGCTAGCGCCAGATCCCCAGAGCAGCGAGCCCTTCACACCGAGCGGGCGGGCGGGCGGCGTTCTCCGGAACGAGAGGGTCACCCAGCCAGCGCTCCGTCCTGCACTTCAGGAGCAGGCTTTAATTACCGCACCCCCCTGACGGTGGAAAGCACCAGGCCGAGGGCCAGGAAACCGCGGGCTGCCTGGAGGCACGGGTGGAAAACACCAGAGATTAATGGCGCTAAGGCCGGCGCCTTCGCCAAGCCCCGCAGTGTCGCCAAAGACAGAGACCCAGCGGAGGAAGCACTGAGGGCCCAGCACGACCCCCCAGCTCTGAGCATGCCCCCCCCCCCCAGTACTGAGCACAGACCCCCCAGCTCTGCTCTGAGGACGACCCCCCACGACATGACCCCCCCCCCCCAGTCTGAGCACCCCCCCCCATAGCATGGCCCCCCAATCTCTGACTATGACCTACCAGCTCTGAGCACACCCCCCAGCACAGAACACGCCCCCCCTCCCCACCTCTGAGCATGGCCCGCCAGCTGCAAACATGTCAAGACACAGCTAAGCAAGGGGGGGTCACTTACAGCTTTAAAGACCCTTTCCATACCTACCCTCATTTCGAACCAGTAAAGCTTCCTCTGAACTAATTTCGTTGCCCACTGAACTGTTTCAAAGCCACCAAGTGCTGCTAGTTAAAACAAAAATCATAATACCCACGTTTTCTTTATATACAGCAGCCAAATAGTCTGCTGTATTCAAAGGTCACAGCTGAAGGTCAAACAGCATCGTTGTTTTCTCATGTAAAGTTGAGGTCACAAAATCTCCCAACGGTTCTCAGAAATAGAAACGAAGGGAGATGGGGGGGGGGTTGTTTAAAGAAAAGGTACATATCACACGGGCCCGGTTCTCTGCGTGTGTGTGTGTATGTGTGCGTCCGTGTGTGCGTGTCTGTGTGTGCATACTCAAGCTGTAAGGGTTGGGGAGCATATGGAATAGAGTGGGAGTTGGGGCGCGTGGACATAGTAAATGGTAAATGGACTGCATTTATATAGCGCTTTTATCCAAAGCGCTTTACAATTGATGCCTCTCATTCGCCAGAGCAGTTGGGGATTAGGTGTCTTGCTCAAGGACACTTCGACACGCCCAGGGCGGGGTTTGAACCGGCAACCCTCCGACTGCCAGACAATCGTCTTACCTCTTACCTCCTGAGCTATGTCGCCCATAGTACTGAAGGACTATGTGGTGGAATGGAGGTGGTGGAGGAGGAAGCGGAAGGGGAATTGAGGTGGTGGAGGTGGAGGTGGAATGGAGGTGGTGGAGGTGTAGACTGTCCCCCTACTCCCCTCAATGTTTCTGTTTTTCTGGTTTGCGCCTACAGTGAGAGGAAACGGCAAGGGAAAACCCTGCTTCTGCTATGAATGATTGCACGCGAGCACCTCATCCGTCAGAAGGCACTTCTTCAGATAAACGAGAACTGCCTTGCTTTTGTCACTCTGTAATTAAGTGGCCATCTGTTGGCCCTGTGTTCAGATTTATTCTTTCAAGATGGATGCCTGGAGCAGGGCTGGCCTCCAGCAGCCACGTAAAAAGTTTGCAGAAAAATATCGCCACTGAGATCTACCGAGCGGGTGTCGATCCGACAGCCAATCAGCAGCAAGGCCTTGCAGCTTGCGTGTGATCTTGTGATGCATTTTTGTCAGTCACATGGACAGCTGTATGGCCATTCTTCTGATGATGATGATGATGATAATACTTTATTGTCAGATCAAGTCTGAATTTTTTCTTGCATCACAGCAGCTCCATTTGCAACATCACAGAAAAGACAAAAATTAAGACAAGAAACAAAGACACGTACATTTAACATAACATTACAATCACAGAAGACAATAGTCAAGGCCCTTCAATGTACATTTGATCTGGGATTAAGCTCCCTATTTAATTTTAGGATTGACTGGTGTACAAAAGAGTGCTTCAGCCTAACCCTATTAAATCGTGGAACCCTGGTTCCACCATGATGGTAACAATTTGTATTCACTGTTCAGGACATGGTTGGGGTCAGAGACAATGTTGTTGGCCAGCCTTAATATGTTATTATGGTCGGCTGATTCACAAAATTTCTCAAGGGGTTGGCCTACAAGCTTTGAGCAGATTTTTATTTGTTGGAACAGTTTCGACTTTAAAGTAGTGGACAAACACTTGTACCATGTAGTATTACAATATTGCAGAACACTCATAATATCTGCTTGATTTTTTAATTATGGATAACAATAGGAACTTGGTGAGCCAAATACAATCTCTTCCGTTTTCTTTGCATTAATCTCAAGAGCCTCATTGTCATTATTATGATTGGCTGATATGAACAATAAGGGTCATGTTTTTAGGGTCATGGTCATGGAAGCATTACACGTAGCCTCTAAGGTTTGGAAAGTACCTGGTCTGGTAATTGAAAAGAGATGAGAAGAAAGCTGTTACACTGCAGGGCACCAATGACTGTTACTGCACAAAAAAATGTATATAATTATTATTATGGTACCATGGTCTGGTATCTGCTAAGGCTCTGTTCCAGTGTGTGGATGGGACCCCATGGTCTGGTATCTGTTAAGGCAGTGTTCTAGTGCATGGATGGGCCCCATGGTGTGGTATCTGTTCATGCACTGTTCCAGTTTAAGGATGAGCACCTTAGTCTGGTATCTGCTAAGGCTCTGTTCCAGTGCATGGATGGGCCCCATGGTCTAGTATCTGTTAAGGCTCTGTTCCAGTGCATGGATGGGCCCCATGGTCTAGTATCTGTTAAGGGTCTGTCCCAGTGCATGGATGGGCCCCATGGTCTAGTATCTGTTAAGGCTCTGTTCCAGTGCATGGATGGGCCCTAGAGTCTGGCATCATATGTGACCCACGAGTCCAGCTGCACATGAGGTGTGATCTGCATCCCCTCTGAACAGGCAGAATCTTCACTCTACCCCTTACGGTGTGAAATATTTCATTCAGCAAATAAAATCTCCGATTTCCAAATATTCATATGAAGTCGGTATTTCAAGTTGAACCGCTCTGCAGAGGCAAAGGTGCCACAGTTTTAATAATACTTAATCCCAAATCTTACAAAAAAAAAAAAATCTTTCAAAGCTGATGGAAAAGGAAACTGCTGTGAAAATGATCCGTGTTCACGAGTGCCTTTGGGGATTAATGGCTTGAGTCCTGTGATCTGGCGAAACCCAAATCCCCATGGCCAGGCGAACGGGCCCATGGAGCGCTGGGTCCGGGTGGTCAGGAGGTTCTGGCTCAGACGGCTTGTGTAATCAGACGTTGGCATGAGGTGGTCCCCACCCCCTCCGTTTGCCCCCCGCACACCCTCGATGGCTGACTCACAGAGGGGATTAGACATCAGCAAAGAGAAGGAACTGCTATCTTCTAACAGAATCAGACATTTTTAAAAAGCAGCATCGGTACACAGGGACATCTTATTTCGTGGATGCCAACTGGAGTTATACGAGTTTAGCAAGATAAAACTGCTTGATCAGCATGAACAAAAAGATAGAGGAATGTAGGTATATTATTTATGTCTTAATACATCTGTATATCTCAGTGCAATACATATATTATACAGACATACAGTCTGTAAATCCCTGCTGGGTCAGACATACTGTCTGTAATTCTCCTGCTGCGTCAGTCATACTGACTGTAAACGCCCCGTTGGGTCAGTTATACTGTCTGTGAATGCCCTGCTGGGTCAGCCGTACTGTACTCTGCCATAACAGTGTAGCTCCCCAACGGCACTGTTCCCCCGACTGTGTTTTTGAATCACGGTTCCCATCAGACATAAAGATCAGCTCATAAAAAAAAGTCTAATCACCTCTCAGGCAAATGAGGCGATTTGGAGCTTGTTCAACAGCGAGAGTACATCCATCACCAATGACCAATCAATCAAACCAACAACAAAGAAATAAATCCACAAAACCTTTTACAAAACCTCTACTTGCCTGTACTGGGTAGTAGAGTAACACATCTTTTGATGCTTGGAACAGCATGAACTACAATTTGATTACGAAATCCCTTGCATGAGTAATTTTACACATCCTGAAGCAGCAAACCGACTGGTACGGGCTCATAAATCCTCAATTATAATCAAGGATGTCAGCTGCTGGGCAACTAATCCTGCTAAGGCACTGTTCTAGTGCATGGATGGCCCCCACAGTCTGGTGTCTGATAAGGCATGTTCTAGTGTATGGATGGGTCCCATGGTCTGGTATTTGTTGAGGCTCTGTCCCAGTGTATGGATGGGCCCCATGGTCTGGTATTTGTTGAGGCTCTGTTCTAGTGTATGGATGGGCCCCATGGTCTGGTATTTGTTGAGGCTCTGTCCCAGTGTATGGATGGGCCCCATGGTCTGGTATTTGTTGAGGCTCTGTCCCAGTGTATGGATGGGCCCCATGGTCTGGTATTTGTTGAGGCTCTGTTCTAGTGTATGGATGGGTCCCATGGTCTGGTATTTGTTGAGGCTCTGTTCTAGTGTATGGATGGGCCCCATGGTCTGGTATTTGTTGAGGCTCTGTTCTAGTGCATGGATGGGCCCCATGGTCTGGTATTTGTTGAGGCTCTGTCCCAGTGTATGGATGGGCCCCATGGTCTGGTATTTGTTGAGGCTTTGTTCTAGTGTATGGATGGGCCCCATGGATTGGTACCGACTGAGGCCAGTAGCCCCTCAGGGTGATGCGTAATTGCCCAGCGATTGGAGGGTTTTGGTGGGCCAGTGTGACACAGTTTTAAAACGCAATGACGACCATCGCTGGTCCGCCAAGTGTCTCTGCTCCTCCTGCTAAGCTGCACATGAAGATCCTTCCTCCAATTCTCTGGTGGGACAGAGGTGTTTAACCCTCAGAAAAGTGTACTTAACCTGAACCACTGAAACTGCTGAATAAAGGGACACTAAAAGTTGCTCTGGATAAGAGTGTCTGCTAAAATGTACTCCCACATTAATGAAGACACCTATAGTGCACTCACATACATGTGCGCACACTCGCACATGTACACACCTACTCACTCCCACAGACACGCCTACACGCAAATGTACTGTAAGAGTAATTTTCTGATTGACAGTATATGTGTGTTAACATAGAGACAATCGCATGATTGAATATATCCTTTATTATCTCTTGATTATTGTTATACCATTGTAATCTTCTCCTTGCAAGTTGAATAAAAGTCATATTGATCTTTGAAAGTGCTGTGACTCTGTGTTATTGGGGAAAGATCTCACCTCTGGGTATGTGGAGATGGGAAACGGTAATTTCCCTGACAGTACACACATGCACACACACGTGTATGTCCACGCATACAGGCAGACAAACTCTCTCCTCTATTCTAACTCTCCACACTGACAAACCCCACACTCCCCCCCTAAAATCCAAGCATGCCTACCTCAGGCATAAACACACAAAAATCCACTCACAGACAGACAAGACACTTACTCACACACATGCTTATTCACCCATAATCACAGACACCCACACCTACTCATATACAATCTCTCTCTCACACACACACACATACACACACAGAGCCACACATAACCTCCCATCGCAAATGGCTCAATAGCCACACTGTTCTTCAGCCATCCAATAGGAACAGACCCTACACTTTGTGCGAAACAAAAAGCATGAAGCACTGACCCGAATCACCACAGAGCATCACGGCTTATTACACACACATACACAACAACCACTGACCAGCTCCCATTCTTGCCATTAGAGCATGGGACCGGGCATGCGCACCACACACACACAACTGCAAACACATCAGCGTGTGGGGGGAGGGGAGGGGGGGGGGGTATGATGCTTTCAAATTCTGTCAAAAAAGTTTCAGATGAAACCGTAAGACGCTAAAGCCCTGAAGTCACGTGCTAAGGCCCAAACTAACCGAGTTGTGCTTATATTTATAGGATTTATGACATTCTGCTGAAGATACTTCAGCAATCAACAGATGGATCTAAACTGAACAAACATTGAAACACATGCTCAAATAAATACTGGGTCAGTCAGGACACTGTGAATGCATTACTGAGTAGTCACATGCTAAGGCCCAAACTAACCGAGCTGTGCTTTTATTTAAAGGATTTATGATGTTCTGCTGAAGATACTTAAGGTGGAAAATCCAAAGGTGGATTTTGTTGGGATTCACTGTGAAGAGCAGGCACCAGGAGCGATCTGTCAGCCAACTAAATGTTTTCCCAGGGTGTTTCCGCTCTAAACCTCTCTAAACTTTAGACCAATCGGAAAAGGGTCTGCAGTGGTCCTCAGAAGCCGTCCAGGTCAGCAGCCTTCCCAATGCATGTATATGTCTACAGTACATATCACCAGTGTGCAAAGATATGCCTGCTAAGACAACGGCCTTAACAGGCCGGTCAAGTTCTGTTTATCGTGATTTTAAGGTCAAACATCGATTGCACTGCTTGGCACACAGCGGACGATTAAACAGGGAAAAAGCATCCCACCAGTTTTTGTAAAACAAAGACTGCCAAGTCAGCAGATCCCTCTTTCAGCCATAAATTTTTCATCCCCCTCTCCTCAGAATTTCTCTCTGTAATAGCAGGACTTCACATGTAGTGCACACATCCAGACATGGACTTTTACCTTTGACCTTTGAATAGCCAGTGCCCCTACATAATTGTAGCCGTTGCTCAATTCCGGAAGTTACCCTATCATTGCTTCGCCACAGTCATTCAAAAAAAGAGCCACACTTTACAGATACGATTGGGAATTGTAAACTTTTCAGAAAAGTAAAATGAGGGATAGATTTAAAGGTCCAAAAACATATTTGTTTGTCAGCAGGCTTTCACTTTTAATATGGGGGGAGGAACTAAGGTTAGACACTACGAAAACTGGGAACTAACATTGTGTTAGCGAACCTATACTTCATAGTCTTACAGTATCACTTTCCACATTGTACCAACCAGCCAATTATGGGTCAATGGTACATTCATCCTGTAGTTAACTGTTGAACAGACAAAAATGGGTAGTGGATGCAAGCGCTTTATTGTGCACAGTTCAAAATACCAATCAGAAAGTATGCACACTAGTAAGGAAAATTATAATGGCATATCACATACCAATAAACATTCCAATAAAATGCCATAATATCCCCCCTCAGTCTATACCAAATGTATGGACGTGAAGATTACAATTTTAATACAGTTAAGTAAACGGTAGAAAACCATTTAAATTTATAGACAAAATACTGTCCAACCGACTCTCTCATGAACATTAACAGACAAAAGCAGGCCTGATTGTTCATGTTCATTCTAAACCAGCATATCTGCACAAACTGGTCATGCAGCAGGTTACTGTACAGCATAGCAGCTCAGAGAGGCTTTGGGCAGCAAGAACCCCCCCAGGGGCACAATGGCACAATGACAGCACTGGATCCAAAACCAGCTCGTCCGTCACCCCTCCCACTGAGTCAGCGGGGCACCCAGCCCCTACGCACCTTGCAACTGAATCTGTAGTGCAGAGACACAATTACCCCTTAATTACCCAGACTAACCTCAGATTAACCAGACTGACTCTAATTATCAAGATTGACCTCAGAGTAACCAAATGACCTCAGATTAACCAGACTGACCTCTAATTATCAAGACTGACCTCAGAGTAACCAGACTGACCTTGGATCAACCAGACTGACCTCTGATTATCAAGACTGACCTCAGAGTAACCAGACTGACCTTGGATCAACCAGACTGACCTCTGATTATCAAGACTGACCTCAGAGTAACCAGACTGACCTTGGATCAACCAGACTGACCTCTGATTATCAAGACTGACCTCAGAGTAACCAGACTGACCTTGGATCAACCAGACTGACCTCTGATTATCAAGACTGACCTCAGAGTAACCAGACTGACCTTGGATCAACCAGACTGACCTTGGATCAACCAGACTGACCTCTGATTATCAAGACTGACCTCAGAGTAACCAGACTGACCTTGGATCAACCAGACTGACCTCTGATTATCAAGACTGACCTCAGAGTAACCAGACTGACCTTGGATCAACCAGACTGACCTCTGATTATCAAGACTGACCTCAGAGTAACCAGACTGGCCTCTGATTGACCGGACTAACCCCTTGATGACATGCTTAAGGCTGTTGCCCATGCTTGCTGAAACCCAACAAGGGGAAAAGGAAAAACAAGAAGCACGGACTAGAGGGGTTCCCTCTGCCCGCTAGACTCGAAAACCCACACAGATCTTCAGAGCAGATTAGCGAGCGCTGGGTCACGTGTTGACTTGGCCCGCGTTGTGTTGAGACTGGATGGGCCGCTGAGGTCCGGGCTGATAGCAGCAGACGGGTTTGATAAAGCGCAGAAGCCTACGAACCCGCAGCATTCCTCAACTCTCTCAGGACGCGTCCATCATTACATCATTACTGCATTACAGGCGTTCAGCACATGCTCTTAACCAGAGCAGCCTGCACAGCTTTTGCAGGCTTTTAACACAGAGTGCACGCATACTGAGGCAATTTAGTCTCAGCACCTCGCTAGGGTACAACAGCATTGTCCTGCATGGGAATCTAACCAACAACCTTTAGATAACTATTACACTACACCGACATACGGCACTCTGGCCAAGGGAGACGCTGCTACGGGGGCCCCTACCGTTTTCAAGAAAGGGCAAACACAGGAGCGCAGTCAGAAGAGCACAGCAGCACAGTGCAAGGACTGACTGTTGCCCATGGTAAACCAATCACAGGGCCTATGGTAAAAAATCACAGTGCCTTTGCTGTGGTATGAACAAGCGATATAGCACCAGTCTGCAGCACAGTAATGAAGATCACAATTCCCTTCAGCATTTGGAGACTTGAGCAAAGATATTACCCCTTACAAAACTGAGGTGTACGATGTGAATTATTTAATATTTTTCTCTCTTTGTTAATTATGCCCCATTCCCCATATCATTAAAATACGTCTGAGGGATAAACTGTTGTTGTAGGATCAACTGTTGGCTAGGCTATTTCAGGTTTGCCTGTGAAAGGGATGTGTTCTTATTACATTAAAATGACAATGTTGTTAGTTTTTTCTTTTTTTAAGAAAAGAAAATGACTCTACAAATAAATAACATACAAGAGTGTGGCTATTGGCATTGTTCCCAAGTTGAATACTCGATTGTAGTCAACCATTCTACCCTCCATCCCCCACCCACCGCCCGCCAGGGTCTACTTCGGTGTTCCGGCCCACATCATCCGGCCTTACAGCACAAAAAAAGCTAAAAACAGATGCCGAAAGGAAATCCGATGGGACTGACTTCCACTTTAATACAAACAAACATAGGCCTACACTTGCTTTCTGACAAGAGGCTCACACGCTTTCATCTATGAACAATGTTCAAACGCGCGATGCGGGTTACAGTTTATCTTTAGATTAAAGACTGCCGAAAAATGCAATCAAAAGTACTGGCCAAGTCCGAGCAATAATGAATATAACTAATTTGGGGTAATATAAGGCCTCATATATAATATTTTTTTACCTTCCAGCTCAGCCGAAATTAAATAACATGCAGCGTTAATTGCATTTCTCCTGTTTTGAGGCTAAGCTCCCTCAGTAAAAGCGTCTAGGTTTAAAGTAGTGTTAATACGCTGACACGGGAGCGAGATTCAGGCCATGAGAAACGCAGTAAAAGTCAGCCGGCAGGAACTTTTCTATGCGGAGACATTTTTCAAATAATGTTTCCTATTGTTAAAGGTTTTAAGAGAACCCGCGTGCCGCGCAGCAGAGTGGCTTGCTAGCTAATAGCATTAACCGACGCGATTTTACAATGCGCACTGTCGCAGGTGCTGTCCGTTTAAAAACGCAGCTAGGTTTAAAAAAGAAATAAAAGTTTTCACATTGCGCATGCTTTGACATTCCATGAAATGAGCGACAACTTTAATTTGTTTTTAGTACGTCCATACAGAAGTTTTCCAAAACATATTATGTATTTTAATTTAAAACAAGTTTCACTCTCTGATTGTCTAATCTGCATGCTCCACGGATTTCATACCGTTATCCACAAACCAAGCAAAATATGGCAAACTGACCTCATACTTTAGAACACTGGGGCTGCTCAGGGACAAAAGTGTAGACAAAACAAAGCTGAAGAAAGTAATGGAAAATCTCGACAGTATGATTACGCAGTGGTGTATGTGCCTGTGTGTTTTTGTGCTTTCCCGGTAGGCATTTTCAGTAATACTTTTGCAAGACATAATAACTACAATTTTCAGTGAAATCAGAGAGAAACAGTGGTAGAGAAAAACTCATCAAGCCCCTCCGGGAGATCTCTAACAAAAAGATAAAACACACAAGCACGCATGCGCGCGTGCACACACACACACACACACACACACACACACATCTTTGATCATCCTGATCAAAATTACAGAACAAGTTAAGGCTTGCTCAGGGAGAGCATGGTATTTCTTGGCACCAGCAAATAAACAGCTGAACATATGATAAATCAGTCTGAGCCTTTAGCTGGGTTCACAGTTTAATTTCTTAACTTTTTTCAAAATGTTTTACATTTTGTACATTGACAGGTTCCTCAATATTATTTCCTAAACCCAACCTGCACGGGAGGAGTATGCATCTCTTCTCCAGCTGTGTCTCACTTAAGTCCCCAATTTCAAAAGACAGAACTCAACTCTGTTAGCAATCCATGAGTACATTTTATTTTTGGCTCAGTTTTTGGTCAGCGGCTCGGCCCTACTTCACCAACATCAATACTGACAAATGTATGACTCAATGGGACAAACATTCACGGTCAATTTAACATGAGTTAGGTTCATGGAATTCCATGGAAAGTGATGAGGGTTGCAGCTGGCCCGATGTAGCTGGGCCTGTCGCAGCTCGGTCCGTCGCAGCTCGGTCCGTTGCAGCTCGGCCCGTCGCAGCTCGGACCCTTGCAGCTCGGCTCGTTGCAGCTCGGCCCCTTGCAGCTCGGCTCGTTGCAGCTCAGCCCGTTGCAGCTCGGCCCGTTGCAGCTCGGCCCCTTGCAGCTCGGCTCGTTGCAGCTCGGCCCCTTGCAGCTCGGCTCGTTGCAGCTCGGCCCGTTGCAGCTCGGCCCGTTGCAGCTCGGCCCCTTGCAGCTTGGCCCGTCGCAGCTCGGCCTGTCACAGCTCGGTTCGTCGCAGCTCGGCCCGTCAAAGCTCGGTTCGTTGCAGCTCAGCTCTGAACATACACTATCTGTGTCACGCCCCCCAAACCCGTATGCAGACTCTGCTCCTGTTACCTGCCCTGCCGTTCATCTGGTCTCCATACCTCACACATTACAGGCCACAACTTACTCCCCACCGCTGCTATGGAGCCTTAGGCACGGACTGCATTCCCTCCCCAATCCTCACCAGTCCCAGATACTTCCTGGATGAATGGCCTTCTTCCACCCAGATGTTGCATGACTGCTGTGGGTGCGTGTGCATGCTCGCATGTGTGTGTGTGTGCGCATCTGTGTGTGTGTGTGTGGGGGGGGGGGGGGGGGGGGCAGTGTGCTCTTTAACCCTTTAACTGTTAGACTGATGAGGCACTGTTACTTTCCCTCACTGTTATGACCTCAAGGACCAGAGAGTGCACGATTGAGGCAGCTTCCACCGTTAAAATCTTCCTCCAAGAAGACCGATTGCCTAGGACCCTGTGCCCAAATCCGTCCTGTTATTATGACAAATTTCCAGTGTAAATGATGATCAATTATTCCATACCTTTACATGATGTGTAAGACTTGAACTTCTATTGCTGCTGTACACATCAGTGGTAGGCATACACAGAAAACATAGTAACTCAAAAGACCGTTGGTTTCAGTGACACAAAACTTTAGCCTTCCCATAGGATGCTTGAATGAAAGAAAAAACTGAATTTTACCCAAGGTGACAAAATTTAACCAGGCCCACCAACAGAACAAATATTCCACTTTAAGCACAAGATCCCACTGTGTATACAGAGACCCCTCTCATCAGCCTTCTCTGATGGTCATCTTCAGTCTCTATTCCACAGGACGTCTCTGGGAATTTCATAGTAGCCTTTACATAACCATGAACAATTAACAGGCTACAGCTCTATGTAATATGTGGATAGCCACAGTTCCGCAACCAATGTTGTGAACTCATTGCAAATATTATTGGAGAACCTTCTAGAAATTGTTCATGAAGGAACTTTCTTGCAATTCTGATGTAAAGGAGATGGAAATAACGCACTCTGAAAACGTTCAAACTACAGGCAATACGAGAAACATGTCACGATATGTTAGGTAACTGGGAGGAAAAAAAGCAGCATAAATGCAATGAGCTAAAACAAACAGTATTTCAAAGTAACAACAGCAATTGGAGACCGTCCATCCCGTCCCATTCCCGCATGCCATCCTAGTTATTTCCAAGACCAAAGTAATGAGCTGTGTGGTTTACCACTATAACAACAATAAAAACAAACAGATGGGAGTGGTTATGAACAGTCTTCCAGCCTTGCACAATGAGCAGCATTATTTATGCATTCGTTACGGAAAAATATTTGAGATATTTTTGTGAGGGCGTCCAGTGGGTAGATTTCTGATAGAATGCGGGATTGAACAGGCTCCTTTTCCCCAGAAAGTTCACTTCGGTTTAAGGGCCAACCGCCAACCTTCTCACAATAAAAGCGACAACCCATCCATAAACAAATTTATTCAAATTTACTGTTACTCCGATAATCTTGTTTCCGGTTTGATTTATTCACTGTGAGTTCGGAATGTGCGCCAGACCTCCTGAGTACTTTAGCCCATCTGAAAATTAATGTGCTTGGTGATTACCTGAGAAATTCCATAACGTTAAGCAAGACATTTTAAAGCCTTTACATCCGAAACTGTCTCAATTAACTCTCATTTACGTACAGTTTTCAATTAGAAACACTGTTTGTTGCTGTGTTAAATGAGGCCGAAGACCTAAAATGTCGTAATTTGAGCTGAGCGTAGGAATTTAGGAGTTTAGGGAAGAAGACGAGTTATGATTTCCGAAAATAAACAAACGGAGAAACGCGATACACTACGGCTTTATATTACACTTGCGACAAATGAGTTCCAAAAACGTGACAGGGGACACTCCTCCTTCCCTCACACAATCGAGTGCTTTTATTTTACGTTACCAGCCTGTATGCTTTTCTTTTTTAAATAAAAATAAATAAACCAAGCACCGCCTGTTGCATAGGCGGTTCTCCACGACCATGCAGGATGTGCCTGGTCATTTGTTAACGCAGGGAAGGACAGCAAATAAACAATCATGTGTGACATAATACGGCTGACCACAGTATGAAACACTGACATTTAGGCTCTTGGCTAAACTGCTACTTCGGGTGTTCGTATTGGCAGTCTCAACACGCAGGACACAGACATTAAAAGACGTCGGCATAGCATGCAAATCAGGTATAATTAAGAACCTGCCGGTGTCGTCCAAAAATACACCTCTAATGGATGCTCGAAGTAATAGGCTAGAGGTATTTCAGTGGGGATGGACAAATGCTCCGGTCATACAAATATAGCCAACACGCGTCGTGACGAATGCTGGTTCTTGCAAAATTATTTTAACTCCAGATCCAGTACTGTTCTTTAAAAAGAAGAAACCGGCGTTTTTAATTGCCATGTCACGCACGGGTGGCCCGCCACTGCTGTAAACCCGCAGCCAGTCTTAACAGCCCGCGACTCCGTAGACTACACCTTTTACAGAAAGACCAATCCGCGGAAAATGCGAATCATACTAGTTCAGTTTTGAAAGAGCAAAAAATTCCACAGAGCATCGTGTAAATATACTAATGTAAACAGTCCACTGCGACACGAAAAGGCAAAGAAAATGCTAAGAAATATGGAATGTTTATTTGTAGCCTAATTGATAAGCAGTGGAACACTGCGATTTCGGTGCCTTCCACCCGGATCTCAACAGCAACATTGTACTTTCTGGCGTCACAAAACGCCAGGATAAACAGCGTCTGACATCGCCTCTTCTCGTGCAACGTGTAGGCTAAACACTGTTTTGCTTTGGCTACTTGCAGTTCAAAAACAAAAGTATGCAACGAGACGAGCGCGTGAAAGAATGGCACAGAGCGTGCCGCTCGCAAGGGAGAGAGCGGTGCGTCCTGGCTTCATCAGGCCGTTCCTCGCCATCGCTACAAGACGCTAGCTCGCTACCCAAGAAAATGACAGGATACTACTTCACGATCACCTATGTGCAAGCAAGACAATGAAACTTTCCAATGAATGTTCTTTGTAAACAACAGATTCTCGTAATCTCATGTTCTGCGAGCATGATCTTACATTTAGAAGCCACGGTGTTGATTGACTGCGAAAAGCATGGATCTTTTTTGTGCAAATCGGACTCCCCTTCCCCAACCTATGCCCGCCCTTCAACGCAAAAAACAAAAATGGAAACATTACATTGTTTAATCGAGTTAACCTAACATAAGAATTTGGAGTATAACAAGCACAAATTGAAAAAACGACTCATTTCCCTTGTATTGGGTAACGATGCAAGAAACTAGCCTGTGTGAAACAAGGACCTAACCTGCCTATCGTAGTCTAAGTGGACTGGCAAGCAACATAGGCTTAGTTGGCTAATTGGGTTTTTAAAAGGACCAGTTTTCTCAAGCTAGCTCAAAGATCAAATCAAAACACCACTATCCGCGCGTGTTTGCAGCCAATTCCACGCAAAGTTAGTCTACCGACCCGTCTATTCTAGACAGCTAGACAGTTGGCTACTCAGGTAGGCTACACTGAAAGTAGCTAATTTACCAGCCAAGATACATATTAGCTAGCTGGTGTAATTTCATATACGCACTGGTCTTAGAAACGTCTGGTTCTACAGTTCATCGGCAAATACAAAAAGGGAAGCATACTGCTACCTGCAGCTAGTTATCAAGTTGGAAACAAATCACTTACCTTCGATCGCTGTGGTAGGACCGACTGCCCCCAAACTAAGTAAAAATCCCAGGCAAAGCCACCCCGTTGCCATCATCTTTGCCATGGAAGATTGCGTTTCCTTTTTAAAAGATAAATGTATATATTTCAAATCTATAAAAATTATTCAGGCCAAGTAAAACTCCGCGCCCCCGGACAGCTATGGTCCGGTACCGCGCTCAGCTGTCCTGTTATGCGCGTTCTCCACCACGCACTGAAAATAAGGTAACTAGCTTGTGAGCTATCGTGTTTTCTCACCAGATAGGTGGAAGAAGCAAGGTGAATGACAAGTGTGCTAAGATTAGGCTTATAAAAAGGCTGTCCAGCCCTTTGAGGCTACGGTTTGCCTTGTGCGACAATCATGTAGGTTGCTTATTGATTATTAGTAAGCAACAGTAAAAAAAAAAAGACTTGGTTGGTCAGTAAGATGACCAAAGCATACGTCTGAAAGATGGTAGCGTTGCAACTTTGCTTTGCGTGCTCCCCGTGACAGCTATTGGTAACGTTCTTCGTAACAAAAAAAAAAAAAAACAAATAATCGCACTTCCTTCAACACCCCAACCACCTCAGTTGCTGGTGCCTACAAACTGAGCTCAAGCGACCTCGAGCTTCGGCGTTGCGCACTGGTGTGTGACGTCACTCAGTCCAATGGTATTCCGAAAAACCTGAAAAAGCAACGCGGCACCATTCGTTTGCGCAGGCGCCGACCTCCACGTTCTTTTTCGTCCTTTTATTTTCAGTGATCCGACTGAAGCGGCGATGCACGCCTGAGCCGTGTTGGCAGAACATTTCCTATAGGCCTGCTAAGAACTGACCAGATTTGCTTTAATTTCTACTTGGATTGTGGTTTTCAGCGGAATCTCAACAAGCTAGCTATAATGGCTTTTAGTTCTAGGCAAGGTAATTGAATCAATCAATCAAGTGTTATTTAGTGCACTGCCCCTTACAATCCAATTACAGCGGAACATTACTGCGGGTAATTTTAAGTGGTTTTTGAAAGACAGCACAATTGCTTTTCTGTGGCTGTTTAATTTATTCAGGGTTCGACATTGTAATTATGAGGACAGGTCTCTTTGCATTGCATAATCTCTTTGCATTGTATATTTAGGCATATAATTTATTTATAAATATGATTTTCTTAAATGGTTCAGATTTACGAAAAAGTTTAGCAGGTTTGTAGACTGTTATCCTGAACTAGGCATTTCAGTGGCTGCATGTGTTTCCTCCGGGTACTCCGGTTTCCTCCCACAGTCCAAAGACATTTAGGAAGGCTAATTGGAGACTCTAAATTTGCCCATAGGTATGAGCATAGGCGTATATTTCGGGGGGGACGCAGGGATACGTCCCTCTCAATATTTAGAACATGTGCATTTGTCCGCCCCAATAAAAACATGAAAGAATCATTTCCACCATAAATTGATGCAGAAAAGGCACAAATTGGTGCATAAAAATTCACCAGAATGAAGGAAATGAAGTGTTTGACGCTCAAAATTTCCTGGGGGAGGACCCCCAGACCCCCCCCCCCCCTTAATGTGCCCCCCCCCCCCCCAAATGTTCAAATGAAACCTACGCCACTGGGTATGAGTGTGCGTGTGAGTGAATGGTGTGTGTGCCCTGCAGTAGATTGGTGACCTATCCAGGGTGTATTCCTGCCTCTCGCCCAATGCATACTGGGATAGGCTCCAGCACCCCCCCGCGACCCTGCCCAGGATAAGTAGGATGGAGCAAGCTCTCTCTCTCTCTCTCTCTCTCGCTCAAGCAGAAGTATGAATGTCAAGAATGATTCAGTTTAACATGTTTTTGTTACCTTTTGTTTTTTGTGTTTTTTTTTTTTGCACTTTAATTGGCTCAGTTATAATTGGTGCGCAGTTTGTTTTTACACCAGGGCTTTGGTTTAACCCTGTGTAAAATAAAGCTCCTTAGTAATGCAGTACGCATACAACTGAAAATCTGTCTCATGCATAGTTCTTTGTCGCTGACCTAGTTATCTCTGCAGTGAGGCTGCAGAACCTTATCAGCTGACCTTATCAGGCTGACCCGAGGAGATTGGAGAGGGAAACTCTGTCAAGGGGCTCTGACATTAACATAACCCGCCTATATCCTGTGTGCTCCTGTTCAGGTCTGACAATGTTCCCACGACCCCGTGCGTGATTTTATTTAGGCCTCAGAGGCAGAGTGGGAAAGCATTTGTGAGCCACATCGCATCCGAGTGCAAACGTCTCACACCAGATCGCTTGTGCTGTCAGTGGCAAACATGGACGGCTTTCAGCATTGGTGGAACAGCAGTTGTGAAGTGTTCATTGTGAATGTTTTTAAGGTCTCACATTTTACGTTCACAATGAAAGCACAGGTGCGAACGCTTTTCACGACAGAGGCACACGTACAAACGTTTTTTTACAACATATGCACATCTATGAACACGTTACACAGAGGATGCACATCTACGAACACAAAGGCTTTTTCCTCACTGATGCACATCTTTCCCTCATTGCCTGATTTTAAAGAGCCCACAGACTCAACACCCTCAAAGAAGGGATGAGGAGCCAAGAGCCATTGCCCTGAAGGAGCCTGACCCAGTAAAGGCTCAAAACAGTTTAAAATAAACTGCCTTAGGTCTCGGATCGAATGTGGACCGCTCCAGTGCCAACCGTGGTCCTTGGCTCCACAAGGCAACACGCAGTTGGCAATTGCATCACCCAGAGTGTGGGAGGGTTCAGTTGATTGGAGGTCTGTGTTCATCGCTATTGGGCAACCCTTGCTGGTCAACCTGATGTCTGTGGACTGCAAGTGAAAGCTGCTTATGAAAAGTCTTCCTTCTGCTCTGCTCTGTGAGCTGTGTGAGGCTGTGAGCTGTGTGAGGCTGTGTGAGGATGTCAGCTGTGTGAGGCTATGAGCTGTGTGAGGCTGTGTGAGGTGAGCTGTGTGAGGCTGTGTGAGGCTGTGTGAGGCTGTGTGTGAGCTGTGTGAGGCTATGAGCTGTGTGAGGCTGTGAGCTGTGTGAGCTGTGTGAGGCTGTGTGGGCTGTGTGAGGCTGTGAGCTGTGTGAGGCTGTGAGCTGTGTGAGGCTGTGTGAGGCTATGAGGCTGTGAGCTGTGTGAGGCTGTGTGAGGCTGTGGCCATGTGAGCTGTGTGAGGCTGATAGTCTGCTATGAGCTGTGTGGTGAGCTGTGTGAGGCTGTGTGAGGCCATGTGAGAGCTGATAGTCTGTGGTGTGAAAAGAAGCAGCTGGTGAAACCACGTGTTTCAGAAGAGAACGGTGGATGTCTACACTCTCCCGATTAGGCATTCGGGATCACGCATGAACACAACTGCGGCTGCAGACAACTGGCTATTCCAATATCACGGTCAGAATTGGACGTGCTGGGTGCCAAATTTATAAACAAATAAGAAGTAAATAATTGGACTTCCAAATCACCTGAAAGGAGAAAGGGCGTTTTTGAAAGTTTTTGGGTTCATGCCATACACGAGCAGAGTTTGTTCAGTTCTCCACCTGTGCAGATTGTGCAGGCTCAGATGGGACTCGAATGTTGAAAAACATTTTTTTGGTTTGAAAAAGGCCACAACATGACTGTAACCCTGTTGGAAATATGAATAAAATAAGGAATTTCTGTTCAGGCTGCCCCCAGTGAAACACTCTGTCACTGAGAGACAGAATTGTGTAGGTGAGGCATAGCAGGTGATAGACCAATATCTGCGTGTGAATAGAATTTGTGTAGCATCTCAAAGAACTTTAGTGAGTGTGAATACGGGGGGGGGGGGGGGGGGTGTTGTGGGGATAACTCACTTTCTTGAACAGCAAAATCATAGCCCCCACCGTGACAATGCGCCGGGGCTGTGCTGTGTCAGAATGCTCCCCTGCTTTGGCTGCAGTCCTGCTGTGGTTACACACCGCTCTCTGAAAGCCAGTAAATAAGCATCACGCGGCTGCTGACTGCACACTAGCGGCTGTGGTTCCCTTGGCTGGGCAGCCGCTGTGTGATTGGAGAGCTGACGCGGGGCGCGTGAGGGTTGGGTATCGTCTGGACGGTAATCACCACTAGAGGTGTGGCTCCCGCCCCATGTCTCAGATTGACGATGATGTCATAACAGAGCATAGCAAGATGACTGAGGACCCAGCCGAGCAAGGAAAGGACCAATCAGGGCAGTAAAAAAACAGGAATGAGTAAAAGGCTCAATAAGCAGGCCTTTAGCTGGGCAGGGTGGGGTTCAGCCATAGACTGCAGAAAAATATGGACAAAGTTACTGTGATGTCACCCATTGACTCTCCATGGGCTTGGTGAAAAGCACTTTGAAGCCTGAGAAGTGCAGTTTGTGGGCGCCGTCTTGTTAAAATAAACAAAACTGAAATTAAACGCAACTCAATTAAATAAACTCGCGCTCGGTGTGAGCTCCCGGTCTCGGCCCTGAACTGTGGTGAGCAGCATACATTTAAGCACCTGGGCTGATTAGCTAACGCAACCCAGGTGCGTGTGCTCTCTCCGCCAGCTGGCGCAGCTGAGACCAATCCGCTTCTTCGCCAGACCGAACACGAAATCTGTTTTAAATCTGTCCTGTAGCTCATGTGTTAAATCTCTCCTGTAGCTGATGTAGCAAATCTGCTCTGTAGTTTCTGGGGTAAATCTGTCCTGTACCTTGGTGTTTTAAATCTGTCCTGTAGCTGGTACGGTAGATATGTCTTGTACCTGGCGTGTTAAATCTGTGTTGAGGATGAACTGAGGCAATCAGGGGAATAGTCACTATATCAATGTCAATTCATGAAATGGACTGAAATATTCTTTCTGACTTTTTGAGGGTAAGCTTAAACTAACTTAAAATAAATTATTTAAATAACTCTGTAACCATATATGCAAGTAAAAATTGTGCAGAGTTTATAGTCAATATTAAAACTAAAAACACAGGTAATATTACACTAAAGAAACGTCTTGAGCTATCCCTTGCCTCTCCCACCCCTTGTCTCTCTTGCTTTCGCTCTCTCACTTTCTCTGTCTTTCACAGTCCCGCTCTCTTTCTTTCTCTGTCTTTCACGCTCTCTCTCTCTCTCTCTCTGTTACCGTAGATACCACGGGCCGTGAATACCAATCCCTTCCTGAGCCCCCAGGGCCTGCCGTGGTGCAGTCCAGCAGCGGGCTTTTCCACTGCCCGCGCAGAATACGAAACACGGATCGGGTCAGGACGGCGTGGCGGCAGTCCCGACCTTTCCTTCGCTACGTCTGCTTCCTTTCAGCCTCACCTGAACGTTCCCCAGCGCTCCCGACAGCTGTGAAATCCTGCAGCTCTCTCCCGGGATGGCAGTTACGCTGTTCAGCGTGCTGGCGTGTGGTGTAACATGCAGATATCTGCCCAAAAGGGGCATAAATCTCCACCTCAAACAACTGCCCCATTTGTCCCTATTGGGTATTTTTACTACCGTGTGTTTTCTGATGGAAAAGACAACTGCTCAAATGAGAAGACTAAAATATGCACCAATATACCAGAAAGCAGACAACTTTAGGATCCGTTTCTTTTTTCTATAAATACAAGAAAATTAAAATCTGTCAGTGTCTGCATCACATGGCTGAAGAGGCAAGTGCAAGAACGGGGCTACAAGGAGATCTTCAGTGCCCGCTGGAAAGGGAAAACCTCCAGGCACATTCAATGAAAGACTTCCCCCAAGTGGTCACCAGATGTCATGGCATGCTATATTTTCACTTCCCGACGGGCGAATCACAGGCCTTGCTTGCATTTCCATATCTTTTCAGATCTTAGTTTGGTTATCAGTGCTCTGCGCTTGCCATTGTTATTGTTGGACTGCCACCATCTTGGCTCATAAGGCCTTCCTGCACGTGCGATCACAGAGGCAATGGTAATACAAAACTGAACTTCCGTGTGACACTCGCGTACAGTTTGGCCCAGTTTCCCACCCAAGGGTTAAATCCCTGTGTAGTGCTACCAGGTAGAAACCTAGCAAAGTGACCAGTACTATAAGGAACGGGAGCTTTTATCCTTGCAGGCCCAATTCCAAGGTGGGGCCACTGCCTTTGTAGCCTCGAGCAAAGTAGGGGGCGACATAGCTCAGGAGGTAATAGTGGTTGTCTGTCAGTCGGAGGGTTGCTGGTTCGATCCCCCGCCCTGGGTGTGTCGAAGTGTCTCCTGAGCAAGAAACCTAACCCCTACTTGCTCCCAACGAGCTGATTGGTACCTTGCATGGCAGCCTTTTACCGCTGGTGTGTGAGTGTGTGTGTGAATAGGTGAATGAGAGGCATTAATTGTAAAGCGCTTTGGATAAAAGCGCTATATAAATGCAGTCCATTTACCATTTAACAAAGAACAGAGCTTGAATTGCTTCGGCGGATACCTAATGGATAATATGATCATGTAAGGGGTACCATAGATATCTCCCTTCCAGTTGCCGCAGGATTGCTGCTTTATCCATGAAGCAGCTGTTCCAGTCCCCTGTCCCAGCCGTATGTAAATATGCCTACCCTGCAAACCCTTCAAGGCTCGCTGCACTTTACTGTAGTTGGTCCTTCATTTTCGGAGGAAGAAAATCAAACCGCTTCCCAATAAGTAGACGAGACATCCAGAGAAATTAACAGTGGCTTCACAACTGAAAATATGCAAAAGACACTGGAAGCATCAGAAGAAACATTTTGTGATCACCATGAAATAAAGATTTACCCAGGGCTGGCCCAACCCAATAAACAAAGTAAACATTTGTTTAGGGCCCCGCAATTGGTTCGGGGCCCCCTCCCTCCAAGATATATATAAATATATATTTTTAAAATAAATAATTGTGCTCCCTAAGACAATGGCTTTTTCATTAATCTAAATATATTTCTATTGGTGCCAAATCTTGCTGGCTGGGGCTTGGGGGGTGGTTTTCGAACGAAACAGAGACTTTTTGTTTAGGGCACCCAAAAACCTTGGGCCGGCCCTGGATTTACTTAAGCAATGGAAAGTCAAAAGTTTGGTGAAAGGAAGGAACAGCCCATGATCCAGAGCTTACCACATCATCTGTTTAATATGGTAATGTAGTGCCATGGCTTGGGAATGCAAGGCTGCTTCTGGAACAGGCTCACTCGTTTTAATTGATGATGTCATGGAGGATGGCAGCAGCACAATGAATTCGGAAGTGTACAGACAGATTTCGTCTGGTGATGCACAAAGAAATTCCTCCAACATCATCGGCTGGTGCCGGAGCAAGACAATGACCCCAAACACACTGCCTACACAGCCAAAGTATTCATCAATGGGAAAAAAATGGAAGGTTTTGGGCTGGCCAAGTCAGTCACCTGATTTAAATCCAATCAAGCATGCGTTTATCTCAGAGACTGAAGAAAGAAACCCCCCCAAAACAAAAACCAACTGAAAGCGGTTGCAGTGAATGTCTGGAAAAGCATTTCCAAAGTCATATTTTTGATGCAGTCATCACATTTGAGGGCTACGCTACCAAATATTAGACTTTCTCGTTTTGATATACTTTTAAGTTCTTTCGTTTACTTAATTTTGCACGACTGAAAATGGGCAGAACGATAAAACATATATGCATGTAAATACCATTAAATGAAAGCTGATTTTCTGTACTTTTGTCTCATATTCATTTATTTCTCAAATCCAAATGCCTTAAGCATGCAGCAAAGATAACCAGTTTCACGCTACCATTCCCATACTTTTGGAGGGCATGGTGGGAGTGGAAGCTGGCACAGCATAGCTCTACTGTCCCATTGCAATGCTGATCACTCCACAGAGAGAGCTTAGCTTGGCTTCATATGGAGAGGGACAGCAGGAAAAAGCCAGGGCAATGCACTTTTTTTATGGTCAGGGCTTATCCAGAGAAACGTTTACACCTAAATAACATATTTTTCATACCTGTACCCGCGTACAGCTGCATTTTTACTGAACCCTTTCTGGATAAGCGGTACCTTTGCTTAATGCCCATTTGGGATTTAAACCTGGAACCTCTGAAGGATCAACCTAGTTCTTAGACTGAGGTCTCTTGGTGAGTCCATTCTCATTACACAGATATCACTACACACTGATGTCACTGCACAAACTGAGATCACTGCACGCTATTTTCAGTACACACTAATATCACTACACACGATTTTCAGTACACACTGACATCATAACACACTATTTTCAGTTGGCCTACACACGAATATCACTACACACTATTTTCAATACACACTGTTCTTATTAAACACTGGCATCACAACACACTATTTTCAGTACACACTGACATCACTACACACTATTTTCAGTTGGCCGACACACTGATATCACTACACACTAGACGACTGCCCTTGCCACCTATGCCTACAACCAGCTCTGACACCACCGTTGTAAACTTCATATGGAAATACAAACATGACCATACAAAAAAAAAAAAATCTTCTCACAGAGAAGAGCTGGAGGCGGTTTAGCAATCACTTGTAATGCATTTAATTGGGTAATAACAGATATACTAAAGGGATTAATCCAGTTAATGCAATTGTATGTGGGATACATACTCGGATATATAAAATATAATACCTAAGCTGTTCATAGAGGGTGTTGATATTAAAGATAAGAAACGTACAAACACATCACAGAGGTTCTTTAAAGAAACACACAAGATTGTCCCTAGAGGTCAGTGTTTCAAAAGCAGTCAGTGACAGTGTGTTTTTTGTGGCATATCCAGCCGAAGAACCGGATCACGGTGTTGTGATGAACTCCGTGGTACAAACTCCTTTTGCGGGGGGCACAGTACGCAACCACAGTCTCCGAAAATCTGCACATTCATTGGACAACTGATGCCGAGTATCTCTTCCCTGTAATTCTCCAAGCCAACATGCAGCGCGGTTCATGTGATTGGTGTCCTGCATGGTGATGACTATAAATGACTATACAAATTTCAAAACGTTACAGCACGCATTACACCCGGAGGCTTCATTCTGATATGCTGAAATTCAGTACTGTGTTCAGGTCTTTGGGAAACAGTCGATTTCAGTCTCACAGCGAAGGCCTGAACAGTTTCTTCACTGCGCACACGGGTGCTGTCTGCGCCGCACAGACATACCCCGCTTCCAGAAGCTTCTGACCCGCTACACATCCTCCAGCCTCTGGTGGCACACAGAAAAGAAAATGGCCGTCGTATGTTTCCACCTGAATCTGGCCCGGCTCTCCAGGCCTTTTGTTTCCATGCAGCGACGCTCAGCCCAGCTTGCCGGGTTGCTGAAGTCCTGCTGTAAGCCACGAGGACAAATCTCTGCAGAACATCAGTCCTTTCAGCGAGACTCACTTCACCTCTGCCACACTTTCCTGCTTCCTGTTCCGACCGATTGGAGACAGATGCCGCGCCTGGCTTCCCGGAGGCCAGGTCCGGCCGGTCTGCAGTCCAGCTGGGTCTGCGGCCGGCTTTGAGCGACTGTCGCTCTCAGGCGCCGCGGCTGCAGCGGCCCCCGGCTGGCGAGTCAGGTGACTGAGTCCAGAAGAAAGGCCTCCAGCCGCTAAGGATCCCCAGAAGAAGAACTGAGCCACCCCGGTTCAACTCCGGACTCTATGTTCTGTGGCGAGCTTTCCTGCTCTGGCGTAAGGACAGTGATGGCGACACTCGGGCCTGTAGTGCATGGAGGGGGCAGAGACATGACCTTACACTCTCGAATCTTTACCCAGCATGCCTTGTCAACAACATTACCAGCCCCCAGCTTCCAAGCAGGACCGGCCGCATGCAGCTCCACGTCTTTCCCGCCACTTTGAATCCGTCGGACCGTCCTGCACATATCACCATTTGGCAGCAGTACCTCAGAGAACAACAGTTATGACTGAATACAGCTTCTCTGATGTCACTTGATCCCTTGAAGGAAAAGTCGTTTCTGACGCCCCTTTTTTGGAATGCCTAACTGCATTCATCATCAGCGCTTGCTGCTGCTGCCTCCCGCTATCGATTCGGGAGAGCGCGGACAAGGAAGTGACATCAGCCGCTGCTTCTTAACTTCCTGCAGTTTACCGGCAGAGCCGCCTGAAAGCCCCCCACCCCTGGGCCACGCTCGCGTCAATCACCCGTCGCCCCGCGAGGCTATGGTTGCCACTGATGCAGTGCAGAAAACAAACGGGGAAGGGGACATAGTTTTAGATAGCATAGCATAGCATAGCATAGCTACAGCTAGTAAAACCCTGTTAACCTATGGGAAGGGAAATGTTCCCTGTTCAGCATGAGGTGAGCCAGGGTTCAGCTGAAATAGGTGAGTTTTTTTTTTTGTTTCTCAGGGATTTAAAAAAAAAAAGGGATAAACAGACATGCGGATGGAGTGGTGAGGCCCTATCGCTGCCACCATCCAGCTTCTTTCATCCTCCACCCCCCCGCCCCCCCCCCCCCCCCCCCCCCCAGCACCTGTGTGTGTGTCTCTGCCTGGACCTCTAGCCCCATTCCAACTTTTTTGACTTCTGACTGTGGCTCCGCCCCCCCACCCCTACCCCCATATCTATTACAATGACAAGAATGTTGAATATTGGCAGAGGAAACTCCCACCTTCCCCACTCCTCCCCATACACAAACCCTCACAAACTGATACATATGCTGATATAGCTTTAGGATGAAATCCCTTCACAAGGAAAGGTCTATCGTGTAAATATGCTACCAAGCTCTATTTACAGTGAAAATGACATGGGTTGTATGTTTCCATAGTCTGTCTTCGGCACAACACCCAAAGAGGCCGGTGAAGTTTGGCTTCAAATTGGGAAGAGCCGAAACTTTGCCTGGACTGTTCACTGAAACCATCTCAACGTCTGTCCATGCAGTGCTTTGGCCTTGGGCCCCTCAATATTTCACTGCCAATACTGATAACAGCTAAAGAATGTGAAGCATGTAAAAAACAGCAAGAACATGCAGCCCCCCCGCCACACACAAGTGTGCACATACACACTTTTTCTCCCAACCCCATGCCCGCCCACTATACCTCTCCTCTCTGGAGTCCCAAGAAGCATGGCGAGTTCCGTGCCCAAGGACGGCTCCAGCTGTGAGCACTGTTCCGTGCTGGAAATCCTGGAACACGTGGGAGTGGACGAGGCCGGGAAGAGGAAGTGGCTGCAGCACCTTCACCACGGTGCAAATAGCACAGCCACATCCGATGCTTCACACAAAGGAGCACGTTCACCATGGTGCAAATAGCACACCCACATCCGATGCTTCACGCAAAGGAGCACATTCACCATGGTGCAAATAGCACAGCCACATCCGATGCTTTGCGTCTCTCAGACGTGTTAAAAGCAGCGCGTCTCTAGCATTCTGCTCTCGTCGCCGAATGCCCAGCCTCGTTTTCGCTCCACTCAGGTTACAAACTCTGTGACATTGATTAAAATACATGTTGTTTTTTCTGTGCAATGGCCCAGGTGTCTGCAGAAGAATAGAAAACAAAACACTCCATGGTCTTTTTCACCTGCGGCCAGATGCTTTTGGGGATTGACCCATGGATATTGTGTAGCTGTACAACATCAGTGCCCAACCTAACTAATGCTCTTGTGGCTGAATGGAAGTGAATCCCCACATCCATGTTCCATAATCTACTGGAAAACCTTCCCAGGGCAGTGGAGGCTGTTATAGCAGCAAATGGGGGTCCAACTCCATATTAATACCCATGTTCTTGTTGTTCTTCTGGCCAGTTTCTATCATTGACGCTACTCTGAAAATGTCAAATAAACTTAAAATAATCAATGAAGCTGCCATTGATCATTTAGCAAAAGCACTCACCACTGAGAGATGCTGTTATCTTTATCTTTGTGAGGTCTTGTAACATGTTATAATGTAGGAATATGACCACATGTAGGAATATGACCATGTGTAGGAATATGGCTAGATGTAGGAATATGACCACATTTAGGAATATGGCCACAAGTAGGAATAGGGCCACATGTAGGCATATGACCACATTTAGGAATATGACCACATGCAGGAATATGGCCATAGGCTGTGTTGTCTGTATAGGTTGGATGGCGAGGGAAATGGGAAATTTGTCATTTTTTTCATTTATAATAATAATAATAATAATAATAATAATAATAATAGTTTATTTGTACATTGCTTTTCTTACATGGTGCACAAAGAGCTTTACTGTTTGAGATGAAATTAAGAAATACAACAGAATAAAGGCAATAAACTTGAATGAAACAGTAATTTATGTAGTCACATAATAGTGAAAACAACTTTAAAAACTGTTTTAAACTAGATTTAAAATACACAGACAGAGGCCGGATAAAATCTGGTAAATTATTCTGTAAAATTGGAGTCCCCACTGCAATTCCTTGTTCCCTCATGTTTTGAAATGTGTGATTGGGACAGCAAGGAGGTATAAGGAAGCGTGCGGGGGTTTATACTTTTATTTCTTTCTGTGCTTTGCTTGATTTAATTTTGGTATACGTGAGACTCCACGGGGAGAAAGCGACTGGACATCCGAGCCCAAGCCGCAAGCCCGTCAGCCGCAGATGAAATGATGCCATGCTTTGTATGAAGTTCACTCGAGCGCGCTGTAGTCAGTCACGCGTCACCACCCAATCAAATCAACTCCAAGAGCCTCTTATAATCAACATTTGAAACCCATACGCTTCCTTTTTAAAAACACGCGCAATCAGCTGCTATGTTTATTTTGAAAAGCAAACCGATTGCATCAACCCGACGAACTCCGACAGGGATTAAACTCGGACATTTCTCTGCCAGCACTCTCTAGATTATGAGGCTGTACAGAAAACAAGGTTTCAGTTATTGGAACAGTGAAACGTAAACAAAAAGTGAACATATAAGTCTAAACTTCACGCCTACGTTTTTCACGCAAATGAATGAAGCACTTCAGCACCTCGAAGAATAACCATGATGCGGTGTCAGAAATGCAGCGTTAGGAGCAGTTTCATTTCAGTTTCAGTCAATCCATAAAATGAAATTTAACTCATGAGTTTTTAAAAAAATGGCTGGAGTGGATTTGTGGTTTTCACCACCCCTCAATCCTCTCGCCTACTTTTTATCTGAAAGAAAAGGCTATGAAGCGACTTTTATCGGTCAAAGTAATTATATTACTTGTTTTCACGGTGATACAGACAGTACTGTGGTAAAAATACACAGAGAGAAGACTACACACTCCCGCGCACACACACTGCCCAAGGGGCTAATCAGTGCGCACTGAGGCTAAAGTCAGGACGTCAGGGAGGTGTTACGTTGCTTAGCAACATGCCTGTTGGTTTCCCAAACATTGTTACCACCAACTGAAAGGCTGCAATACAGGGTTCGCTGAAGCCTGTTGTCAAAACTTCTGTCCATGAGTGCGCCGTTTATTTGCGCGTGACACACATAACGCCTCCAAACACTGGTCAAATCCGTACTACTAGCAGATTTATTTACAACAATTAGCAAACTAAAAATGGAGATGAATATTGAAATATTGACACAAGTACAGATTTTGAACAATAATCAGAGTGACAGAGAGGTTTATTAAGACTTATCTCCATCCAGAGAAATCAACTGCTATTTCACTATTTAAAAAAAAAAAAAAATCAGGGCTGGGTCAGATAGTTGTTTTGTACTTGAAGATCATAATCAATACTTCACTATTTTCTCCATTAATAAAAGCCTTTTAAAATCAAACACGCGCCCATCAACAAAGACGGCTGCTTCCTCATAACGTTGTGGATAGGCCAGCACATTAGCCCATTCCTTCTCTCCAGCCAGTAGCCCTATAGGGCAGTACTCTTTATTAATTATCTCAAAATAAATGTACAGTGCCTGAAGTTCCGCATTTCCGTAGCGCTACACCGCTCAAGAGACGACTTGTAAATTGAAAAACCAAGTCGAGTAGGATGTATTCTACACACTGACTTAATCACAATATTACCAACAAAAACTACAGTACAAATGAGATGTTTTATTCAACGAATGCGCTTAATAAATTCATTTCTGATAGGCTTAGATGCGTCATATGGGCTGTTGAGGCCAATCAGATTCGAAAGAGTTGACTTTTCGCCGAGGCAAAAAAAAAGCCCGTTAAATGTCCGGTTTGAAGAAACGCTCTTAGTATTTACAAGAGTCCATTCAGTGAACAGAGTGCATGGCTTTAGCTGTGCGCTTTGTAAATCAGGCGTGTCTAAAGGTGCTTTTCGGCGGCGGCAGCAGCGGAGACAGCAGTACCCCAAATCGCTTTCCCATATTCCAAACCGAGTTTCCCGAGCTGACGTCAGCTGACTGCCTTGGCTGCATTCGCCACTCCGGACATAGCTAGGACTGTAAAATGCTGCTCTCCGTTCCACCAAGGACAGGAGTCAACCCATACAACGGCTATAACAGTAGAAACAGCAAAAAGGTAATGCAACCTTGCGACTCGCATCCTTCTATCGCTCATGGCCGGTAAACGGGAGCTCATTCCTGTATCTGTTGAGGCAGTACGACTGTGTGACTTTAAGCTGCAGTGTCCTTGAACGCGGAGCGTACAGAAAAGCAACTTCAGTAGCCTACTCGTAGCAGTGTATCCAGCTAGCGATCGACTGGAGACCGCAGCCGCTCACGCTACTGTACCGTTCTGTAGCCTCTGAAGCTTATGCAGTAGCCTAGTATGAACATTTACATGTTGCTGTTCCATACGCTTCTATAGCCCCGTTCGGATCTTTGCGTGTTTTCGGGGTTTTCGTGTCTGTCAACAGAAAGTGATTTAAACGGAATGAAGTTGGAAAGCGAATGGTGTAAATAATATAGCTCATTAGCCTGCCGAAGGGTGGGGGTTGTGGTCGTAATGGAAGCAGAAGGAATTGTTTGCGAGCTTAAAGTAATCGATTACTAGCCCGCTTCGCACCACGAACGGCGGTGGCTTTGAAGGTGAGAAAGAATCGCGTTTTCGCAGAATACATAAGTTTGCCAAAGTTTTTTTAGTCAAGCGAATCGCCCCACCCCTAAAATATCCCATTGCGATGACGGGACACGATAATTTCTTGCCGGAATTACGAATAGGAATGGCACAGCAACGATCAGTGATGGGGAGAATTGTTCATTTTTCCTAATCAAAGACCGAAATGTTACAATTTTAACATTTGTTCGGTTGCTTACGCATTATTTAGATTAAAGGTTTCATTTTCAGAAACAATTTCAATTTGGACATAAATTCAAGCTCCAAAACATACAAGGCCCTTGTTTTTTCCCCCTATTGTTTACTTTTGGGTTTTATGGTGTGTTTTGAGCGGCTTCAAAATAGCGCTGGCTTTGTTTAGCAACTTAGCTCATGGGAGGAAAACACCTTAGTGCCTGGAGCTGCAGGAATAAAACTGCGTATTGATCAAAACCGTAGGCTTGTCTATGTTGTCTAGATATCTACATTCCAAAAGCTTTTTTCACATAAAAACATACACGTGCAGAGTCATCTGAGAAAACGGTTCCATTCCAAGTATTCGTAAACGTTACCGTTTTGTATAATTAACGGTAAGGCCTTTATCGTTGCCATACATTTGCTTATGCGGAACCCAAGCCATTTCAGAACTTTGATAGTTCGAAAAGTTTAACTAACCTTATAGGCTTCTAAAAGAAATATAGGCTGCAGGTTTATTTGCGGATCGAATAACTTATTATAAGACATTACGCAATTATGTCATGTCACAAACTAAAAAAAGCTATCTGTAATGATACGGAATAGTTGCAAACAAAATAGGCTACGCATCTCGATTTCTGTGGCGAAAGTTTTTTTTTCCTGACTAGAAAACGTAGTCTTTCATAGTCATAATTTTGGTTGAAGTCGGCCGAAATGTTCCTGATTAAATTAAGACGAATACACTGTAATCAATGAATACATTTTCACTGTGAAAAACCTAAATGGCCCAATGCTTCGAAACATTAGTAAAAGTTATTTTATCCTGCTGCGCGACTGCTCATTGACTAAACGTCCACGCTTCCCTTCAGAAAGTGTTGTTCGTCTTGGTTCTTTTGACTGATAAGGTAGTGATTAATATACCGATAGAATAATTTGAATAATTGCCTGTGGTCATCATATGGTTTCAGCTGAGACAAGGCAATGTCAATTCCCGAACGTAATGAAGCGGCGTAATGCTTAAAAAAAACATGCGATCTGCTTTTCAAATCATGACTAATATCTAGCCTATGTTTTCCCCTAAGTGTTTGGCAGCGCTGTCCTTCCCACGCACTAGATCGTTTAAATTGTATGTTCAGTTCTGTTTTGTTTTTCCACACCGTGAATGTGATTTATAAGGCCGTGGAAATGCGATCGCAGAGATGGATAATGTCAGACGCACAGTGTGCGCTCCTCCGCGCGGACACCCGGGCGAGAAACGCGCGCATCAGGCGGCCTGCCTCGACATTCCAGGCATTCGAGGAACATGTAATTAACCGTCTACGTCACCAGTTCTTTCAGGCTACCTTCAGCACAGATTCGCTTTTGTCGGACTCTTCCTATCATCTGTATCTGTGCGCGAAACCTCTCCCCTTTTGGGAGAGAATGGAAACGTGTAGTTTGTAAAAAAAAAAAAAAGAGAGGATATGATAGCATTGGTATTTATAGGGAGGAATACACAATTGTGTAACACCCTACAACCGGAGACAGAAAGGAATCTGCCCACCCAACGCCCAACCCCCCCCCTGCCTATAACATGATACTCTCTCTGTGTTGGCGACATAGATTACACTTGTTATTTGGGCAAAAAAACGGATGTTCCCGATTATAGGACTGTTGATGTACTGTGTGATCTACTGGCTTGTGATTCTGAAATCGGGCAGAAGTTCAGCCCAGGAAGAATCCATGTGGAAATCCACAGAGACTGACATGTTATATTTTCTCGTAGACCTGCTTTTATGTTTGAAGTTTATTTTACTTACTTCTAGTAGAATTCCAGACCCATATATCAGGTGTTTCAGCTGCAGTCCTTGCTGGGAGGGCTGGGAGGTGTTAAGTCCCCATTGCATTTCAGTCTGAGCTCTAATTAAATAAATTAGTTAATTAGCTTCAGGGCAACAATTTCCTTTGTTTAGCAAAATGTAAAAGGGCTTTAAAGGACTGCAGGATGGGGGCTTTGGAGGGCCTGAGGAATGAGAGGTAATTCTCTGCTTTTGTATTTGGACAACGGCTGGGCGGAGGGAGAGAGAGAATAGAGAGAGCGTGTGCAGAAGCGGATTTATGGGCTCGGTGAAACGAGGGTGAGAGGACAGGCTGAAAGGGTGAGCAGGTGCGGTGAGACCAGGGTGTTACTCCACACGTGGAGCCTGAGGGCCGGTTCCTGTTCCTCGCTGGGGACCAGGGGTAGAAACGGGGTGCTTCAGCATTGAGCTCGTAACTGCCCTCTCTCTCTCTCTCTTTCTCTCTCTGCCTCTCTTTCTCTCTCTCTTTGTCTCTCTGTCACTCTCTCTCTCTCTCTTTGTCTCTCTCTCTCTGTCTCTCTGTGTCTCTGTCGCTCTCTTTCTCTCTCTGTCGCTCTGTCGTTCTCTCTCTCTCTGTCTCTCTGTCACTCTCTCTGTCTCTCTCTGTCTCTCTGTCTCTCTGTCTCTCTCTCTCTCTCTGTCTCTCTGTCTCTGTCACTCTCTCTGTCTCTCTGTGTCTCTCTGTCGCTCTCTCTGTCGCTCTCTGTCACTCTCTCTCTGTCTCTTTCTCTCTGTTGCTCTCTCTCTCTGTCTCTCTGTCACTCTCTCTCTCTATCTCTCTCCCATCGCTCGCTCAGGAGACAGAAGATGGTAGGCGATTCCAGGAAAGTGAGTCGTTTCATTATGAGGGAGGTCATCTCAAAACCAGATGGGTTGTAAGCTGCAGTTTCCTAACTGGATTGGCTAATACTAACCCTGCCCCTCCCTTCAAGCCGCTTAATGTCCTCCACCAAAGAAGCGTTGTTCATTACGATCTTAGCACGTAGCAGTCTGTGCCATTCCAGGTTTCACAAGAAACCTGTCTGGTTGCTATTTGGAGCCCAGCTATTGGCATTTAGGCTCTCCTACTATTGGTGTGCACTCCATTCAGTACAGTAACATGCTTTTAGTGGGACCTGGAATGGCTCAAACTGCTGAACATGGAAATGCTGTCTATTGCCCTGGAAAGTAATGGGCTCCTGAACCCTTGGTCCTAGTAAGCTGGTTTTTTGTTGTTACTCAGCCCTGAATTGATCTGCTGGGTGGCTCGTTCTGTTAAGGCACTGGTCTAGTGCGTGGATGGACCTCAGAGACTGGTACTGAATCCAGCCTGTACCACTGCGGACTGTGGCCGACACCCCCACAGTTGGGGCTATTGTTGCCCAGTGATGGGATTGCTTCTGTCGGCTGGGATGGCAGTGTGTTGTCGTGCACCACTGACCTGCCTACTTGCAAACAGCGGTGAGGTAAGAAGCCGCAGCCAACATCACGTCCTTTGGAGGAGAGCTCAAGCTTGTCCTCGCCCTCCCAAGTCAGTCGGCGATGAATATGATTTGAGGATTCCAAACTGGGGAGAAAAAGGGGGGAAAGCATAAAGAAAGGCAATGGATTGCAAAGGTCACTCACCTCACCTGGCTTGGGTCTTAATTGGTTGTTGATTTCAAAATGAGAACAGAGTCAAGAGCCAGTGGTTTGGGACCCTTTTCGTAAGGGATGACACGTATCAGTAATACTTTTATGCTATTGCTCGGTGCTGTAATGTCACGGTAATATTGGTGAGATCAGGGCCTCCTTGTAAAGAATCACTCACAGAAGCACAAGCAGCAGTGGCCTCTGGGTGTGCGCCTTCATTTCTAAGCTTCGAAGACACACCCACAACAAAAAAAGACAGCAGATAGGTCATCCTCCTTATGTTTTTTTTTTTTTTTTTTTTTTGCTTCATTTTGACAAAGGGGAAGCAGAGAGGCAGTTATAGTGAACAGTGGGGTCACAATACAGATAGTGTCATGGCGGGGAATCACCCTCCTGTTGCCTGAAGGGATTCGTATTCGGGTTGGAAGTCAGCTCGCCTACGGACTGGGGCCACAGCCTCCTGGGAAACCAGCTTTAAATAGTGTTTAAGCGCAGTGATTTTTTGGCCGAGCGCAGGCCGTACCCACAATTCCCTGTCAGTCAGAAGCGGGAGAACCGGTTCGGAGGCATCTCGACAGCCGGCTGATGTTCACCTGATGACGGAAACCCTGACAGATTGGCTTTAAACATGTGTTACCCACAAACGAGGACCCACGTGCAGACACCCCCCCCCACCCCCTGAGAGTGGGCTTGTGCTTAAACCCAGGTTACAAGCTGGGACAAGGGGCCTGTCCCTTAACTGTATCCAGCTCAGACTATCTCCATGGAGGATCACAGTATTCGGTTATTCAAGCGCTCTGCTGTAAGGTCGCTAGCTCTCATTGCATTTTTGAATTGGATGTGGTTATGTCTTGTGAATTAACAAAAGGATGAAAATAAAATTCATCATGTGTCATTAAAAATTTTTTTTTCTCATTCTAATTTCTTTGCATCAATATTCATGAAGGTGAGCCCAATAACCCTGCATGCAATAACAGATAATTGATATTATTAATTTTTTTTGCCCTCAAGTGTGAGTTTTTATAGATGAGTGAGTCATTATTTTACACAAAAGGAGCTGCAGTGTCTCACAGTGGTTGAACTTCGGCAGGGGAGAAGGGGTCTCACAGTCTCCGGGTTCAGTTCTTGGTTTCTGTGTCATCAGTTTCCCTCCCTCTCAGGAGTCAGCACTGGTGCAGTCAGGATTCTGTACTGGTGCAGTCTGGAGTGGGTACTGGTGCGGTCAGGATTCTGTACTGGTGTGGTCTGGAGTGGGTACTGGTGCAGTCAGGAGTGGGTACTGGTGCAGTCAGGAGTGGGTACTGGTGCAGTCAGGAGTGGGTACTGGTGCAGTCAGGAGTGGGTACTGGTGCGGTCAGGAGTGGGTACTGGTGCAGTCAGGAGTCAGTACTGGTGTGGTCAGGATTCTGTACTGGTGCGGTCAGGAGTCGGTACTGGTGCGGTCAGGAGTGGGTACTGGTGCGGTCAGGAGTCGGTACTGGTGCGGTCAGGAGTGGGTACTGGTGCGGTCAGGAGTGGGTACTGGTGCAGTCAGGATTCTGTACTGGTGCAGTCAGGAGTGGGTACTGGTGCAGTCAGGATTCTGTACTGGTGTGGTCAGGAGTCGGTACTGGTGCGGTCAGGAGTGGGTATTGGTACAGTCAGGATTCTGTACTGGTGTGGTCAGGAGTGGGTACTGCTGGCTACGGCGAGGAGTGGGTACTGGTGCGGTCAGGAGTGGGTACTGCTGGCTGCAGTGAGGAGTGGGTACTGGTGTGACTGGGAGTCAGTACTGGTGCAGTCAGGAGTAGGTGCTGGCATGGTTGGAGCTGTGGGAGTGCATCCATGCACAAGAACACAGCACTGATTTTTACTGGTCAGTGGTAAGCAACATGTTAGGCAGCTGCCATGGAGTCTCCTGGCTTGGTTTCAACCCACAAGTATTCTCAGAACCACCTTAAGGCCTTCCCCAAGGTCTTAGCCTGCAGGTTTCTGGCGCTGTAGATTATATGGTATACTCATGCATTAAAAATACTATTAAAAAATGTTGATGAATTAATGAAAACCCTACATAAATAAACACGGAAAGCGCTAGCCTACTCCTTCATTGCCCCCCTCCCCACCCCTGCCTCTCCGCCTGGGCCCAGCTCGAATTGCAGGGATTAATGCCTTGGAATTCCTGGAATTCTGGCCTCAAACAATTGGCTCATGACCGAGGGGCGTGTTTGATTTTTGGGAAGTAGAGTAGTTGGGGTTGGGAGGGGGGATGGTAGTGAAAAGCGTTTCACTTACACAGTTGGGGGGGGGAGTAAAACCCCACATTTAGACCTCCAGCTCTACGCTGGGAGGAGGGAAGTGTGGGGAGAGGAGAGTTCTTGTTATTAATAAAACTCTGCTTTCCAGGAACCCCTCCCCCCACGTTTCCTTTCCCCTCCTCCATTCCTCCTTTTCTCTTTCTGTGAAACTCCTGCCTTTCCTCAATCTCTGAAATGTCTGTGCAGATGTTTTCTCGGTAAAGACAGAGGCGTGGGTAGTGTTCTAGGGGAGAGGTAAAGACGGAGGGGTGGATAGTGTTCTAGGGGAGAGGTAAAGACGGAGGGGTGGATAGTGTTCTAGGGGAGAGGTAAAGAAGGAGGGGTGGATAGTGTTCCAGAAGAGAGGTAAAGATGGAGCGGTGGATAGTGTTCTAGAAGAGAGGTAAAGACGGAGGGGTGGACAGTGTTCCAGAAGAGAGGTAAAGATGGAGGGGTGGATAGTGTTCTAGAAGAGAGGTAAAGATGGAAGGGTGGATAGTGTTGTAGGGGAGAGGTAAAGACAGAAGGGTGGATAGTGTTCTGGGGAGAGGTAAAGACGGAGGGGTGGATAGCGTTCTAGGGGAGAGGTAAAGATGGAAGGGTGGATAGTGTTCTGGGGAGAGGTAAAGACGGAGGGGTGGATAGTGTTCTGGGGAAAGGTAAAGACGGAGGGGTGGATAGTGTTCTAGGGGAGAGGTAAAGACGGAGGGGTGGATAGTGTTCTAGGGGAGAGGTAAAGACGGAGGGGTGGATAGTGTTCTGGGGAAAGGTAAAGATGGAGCGGTGGATAGTGTTCTAGAAGAGAGGTAAAGATGGAGCGGTGGATAGTGTTCTAGGGGAGAGGTAAAGACAGAGGGGTGGATAGTGTTCTAGGGGAGAGGTAAAGACAGAGGGGTGGATAGTGTTCTAGGGGAGAGGTAAAGACGGAGGGGTGGATAGTGTTCTAGGGGAGAGGTAAAGACGGAGGGGTGGATAGTGTTCTAGGGGAGAGGTAAAGACGGAGGGGTGGATAGTGTTCTGGGGAGAGGTAAAGATGGAGGGGTGGATAGTGTTCTAGGGGAGAGGTAAAGATGGAAGGGTGGATAGTTTTCTAGGGGAGAGGTGAGTAAAGGTGAATCTGCGATTGCAAACCGGGGGGGATTGTGAGTTTGGATGGGCGGATAAGGGTGAAGATTGCGATCGTGGTCTTAAAGTGCCCCAGTGGAAAAAGTCCATCCAGTCCATCAGGCACGTGTTGGAATTGCTAGATTTGTGCATCTTGAAGACGACAGAGCTAATCATGGCTGAATAGCAGCTAGTGTGTGAGCTGGGAGAACAGAGAAGCGGGCCCCATCAAGTGCAACAGTTTGCCAAGTCTTGCAAAAGAAATAAACCATGTGGAGGCGGTAGTGTCATGGCTGAGGCATGTAAGGTTGCTTCTGGAAGAGGCTCACTCATCTTTACTGATGATGTAATGGAGGATGGCAGCAGTAAGATGAATTTGGAAGTGCGCTGACTGATTTTGTTTGCCTACGTACAAATAAATTCCTCCAACCTCATTGGAGGAGACAATGACCTGCAGCAAGACAATGACCTCAAACATACTACCTATGAAACCAAAGCATTCATCAAGTTTTGTACTGTCCATGTCAGTCACTGATTTAAAGTGAGCATGGAGCATGCATTTCCCTTGCTCAAGACTGAAGAAAGAAAACCCTTGAAACAAAGATCAGCTGCGAGTGGCTGCAGTGAAGGCCTGGAAAGCCATTTCCAAAGAAAACAGCAAACATTTGCTGATGTCAGTGGGTCATAAACGTAATGCAGTTATTGACTTAATTGCTTTGATTTCTTTGTAAGGTCATCCAACTTCATTTTGCACAGCTGAAAATGGGGGGAGTGAATATAAAATATTTGTAAAATGGTATCTAAATATAAACATATCTAAATATGAAATAAAAGCTGATTGTCTGTACTGTCATATTCAATTTTTATTCTCAAATCCAAATGTATATAGTAAAAATGACTAATTTCACTCTTATCCTTAACATAGATTTGGAGGGCACTGTATGTGTGTGTGTTTGTGTGTGTGTGTGCGTGCTCGGGATGTGTGTACAGTGTGTTTACATGCTGCGTTTCCCATGGGTTCTCTCCGGTACATTGTCCTGGTCTCACCTGTCTTTTTACCCCTCTGGGTTCCTACACCTGCTGTCTCTGTCACATCATCATTCAGCCCCTCCCCCTTCCCCCCCAGGTCTCTGCTGTACACCTGGCTGTGTGTCAGGGTGGATTATCTGTGAGCACGGGCAGGCGTGTTATATAAACATGATGCAGAGCCGTTCCTCTTCTACCTCTACTATATCTTAATCTTAATCTACCTGTACCCGTACCTATATCTATCTGTTCCTGTACCTGTGTATCTGTTTCTGTAGCTCTGCTTACATGTTCCTGTATCTGTGTCTTATCTGTTCCTGTAGCATTGCTTACATGTTCCTGTACCTGTGTATCTGTTTCTGTAGCTCTGCTTACATGTTCCTGTATCTGATCGTCTTATCTTTACCTGCATTGCTTACATGTTCCTGTACCTGTGTATCTGTTTCTGTACCTCTGTTTACCTGTTTCTGTGCCTGTGTATCTGTTTCTGTAGCTCTGCTTACATGTTCCTGTACCTGTGTATCTGTTTCTGTAGCTCTGCTTACATGTTCCTGTATCTGTGTCTTATCTGTTCCTGTAGCATTGCTTACATGTTCCTGTACCTGTGTATCTGTTTCTGTAGATCGGTTTACCTGTTTCTGTGCCTGTGTATCTGTTCCTGTACCTCTCTTTACCTGTTTCTGTGCCTGTGAGGTGTGATTGGCATCCTGTCGCTGTAGCTCAGAGAGCCACAGAAAGTTAGCATGCAGGCTTCAGCGCTCACCTGTGTGGCCCTACCACCCTCTGAAGAGCTGCTCTACACAGAACACCAGTCATACTCTTAGCAAGGGTTTGCACACAGTAAAGGCATATTCACACATCACACACAATCTGCACAAATCTGCCTGCATGCTCTGTCTGTAAGGGTGTTACCACTAGGGGTGATGTGTTTATACGAGCAAACAAGTACTTTGCCAGCAGACTCATAATTGTTTAGAAAATTTTTTTTAATGATAAATATTTTCTCAAAAAAAAAATCATAAATTTCTTTAGTAAAGGGTAAAAGTGCGTATAGCCAGCATGTTGTGCTATTGGCCTGTTGATTGTTATTGCGTCCTCTAATGTTTGTCACAGTGGCAATGGTGCAAAACAGCCTTATTTTTATGTTGGAATTATTTTGGGCTAGCCTATGCCTTTGATGCTTGTCAGGATCCATACAATGGCAAATCGGAGCAAATGGAAAAGCCATATGTTTTCTCCAGTGAGCATTGTGCGTTTGGGTTCTTAACTGTCGCCATCATGCTTTTTAAATTGTTTTGGTTTAGAACCACTGTCAAGTGTAACGTTAACTTCATTTAGTGGCCATAAGTTACTCAGGCCATAAGTTTTAAGATGTAGCCTATCTTCATCTATTTCCATCTCTTAGTTTCCCAGAATGGCTAAATAAATCATTTATCTTAATAACACAATAATAATAATAATAATTTATTTATTAACAATGTCTGTAGCCTATCACTCTACTAAAACCTGAAGATTTTTGGAAGGGGGATGGATAGCTGTCGGGCGCTTATTCACTTTTAATCAGTGTACAGTTCTAATGGATTCACATGAAATGAGTGTAGATTTTTCAATATTATTGAAATGACTTGCTTGAGTGCATGAAAACATGCTTGTAATCTTTTAGAGAAAATTGGCCTCACCGAGCTTCCACGCCAGCAGCTTTAAAATCAAAAAACAGGAACAAAAACCGGGCAGCTTGTACATGATCACGAGGAGGCCGTTTGTTCGCGAGGTGTGAGTTCCAGGTCAGTACAGTTCACAGTTCATTGTTCTGCCGTGCTATAAATGTCAGCAGAAACACAGTGACAAGGTGAACATGGTTCCTGAAATCACTTCAGACGCCTTACAAACGCGAAGGCTTGCCCGCTGTTTTCTTAAGCTGCGGTGAAAGGACTCATAAGGTGCTGCTGGTGCCAGGGGAAGAGCCCGTGGCCTTTGTAGGAGAGCCGCAGCTCTGTGGGGGTCCCAGCCGGCGACGGGGACGTGTCTGGGCTGGAATGTTGTGTCCTCTTCATCGTACAGGAATGTGCTGTGTGTGAGGTTGACTTCAGACAACCCGGTATTCCAAACTGCAGCCTCCCACAGCAAACTGGGGACAGACTTACTCTGGTAGTGCCGCTGGTTCAGGACCAAAGAGCCATGTTTCTGCACGCTGGACACGCATGCCTTCACACAGCGATCCTCACCTTTGCCTGAGCACCATCCTCGCCTTTACCTGAGCACCATCCGCACCTTTACCTGAGCACCATCCTTATCTATACCTGTTCACAATCCTCATCTTTACCTGAGCACCATCCTCACCTTTACCTGAGCACCATCCTCATCTATACCTGTTCACAATCCTCATCTTTACCTGAGCACCATCCTCACTTTACCTGATCACCATTCTTACCTTTACCTGAGCACCATCCTCACTTTTACCTGAGCACCATCCTCATCTTTACCTGAGCACAATCCTCACCTTTACCTGCGCACCATCCTCATCTATACTTGTTCGCAATCCTCATCCTTACCTGAGCATCATCCTCACCTTTACCTGAGCACCGTCCTCACCTTTACCTGAACACAATCCTCACTTTTACCTGAGCACTAATCTTACCTGCAAACCTCACCTTTACCTGAGAATGAATGTCAGAATTAGTGCACAAATATTTATTTTTAATAATCTGTTTGAATAACAGCTTGAGAAATTTCTAAGCCAAGTAAACTATGCTTTGTGTGTCTGTGTTGATGAGGGATTGCAGTGGATGCAAAAATGTGCATGAGGGAAGAGGAAGAAGGAGAGGCAGAGGCTTTTTGCTGAATAACAAAAAATCCTGCTTTGACACAAGTCTTTTAGGAAATGGTGGAGTCAAGATTATGGCTAAAAAAGAAGTCTTCTCAAGCAGAGACTCAGGGGATAGCATGTGGCCTGACAGATCTAAAGGAGCGGTTCACTTACTGGAGTTTTTATATTAGTTCAGTTTTAGTGGATGTTCTGGATTGGCCTGGACTGTTTTTGTGTGATATGAAGGATATTGTAGATTTAGAAGTTTCTTATGATCTGCTGTTTTTATAACAGCTGGTATGGGGGCTTTTTCGACTTTGTGGTTTGAAGCAGGAACATAAACTTTTAGTAACCCCAGAGCAGTTTGTACAACCATAAATACCCAGTTATATATCATGTTGGTACTTTTCTTAAGTGCTTCAATCTCAGGCTGTATCATAGGAAATAGTTCCATCCAAAAACAAGATTAAGCAAAACAACAAGTGCCTTTTAGCTCCTGATCCTTGTATGTCTGTTATGTTTTTTGTTTTTCTGTTTTTTTTGGTATGTTTTTAATATGAAACTTTTACTTTTCTGCTGCCATCTTTACCAGGACTCCCTGGCAGAAGAGATATCGTATGTCAGTGGGACCTTCCTGGTTAAATAAAGGATAATAAATAAATAAAATAAATATTGAAGAGTAATCAGGTAATATACACATGCGATAGGCTTAATGTCACTGTACAGGGTGCTTTGGAGTGTAATTTCTTGCTTTAAACCGCAAAAACTCTGAATGCCCCTTTACTTCAATTCTAGAGCCAGCAGGTCCTTCTAAACTTAAACTTGTAAAGAATTCTTTGTTGTATATAAAAACCCAGTTAAATGAATACACAAAAACTGAAATACTATTTTGAAAAAACGTCCGTGAACTATCACCTTAAAAAAGGGAGAAGATCAGGGATGATGAGGCGATGACTTTTGAGCTATTTGAGTGTGAATGATGTCACTCGCTGGAAATATCCGAAAGCAGAAGTGAAAGAAGTCAGGGCCGCTCGCTGTGTGGGCGGCCCTGCAGGAAGACGGAGCCGGGCGTGCGAAGGGTTAGCGTCGTCTCCTGCTGCGGAGCGCCAGCTAGCCTCACCTTCATCGCGCTCTGAAGAGCTGCTGTTAAACATGGCCACTGCAGCTGCATCCCACCTCACAGAGAAGAGAGAAACCCTTTTAAAAAAACTCCGTAGTGTAGCGCTGGAAAGCGTGAAGATTTTCCTGGAGAGCCACACATGAAACTGGCCTGTAGAAATAAGTAAGAACGGCAAAGCAGCGGGCTGTAAACCTGGCGTGGTCTTAACCTTTTGAAGAGTAGTTTTTTTGGAATGCTTTTTTTAAATTCTACATCAGTGTTCTAAAACTCCATTGCATTCAGTTACCAGAAATAATTGTTACGTCAGCATTAGAATGTTTAGTTAAGAACATTCTTATCACATATTTGTGATCTTACGCCTCGCTACTTGTCCGCTGCAGCTGGTGAGGAGAGAAGATGGAGGATTGGCTGTGAGAGCAGTGGAGGATGTGTGTCTGTCTAACACACAGCATTTCCCACCATTCTTGCTACTCTTATTTTTTTACCTGTTATTTAACTTCCAGTGGGAGTTATAGGGCTTCCGGTGGTTCATCCTGCTAAGGTGCTGGGCACCAGTGCGGACACGCCCTGCGACCGGGTATCACATCCTTCCCCAGTATTGGTTGTGTCTGGTAGTGAGGGAAGGGGGGGGGGCTTAGGTTGATGGGTCTGGCGGTCACCTGTTGGGTGTCCGCACTTGCGTGACTGCACAGCTCAGCTGGGGGACTGCAGAGTGACTGCGCAGCTCAGCTTGGGGGTTACTGAGTGACTGCGCAGCTCAGATGGGGGACTGCAGAGTGACTGCGCAGCTCAGCTGGGGGACTGCAGAGTGACTGCGCAGCTCAGCTGGGGGACTGCAGAGTGACTGCGTAGCTCAGCTGGGGGACTGCAGAGCGACTGCGCAGCTCAGATGGGGGACTGCAGAGCGACTGCGCAGCTCAGATGGGGGACTGCAGAGTGACTGCGCAGTTCAGCTGGGGGAAACATACAGATCACGTCCTCTTATTAAAAATGAGCTGAGGTGGAAAGGGCAGACTAGAGGAACCATTTAAAACTGAAATGTGCTCTTCAGGTGAAAAGGACTAAGTCTCTTTTACAAAGGGCCTGGCTGTATGAGAGAAGGGGAGAAGTTTAAAAAGAGGGGCGGTTATATATCCACCTGGTGACAGACGGGCTATAATTGGTCAGATGTCCGGTTCTTGTGTGCAAGTCTGTTCACAAAAAGGCCTTAATCGCACAGACCTGAGTTTTGTCTACCGTGTCTGGGGGAGAATAATCGGGTTGAATTGTTTAAAATTGTTTTTGGAGAGCTGTAAACTATTCAAATATCAGATGAATACCAAATCCTAAACTTCCGGTTTTCCTTTTTTTGCCCCTGCAGCAGGCCTATGTGTCTTCCCACCAGCAGATGGCGCTGCCCAGTCCCAATACCAACAGCAGCAGCAACAGCAGCAACGGGGGAGGGGAACAGCTGAGTAAAACCAACCTGTACATCCGTGGTCTTCACCCGGGGACCACAGACCAGGACCTGGTCAAGCTATGTCAGCCGTGAGTGACGTGACTCTCTTCTCTAACTCGCTAACTTCTTGACTTATATATTTAAATGGGTTCTTTCCTCTTTTTTGATTGGCGCACACCATGTTAGCCAATGGGATCTCTCTTGCCTTTGTGGAGATGCATTTGTGAAGCTGTTACTGCCTTAAAACTTATAAGTGGGTCCATGTGCTAGAAAAATGACATCTTTGCCCGGTCGAAAAAGTGCTTATATTCCCGGTTGCCTATTTGTTGGTGACTCAAAGACCTTTCTAGCTTTTTGCTTAGATGGTTTTATATATAAACAGCTGTATTTACAATGTGCAGACAATAGGGAATGTGCCATAAGTTTGTATTTCTACTGTAGATCACTGGTGGAATGCTTGTGGTGCTCGAACTGAGATAATGTATGCATGGAAGTTTTGAGTCATCAGAAAACCAGCGGGGGTTTCACATACCCAATCAGAGAGCAGAATGCGTTCCTCAGGACATTATTGCTGGGCTCCGGGGGGTTATGGAGGTTGGGGGGGGGGGGGGGGGGCGGGGTGGCTCTTGCAGGTTTATCTCTGCCAGGCTCGTGGTTATCATGAGATGCTAAATGCCAGTGAGTGAGGTCAAATACAGAGGTGTGTACAGAACATGGGTACATGAACTGAGCATGTGGGGCTACAGTGGTGGAGGGAGAGGTCAGTGTAAAACTGAAAAGGATCTGCTAAAAACATGTGAAAAACCTGTGAGAGTTAAGGAAGAAAGACAGGGGAGAGAGGGAAAGGAGGAGTTCAGAGAGGTGGAGCTAAAGGAGTGTAGAGAGGGAGGGAAGGAGCGAGGAGAGGGGAAAAGAGGCTGGGAGGGGCCGGGAAAGGGGAGGAAAGGCCAAAAAGGGGGGGAGGGGGCACTTGTCCTGATCTGACCCCTCTTCCTGCAGGCTGGAAATACACAGCTGCCTCTACACAGCAGCACTACTACACTCACATCCTCAATATTACTGCACTCACATACTCAATAGTACTGCACTCACATCCTCAATATTACTGCACTCACATCCTCAATATTACTACACTCACATCCTCAATATTGCTACTCTCACATCCCTAGTATCACATCCTCAATATGACTATACTCACATCCTCAATATTGCTACTCTGACATACCCAATATTCCTATGCTCATATCTTCAATATCATTACACTCACATTCTCAATGTTAATACACTCACATACTATTAATCTACTCACGCCCCTAAAATTGTTATTCACAGTATTAATCCTCTCAGATACTCAGTAACACACACCATACAGTCTGTCCATATAGACCTCACACATGCACACACAGAATACACTGAATGCTTTGTATTCTTGTCTGTACTGTTTATAACTTTGGAGATAATGGGGTTTATTTAAGTCAGGGGGGATTCTTACAAAAAACCCTGGATTTTAAGTGGGGTTTAAGGGGTTAACCTGAATTTGTTCAGTAAAGAATATTGTCTGGATAAGAGTGTCTGTTAAATGCATGTAGTGTAATGAAATGCATAGGTTTACGCACAGCATTCACAGACACCGGTCCTTATACTCCCGTTTCTCTTTTCTAAATCGAGCTGCTCCGGCCTGGTCTTGTTTTTCAGGAATGGTTCATTGTTGAAAGCATTTCTTGTGCGTATACGAACCGTAACACACACTTCCTGAGCTGAGCCGCAAGGATTTGGGTTCTGGGGGGCGAGGGGGGGGTTCTGGATTTTGGAATCGCGTGCAGTCTGTGTGACGAGGATGTGGTAATTAGCCGTAATCTGGGGGAGAGCCAGACGGAGCCTGATAATATTGCCGGCGTTCAAGAGCCTTGCCATGAACCGTACTATACACCTCTGTGTGTCTGTGTGTGTGTGTGTGTGTGTGTGTGCGTGCGTGCGTGCGTGTAGGTGTGTGTGTGTGTGTGTGTGTGTGTGTGTGTAGGTGTGTGTGTGGAAAACCCAAGCCAAGCCAGACTTTCCAAAAGCTTGGCACTGCCCATGCACTCGCTCTATTTTCTCCTCCTCTCACACACGCCAACCCATTTCCTTCTACAGGTAATAAAACGAGGCTTTTTAAAGCCTGTTTCCAGACAGCGTCTCTGGAACTTTCTCAGTCCGTTTCCTGTCTGTGCCCGCCCCCTCTCACACTGCTCCTCCTCCCCCTCCGCTGTGTCCCCCTCGCCTCACCTGTTTGTACCTGTCCTCGTCCCTCCTGTGGGTGGAGCTGGGGGCTCATGCGGTGGATGCCTTGTGATGTCATTAGCAAGGAAGTAGCTGATTGGCCGCACTCTTTGATGCTGAAGTTGCATGCCTTTGTCGAGAATTCAGGGAAGCTGATCAGGGCTCCTTCAAGCATTAGCGATGGCCTTGGAATTGCTTTTCCTTGGCGGCATCAGCTGAAATTCACCAAGGAAACGAAGAGCGATGCTGAGTTTATTTGTTTTCCGTCGGCCCTGTAAGTAAGGGGGCTGGAACCTATCCCAGCCTGCATTGGACAAGAGGCAGGAATACACACAGGGGCAGGTCGCCAATCCATCGCAACTCCACAGAGAAAGGCTCTGGCTGGGATGCAAACTCTTCTTCTTCTTGTCTTTGTGGCCTCCGGGTAAAATGCACTTTAACTTCAAACTTAAATTTACCAGTGTCTGGGACTGCCCAGGTAAATATGTGATAACCGAGATGGTCTTAATGTTAGAAATTCACTGGTGCCGTTCCCTAATCGATATGTCTCAATGCCAGTAACAGGGTGGATGTTTTCCCTGAGGAAATGTATTGGTGTGGCTCGGCTCTACTCCTGATTGGCTGGAAGCAGGCCATGGGGGCGGAGCCATAGTGATGGACAGAGAGAACAATCAGGTTACACTGCAGGCAAAGCCAGGAGACTGGCCTTTGAAAAGCGCAATGAAGCACAGTATTTGGAAGGGTTCTGTATTCTGTATCTTCCCCCACACAGAGTTTAACTCCGCCCCTCTTCCCCCACACACAGTTTAACCCCACTCTTCTTACCCCATGCACATTTTAACCCCACACCTCCTCCCAATGCACCATTTAACCCCGCCCTCCTTGTTATCTTTAAACATTTTAGCTGATGCTTGTGTTTTTACAGATACGGCAAAATCGTGTCCACCAAGGCCATCCTGGACAAGACCACCAACAAGTGCAAAGGTCAGTGGCATGCTATGGGGGCGTGACGACAGGGTGCTAAAACGCTGCATGCCATGTGCCCAGTCTGCACTGTGAGCCCTGCATCTCTGGGGTCAGCTGGTGTGACGTGACGTAACCGCCCTGTCATAACAACACTGCCTGACCAAACATCGGGCCCCTAACACGGTGTGTGTTTAGTAGGGCTGCAGAAAAGTCCCTGCAGGGTATAGGGAGTAACTGAGCCCCCTGTGTCCCCTGCAGGGTATAGGGAGTAACTGAGCCCCCTGTGCCCCCCTGCAGGGTATAGGGAGTAACTGAGCCCCCTGTGTTCCCTGCAGGGTATAGGGAGTAACTGAGCCCCCTGCAGGGTGTGACTGAACCCCCTGTTCCCTGCAGGGTATAGGGAGTAACTGAGCCCCTGTGTCCCCCAGGGTATAGGGAGTAAACTGTGTCCCCTGCAGGGTATAGGGAGTAACTGAGCCCCCTGTGTCCCCTGCAGGGTATAGGGAGTAACTGAGCCCCCTGTGCCCCCTGCAGGGTATAGGGAGTGACTGAACCCCCTGTGCCCCCTGCAGGGTATAGGGAGTAACTGAACCCCCTGTGTCCCCTGCAGGGTATAGGGACTAACTGAACCCCCTGTGCCCCCTGCAGGGTATAGGGAGTAACTGAGCCCCCTGTGTCCCCTGCAGGGTATAGGGAGTAACTGAGCCCCCTGTGCCCCCTGCAGGGTATAGGGAGTAACTGAGCCCCCTGTGTCCCCTGCAGGGTATAGGGAGTAACTGAGCCCCCTGTGTCCCCTGCAGGGTATGGTTTTGTCGACTTTGACAGTCCTTCTGCTGCGCAGAAGGCAGTGACCGCACTGAAGACCAGTGGAGTCCAGGCCCAGATGGCCAAGGTGAGAGCTAAACTCGTTTTGACACTCCACCTGTGTGCTGTGTTGGATGTAATTCACCATTCGGTTGTTCTCAGCCACAGGAAGCTTCAGAGCGCTCGGCTAACATAGCCTGGAGACAAGACAGAGCAGGAACTTGGGAGGGGGTGCACGGGGGGTAGCCATTTGAGGTCTGAATGTGTGTGTCTGGGTGCGAGTGTGGGTCTGTATGTGTATGTGTGTGCGAGTGTGTCAACAGGGGTGGCCTGGCATTCTTCATATGATTCTGTACCTTAAATTGTACAAAATACCTACAGGCTGTAGCTGCAAATGGATTCAAGAACCTAAAATAAACTTTAAAACAACCAAGAAATGGTTAACTGACCATAAAATGCTTGTTTTGTCATGTCAATCTCAGTTTCCAGACTTGAACCTGATCAAAAATTGCAAGCATGCGTGCACCCACGCACGCACACCCACGCACGCACGCACACACACACACACACAGAGGATGTGCTTGTCCCCCTGTGCAGGGAGGAGTGTTTGTGGAGAGGAAAGGTATTCCCTGGGGGGTTCAGCTGAAACACAGCTGCACTGCACTTCTCTCTCTCTCCCTCCCTTTCTCTCTCTCTCCCTTTCTCGTTCTCCCTCCATTTCTTTCCTACTCTCTCCCTCTCAAATTCAAGTTCAAATTCAAAATACTTTATTGCCATGACATCCTCTGTTGCAAAAGCACAGAAAATAACATATACAATTGAACGCATAAACACAGATCTACTGCGTACAAATATACCCAGTACCCAGATAAATATGTCCCTCTGTTTGTGAAAAGCTATAATATAATTTGCTGCTAGCATAATACATTTTCTGTGTCCCCCCCCCCCAACTCTCTCTCCCTGTCTCCCTCTCTCTCCCTGTCCCCCTCTCTCTCTCTGTCTGACGGTGTACCTGGTCTTCTCTCTGGCTGCAGGCAGCCAGTCAGTCACGTGGTTTTGCTTTTATGTTAAAATAGGGAACGCAGCAGGTTCCTTTATATCACCGTGAGATCTTTAAAGTGACATTTCACATTTCTTACCTAACTGAAATATTTCGTTTTTATTGTTTTCTAAAGAAGAATTTAGGGGAATCTAATGTCAATTCAGTCACTACTCCATAAACCCAAATAAGTAGGAATCCATTTTGTTTTGCAAAAAAAAAAAAAAACTATTAGGGGAACCTTCCCTTATATATTTTAACAGAAATCTTTTCTTTCTTAAAGCCAAAATACCCCTAGCGGTTGGTAACAATCAAATACCCCCACAGCCTCCCAACACCCCCCACCCAGCAACAGGATGAAGCCCTGCAACACCTGCACATCTCCACCTGCTGTTCTGTTCCACTCTGAAAGCCACACAATTATTTGTCATTAACATATGAAAAAATGTTTTTTTTAGTTTTTTTTTTTAATTTACACTTAGTACCCCCCCCCTTCTGAAGTTCCCAACTAAGTCAGAAGTCCACTTTGTCAGCCATAACAGTTAAAATGCCATTAGGGCATTACTCCAAGGCACAACACACATCATAGCATACAACCAACAAACCGCAAACAACTCAACCCTCCCCCACCCTTCTTGTGTCCCAGCAACAGGAGCAGGACCCCACGAACCTGTACATCTCCAACCTGCCGCTCTCCATGGACGAGCACGAGCTGGAGGCCATGCTGAAGCCCTTCAGCCAGGTCATCTCCACGCGCATTCTGCGGGACAGCAATGGGAGCAGCCGCGGCGTGGGATTCGCCAGGTAACCCCCCCCCCCCCGCACTCTGCTGCCCCCCGGTGGCAGGTGCTCGCAATAGCATCACATGGAGATTGGCGATGGGAGTTGGTGGATCGATAGAATCCTTGTGAACATGAAAATTTCAAAAGTGGGAAAATGCAAGTGTCCTTTCTTCATCTAGGTGATTGAACACCTAGGACTCACCCTAGGCTTTTTAATGTTCAAATTTGGACAATGAAATTTCACGTGTATGGTTATTGTATGGTGTGAACACTGAAGGGACGGTTATTATGGTCGTGACCCGAGTCTGTGATTCTAAACTCTTGTACTGAAATCTGCTGAATTCAGAAGCCGGCAGTAAGAGACTGAGGTGATGGTGCTCCACTGAACGGCTGTTACAGGAATACACTTCTCATCTGCTTAAGAGGACACACCCTTAGGGGGGTTAGGGGGGCGATATAGCTCAGGCGGTAAGACCGATTGTCTGGCAGTCGGAGGGTTGCCGGTTCAAACCCCGCCCTGGGCATGTCGAAGTGTCCTTGAGCAAGACACCTAACCCCTAACCTCTAACTGCTCTGGCGAATGAGAGGCATCAATTGTAAAGCGCTTTGGATAAAAGCGCTATATAAATGCAGTCCATTTACCATTTACCATTACACCCACTTTATGATGTCACAGAGTTATAACAGCCCCCAAATGATCTGCCTTCACAGGATGGAATCCACAGAGAAGTGTGAAGCCATAATTCAGCATTTCAATGGCAAATACATCAAGACTCCGCCCGGAGTACCAGGCAAGACACTTTTACAAAAAATTTAAATTGTAACTGTGTTTTCTTGTGTCTGCGCTAACTTCCTAGCCGGATGGTTTCATCCAGCCGATGTGAGATCAGTCGTTCCTATTGGCCGATTCTGGGTTCTGTGTGTGACGTGCACGTGTCTCCACAGTGCCCCCGGAACCCTTGCTGTGCAAGTTTGCGGACGGGGGGCAGAAGAAGCGGCTGAACCAGGGGAAGTACCTGCAGAACGGCAGACCCTGGACCAGGGACGGGGACACGGTCAGTTAGTCAGACGCGCGCAGGTCTGCGCGGCCCCCGATTGGCTCTCAGCAGTTTGGTCTTTATGAGCTCACAGTTTGGTCGAGTGGCCGGAACTCAGCTTTGTTAATGACAGTTTGATAATTTTATGACACAGACCTGTGGTTACAGACCTTTGCAGCTCTTCACTGTACTTCACTAGTGACTCTCACTGTACAGAATTTTTATTTTTCCCAAAATGGGAAAAGAAGACTAGGATGTCAGTTCAATTTAACGCCATTGTTTTCAGGGTTCAGTTTATTTCAATTAGCTTTAGCTCAGCAGTCGCTGAAATTAGTTAAACATTTTTGTGAGGAATATTGCCCTTGTACTGAACTTTTACTGGAATGTGTTGCCCTTAAACCATTTCACGTGTTTCAATTTGCTGAAATGAATAATATTTTTTTTAAATGAGCGGCACGTTTCACAGATTAAAATGAACAATCAGTTTTGGAATGTTTTTCATGGCTAGCTTTCATGTCCAATAGTCATAGTTACAGGCGTTTTCTGAAAGAAGTAAGGAGATATGAATCTCTGGGTTTGAGACCAGTGTGCTACAGCAGCTCAACACACTGCAGCCCTTTCTAATGACTGACAATGTGCTGCCAGGCAGTGTGTGCAGACGAAAGCCTTATCAGCGATCTGTGTGTGTGTGTGTGTGTGTGTGTGCGCCTGTGTGTGTGTGTGTGTTCACAGGGAGGTGTGACCCTAACGTATGACCCCACAACGGCCCTGCAAAACGGGTGAGTCCATGTGCTGGCGAGATAAAAATCACAGAAACACAGTGTAACGACAGACTGGCGCTACGCTAACGCACCTGATGAAGACTGGTGGGGGGGGGGGGCTTTGGGGGTAACCCTCAGGGGAGGGGCTCAGTGGGACTGTGTGCTAATGAGCATCATAAGCCAGCCTTTGTCTGGGTTTTTTAGCAGCAGTGCTCTGAACATCTGCAGGAATTTTTATTTTTTCCTTAAATGCTAAAAATACATTCTAGGGACCAGCAGGTACGCACTCATATTCATCACTGCAGAGCGAACAGCTGTTCATTTAAAGGACAAAAGCACGGTTCTCTTATGATGCGTGTACTCACCTGTGCACGTGTGTGTATGCGTGCGTGTGCGTGTGTGTGCGTGTGTATGCGTGCGTGTGTGTGCGTGTGTGTGCGTGTGTATGCGTGCGTGTGTGTATGCGTGCTTGTGCGTGTGTATGCGTGTGTAGGTTTTACTCCTCTCCGTACAGTATCACCCCTAACCGGATGATCGCTCAGTCCCTCTCCCCCTACATGCAGTCTCCTGTCTCCTCCTACCAGGTCAGTACAGCGCAGTACCTTCAGAGAGAGGCCGGTTGGTTTTTGGCTTGCGTCCTGTTTTGCTCACTTGTGCCCTCTGCTGCAGGTGCACAGCCCCTCCTGGATGCATCACCAATCGTACCTCATGCAGCCAGCGGTGAGTTTGGACACAGAGCCCCCCCCCCCCCCCCCCCACACACCCCTCCTTTGCACACTTATCTGTATGTCTGTGTGTGTACATGTCTGTTTGTGTACACAGGTAAGGTAAATCTGACTGTCTGCCTTTGAGTCGTAAGCCACTTATCTGTGTGAAATATGTCAGGTGCCGTAGAGAACATTATGTGTGTGTGTGTGTGTGTGTGTGTGTATGTGCATGCGTGCGTGCATATGTGCATGCATGCGTGTGTGTGTGTGAGCTTATATCTGTGTTTCTTATCATAGCACATTACATTTGAACCGCACCGTACTGATCTGTCTACACTGTCTCTTTCTGACCTGCCTTTCTGTCTGCATGCCTGTCTGTCTGTGTGTATGTTCATTGCTGTTCATGTTCATGTGGTTTGCGTGTTCGCCTGTGTTTGTCCATTTATGGTGCATTTTATCTGGCTTGGCATGTATCGTGTGTGTGTGTGTGTGTGTGTGTGTCCGTGCGTGTTTATGTGTACGTGTCTGCCTGTGTGTGTGTGTGCACGTGTACGTGTCTGACTGTGTGTGTGTGTGCATATGTGTGTTCACACAGGGGACGGTCCTGACCCCCACGTTGGACCACACCATGTCCATCCAGCCCACCTCCATGATGGGACCCCTCACACAGCAGCTCAGCCACCTCTCTCTGGGCAGCACCGGCACGGTCAGTCTCCTCTCACGCGGTCAGTCTCCTCTCATAGGGTCAGTCTCCCCTCACACGGTCAGTCTCCCCTCACACGGTCAGTCTCCTCTCATAGGGTCAGTCTCCCCTCAAATGATCAGTCTCCCCTCACATGATCAGTCTCCTCTCACACGGTCAGTCTCCCCTAACACGGTCAGTCTCCCCTCACGCGGTCAGTCTCCCCTCACACGGTCAGTCCCCCCTCACACAGTCGGTCTCCTCTCACACAGTCGGTCTCCTCTCACACGGTCGGTCTCCTCTCACACAGTCGGTCTCCTCTCACACAGTCGGTCTCCACTCACACGGTCAGTCTCCACACACCCACACACTCACATCTTCCCTGCTTAGTAGAAAGCATAAGCACACTGACCGAATCACAATGAATAGGCTATTAGTGAAGTTCCTGAACACATTAGTCTCGTGGTGGAATTGCATTGCACATTTCATTCAGTACTGCTTATGTTCTGGTAACAAACACCACCAAGTCTGACCTCTAATGGATCTCCATCCTCTGTGTCTTCCTTGCTGCAGTACATACCGGCCAACACAACTATGCAAGGGACCTACATTCCCCAGTACACCCCAGTGCCTGCCAGCGTCACAATGGAGGTAAGTCACAGCTCAGATTAGACTACAGCCAATCACAGTACAGCTCAGACTGCAGCCAATCACTGCACAGCTCAGACTGCATCCACTCACAGTTCAGCTCCGACTGCAGCCAATCACAGCACAGCTTGGACTGCAGCCAATCATAGCTCAGGTCTGACTATAGCCAGTCACAGCACAGCTCGGATTGCAGCCAATCACAGCAGAGCTCAGACTACATACACTCACAGCTCAGCTCTGACTGTAGCCAGTCAGAGCTCGGCTTTGACTACAGCCAATCACATCACAGCTCCGACCATGGACAACTCCAGAGCGTGGCTGGCCTGTGTGTGTTGCTGAGCTCTGTCAGACGGTCAGCAGGCAACACCACTCCTGTGGGCGTGCCCACTGACTTAAAGGGGTTCCTCCCAGACAAACTGTGGGATTCCATTGGTTAAACTCACTCTTCCTTCCTGTACCTGCAGGAGAGCAGTGGACAGCCACAGCAGCAGGTGGCCATGGAGACACCCTCTGAACACACGGCTTACTATCAGCACAGCAAATGAAGCAGAGGTGTGTGTGTGTGCGTGTGTGTGTGTGTGTGTGCTTGTGCCAGTGGGGTTAAACGGGTAAACCGTCTGAATGACCTAATTAAAAGGAACCTTCTTTCACAGAAATGATGCATCATCCAAAATCTGAGTCCACATTTATCACTCTCTTCTTGTTTTCATTTCTCCCTCTTAGCTCCTCCCACCAGGAAGTGTGTCTCTGAGGAGACTGGCTGTAGAGACTGAGGGAGACCACACCTCCACACACTCACAGTGGACTTTACAGGGCAGACAAAAGGAACAGGTTTCTTTTTAAAAACAAAATTTCTTTTTCGCTACAGACGTTTTTAAAAAATATTACTCAAAAGTCAAGCAACCAAGGAGGGGTGGGTGGGGCAGGGGGTTGGGGGGTGGGTGGGTGTCAGTGGTTAGGAGCTGTTTCTGCAAAAGAAAAAAAGAGAATTCCTCTATTTTAATAACAGAAAACAAATGGAACAAATTAAGGAAAAAAAGAAAAATATTATTTTTGTGCACGTAATATAAAAAAAAAAACATAAATCATTTTGGAGAACCAGAATGAAATAAGGAAAAGAAAGTTACAACACAATGTGTGGTTTTAAGTTTAATGTCTCTTTTTTTGTAAAATAATATTTTATTTTATTTTAAGTCATGTCTGTTTTAAAAAAAAAATGTTTTACAAGCTACAGTCGGGCAAGTTTTGTGCAGATTCACAAATTCACTGGTCAATGTGTCATGTCTTATTTTTCAATGTTAGTTTTCATGTACTACTTAAAAGACAACAAACCGCTTAAAACTGCAACAGCCAACCAGGTCTAAGTAAACACAGTGCAAATTCAACACCAGAGGCATCCCCGCAGCTAGAGATTAGCAATAGCAACAGACTTCGGAAAAGGTCCATGGATATTAAGGCAATATACCACTCTCATAATTTACCCTCAAATGCAACAAGAGTATTTTATATAAAGAGCAAAAGACAATCAAAGATATTTAGTATGCATATGCTGTGTCATAGAGAAAAATGTGTAAACATTTTACTAATTTGTATTATTTAACTTATTCATCTATTGAATGAAGTATTTAAATACTTTACATTAATATAAAACAGTTGACTTGCTCTCTGGATAAAGAGCCATGCTTTAAGTTTTAATTTTTTAAAATTTCTTCTGAAAGCTAATGACAGGACAAATGTAGCAGTTGATTGTAACATCATACAAATTGAAAGATTGTAGTCGAACTTCAGTCTGACATTAAGCTGTGTTTATTAAAATGAACAGATGAATAAAATATTCAACACAATTCAAATTAGAAAGTGATGAAGTAGCAAGCTAATATTGTCCGTCAGATATCCCAAGGAAAATGACACTCTGTAGGCCTCACTCAAGCAAACGGTCTAGGTAGAACATGGTTAGCAAAGAACCTTCTGGGACACCTGAGAGGAAATAGTTATTCCCCCTTTTGTAATAGTTGTGAAAACGAGTTACAGAGCGTGCTCATTTATATAGCTACAAGCGGGAAAAAATAATATTTGATTTGACAGTTCTGCTCTTTTAAGTCATTTTGCTGTAAACTGCAGTGACCACAGGGAAACTGTACAGCGTTCGTTTTTTTTTTTATTGTGGAAACACCCCCGCTTTTGCCGTGCGGTTTTACTGAAGTGACGGAGCAGGGAAGCGGCGAATAGTGGCGCCGTACAACCGAGGAAGCCTGCGGTCCTGGACGACACGCGGAGCCGTTGGGCTCGTCGCTGGTGGCTCAGGTGGTTTTAAGCGGTTCGTTGCCATCTCGTTGACATGGCTACGGTGTGTTTCACTCTCGCTAAAGGACGAGCGAGAATAGTCTGTCGTTTTCCCGACAACGATACAAAAATGTTGGAACAAATGCAAATGGTAGACTAGAAGTATGTGGCTGTTTTGTGTAAGGGTGACGTTACAAAAATGCAAAGGACATTTCGAAACTGAAATGCTTTTTGTTGGGGAGAATGGAATGGAATGTCTGCTACACACGGAGCTTTTTTTTTGTTGAAAAAAGATTTATTTTTTTGCTTTTTCACAATGCTGCTTTTTCTTTTGGTGTGTTTTGTATCTTTCTTTTTTCAAAGAAATTATTTTATTTTTCTTTTGTGGGATTCAAATTCACTTGAAACATTTTTTTTATTTGTGTTTGTTACTTTGTTGAGAGGATCTTTCAAAGGAAAGTTTCACTGAGTATAGATTTTTGGTATGGAAAACTATATTAGACTGTAAACAATGATTTTTTTTTACTGAAGATTCACATTTTATTCTTTGGAGTCTTTTGAAGTTTGTCAGTGGTTCATGCTGTTCATGGAATTCATTTTTAATTCGTGCATTAATTGTTTTGTTTTTTACTGTGCATCACGCTGTTCAAATTTTCTTTATAGTTTTTCTGTTTTTGTTTTTTAAAAACCTGATCATGTGGAGACGATTTGCTCTTTCACAAACATTGGCGCTTGCAGATGCAGAATGAGCAGATCAGTCATCTGCCATTCCTAACAAGCGTTGCAGCAAAACACGCCACTGGCCAGCGTTGACCAATGGGCCGCCTAGCTGATCTTCTACAGCCAAAAATGTAATCTGTATTTGCTACATGTGAGGACCCGTGCACATTTTAAGATTTTAGGGCGGAAGATCTGTACTGTATTTACAGACCGAACAAGTGCTTGGGTAGGCTGCGATGCTAGAGGCCGATCGCCCGATAAGAGATGTATACGTCGAATGTAAATGCAATGTGTACAAAACGGCCGGTCGAATGCGTTTGGAAAAGAATTCCACGTACTTCCACACAGATTTGCTCAGCTTCTTTTCAGGACAAATTTAGTTCTCTGTAAATTTGAAATCAAAGCTACCGTTAAAAAAATCTGAACAACGGGGAAGGTACATACAGATTGTTTAATGGTTTTTAAAAAAAAAAAAAATCATGAATCAATCATATGCCAAGTTTGGCCTTCCTTCAGTCCAATGTTTTAATAACAACAAAAACAGATGTTGAAATGTCCTCTTCAACAATTTTGTTGTATCAAAATGATCAACTTTCTATGCAATCCATGCAATACTTCATAGAACATTTTTGGAGTAGTATCACACATCGTGCTTTACAGGATTCTGTAACTCTTGAGTATATTTGAAAGAGGCTCGAGTCTTGTTTTTTTTATTTTTAAATCAGTGCTAATTTGAGGCATGTTCACAGATCTTTACATGATCTGAATGGCTCATTCTGTTCACTGAATGAGTCATCAGTGGATCCGCATGCTATAGAGATCAGTGACCCTGTGCTCCGGACCAGTACTGAGCTTGGATAGGGGAGTGTTGATGGTGATCACGTGACATTTCACCACGAACGCTCCCCCAGTCACAGTGGCAGCTGTTCAAGGCACTGCTGTTTCCCCCAGCCATTTTCTCCAGGCCCTGCTTCGAACAGGGCCAGACCAAGAGCAAAAGTTTGTCTTGCAGGTTTAAATAAAGATACTCCGTGTACTAAGCAGGTGGTGGGGGGAACCACTCAGAAATTAATATAACAAATTTGGTTTAGAGGCAAAGTGGTAAAGAAACCTTTTTTTAGGACCGAGCACCAACAATCTCTTGGTCAGTCCGTAGAATCTGTTTGAGACAGTAACAGGTCCTAAGCAAGCCCACTCTGCAGTTCGTAAACTGCACTGACCCGACCCAATCCAAGCCTCTGTCACTTCCCTTTAATGGAACGGTCCTGATTTTAGCTCTCAAACAAATATCCATGTTTGGGAGCATTAAAGGGAATGCTTTACTTAAATATGCAAATTGTGTCATTCTAATACATAGTTTTATTAGAAGACAAAATAGGGTGTGGCAGAGAGTGTGCTATGATGTAGCCACGCCATCATGAAATAAGAAAGCTGTTGTAATGAAAGATAAAAAAAGAAAAACAATGCGGATGAAGTGCAGTACTCACACTCCGTACCTGTCTCTCTCCCTTTTCTCCTCGCTCGCTCACTCCATCTTTCTCTCTGAGGTTGTGTGTGTTTGTCTTTGTGGGTGTGAGTGTGTGTGGTTATGTGTGAACAAGTGTGTGTGTGTGTGTGTGTTCCTTACCAAAGACTATGAAGCCAACCACCAGTCGGGAAGCTGTCAATCAAATCGTTTTTGTTGGAATATGACCAGGTTTCTTAATGTGTTGTTTTCTGTTTTTTCGCTATAATAAACAATGTCCTCTGTGAATACCCCATGAATGGGTCCTCACATGGAACCCTCTTCCCAAAAAAAATAGCTATTGTTCTTCCAACAGATTGTAGAACCTGAGGTTTTTCTGTCACTGGAGATTAGAAAGATGTATGTGCCACATTCACAAACAGGCAAAATGATCGTTCAGACGGTCAAACTGACCTGTTCCAACCAAACCAAAAAGAAAAACCACAATTATTGTACACGAGCAGGAAAATGTTAACCGCTAATTGCATTTAGGGACTCAATTTCCTCCTTTATATGATGTTAGGACCACTATCCCCCATAGCTGCCAAACATTCATAATTGTAGAACCTTTTTCCAGTGCATCTTCAAAGAGAGATAGAATATACTTTAAAAAATGTGAAATGACCTATGGAAATGTTCACAAGATTCTGGAGGAAATACCTCAGCCAATAGTAAGAGACTCATCTTTAGAGGCGTCCAATCACAGGTCACAGTGAGGGCGGTTGAGTACTCCGTCCTTGGGAGATGTTTAAGTCGGTGTTTGTCTCTCGGACCCAGCCCCCCCTGATCTAGAGAAACAGCAGGTTCTCATCATCCTCGGTTCAGCCATGTTTGTATAGCTTTAAGGGTTCCTTTAACCGATTCAAACGTTTTGCTGCTACTTAAAAGGATGTGAAAATTAGTTTGTGATGTGCTTAACTATACTGGTTGTTCAAAGCAAAGGAAGAGAAGGTGGAATATCTATGCAAAGAGACCAGAAGGAGAAAGGAGTTCAGGCAGCTTTAACTACTCAAATTCAAAAACAGAACAGACATTGTGTTTCTTGAGTGCTTTCCAGCAGTTACAAGCTCTTCCAACGCACTGATTTTTGGATGTCAATCTAAACTGATTTTGAGATGAAGGCCATGAAAGTAGCTTTTTAAGTGGTTCGACCGTAGGTGTGGCTAATGCTCAAGGGAAAAATATCTTCTTGAAAGAACACCCTCACAAAGAGGTAGTGTCCAGACTAAAAACAAAACACTTTCCACAAACATCATACTAATTTGAGTGCATTTGTCCAACAGGCCTTCCAAAAAAAACGTCATTCAGCCGTATAAATAGAATCAGTATATTTGGCTGGTGTTCAAGTCACTCTGTTAAAGGGCCGGAATCACAGATCTCCAGTTCAAATGCATCACGTTTCTTCGAATGAAATATGAATAAAGGTGGAGGCAAAGGCTTTATAGGAAGTAGCGTACGTGTTGGCGTGCTTCTGCAGAGGAGTACCCGTAGAGGAAGAACAGGAGGGATAGTGTTGCTAATTTGTGGCCACATCGTTCCTCGGGTTTTCACAGCAAAGCAGTAGAATAAAAAATCACACAACCGCCTCATCTCTCTCAATGCAGCCGTTTCAACTGTCGTTTCTTATTTATGCCAGAACTGTTTTTTTTTGTACTAAGCTGTTAAATGATTGATTTGTTTTTTTTCCTTTTCTGTGCCATGAAATGTTTTCTTTGTTGCGCTTGTTTTGTTTTCATTCATGAAAGAAACTACTTTTTAAAAAAAAAATGTCTTTATTTTGACTGAAATGATGTCATGTTTTCCTTTTTTTTAATTAAAATCCTGTTTTTCACATTTGGCCCAGTGTGTTTTATTCCAGGATGGAACTCCATGATCTATGCTTCATTCTATTATTTGACTGGAAATGTCAAAAAATGTTATATTTTGTTCCCCCTTAACAAAGAAAACCTGGCAACCAGGAGAGCAACTTACCTACACGCTTGCAGTAAGGCACCCACAGAACGTATCCAGGTCTCTCCTGCTTGTTGGGCACCACTGTGGCTAATTAGGCACCATCCCGCCTGCCTCCGGGACAAACCTGGCACTGGGACCACCTGGATTTTGCACACTGCACAATGGGCTATGTGCACATGCAGTTTCGGTGATCACATGCCCACTGTAGTCTTATCATCGTGCTCTTAGCTGACACGAGTGGAAGCTGGCAGGAGTGCCTGCTGTTGTAGCCCATCCGCTTCACTGTTTGACATGCTATGCATTCAGAGATGCTCTTCTGCACAGTGCTGGTTCTGGGATCTGGGTGGTGGCCCTAAACAAGCATGAAGCGGTGGAACTGATAGAAGACCAGAGAGGGGGGTGGGGAAGGGGGGGTTGGTGATCACGTACCAGGGAATCATCATGAGAACAACAGCATTGCAAAAGCTATTTGCACCCTATGAATATTGCACAATTAAAATGTGGTATTAAACTATTATAGTATTAAAATACTACAAAACATTTTTAAATTGTGTGGCCCACGGGTGGCTGTGGCCCTAACTGACTGCATGGACCGTTTACGCCAGCAGGCTGCTCAGCTTCTGCACACCGCTATTCGAGCTTCTGTGGCCTTTCTGTTAGCTTGGACAAGTCTTCCCTCCCTTCTCTCCTAGCTCTCATTAACAAAGTGTTTTCAGCCACTGAACTGCCGCTCACTGGATGTTTTTTATTCTCTAAGCTCCAGAGACTGTACTGTGTAAAAATCCAGGTCCACTAGATTCAAAGATTTTTGCTATAATGCTCTAGGGAGGAAGATGATATTTTTTTACCCATGCCAGCCCAGTCTTGATGCCACTTACATGCGTCTTACATTTAGCCAATTTTCTGTTTTATTGGAGCAGTCGACAACAAGCAAAAACAAAAATAAAACAAGGACAAAATATGCCCGAGCTTTCTGCCTGGTAGAATGGGAGTTTAAACAAAGGGGGGGGGGGGGGGGAAGAAACAGAAGTGAGATGAGGTCACGACGCCTTCCCCTCTCCAGCTGGGCACCATGGTGCTGAGCAGTACCCACACAGCAGGGTTTACTAGAGAGGGAGGCAGCCCCATCCGTGCGCAGAACAACGATCCCTCCTTTGTCACGAAGTGAGTAACTTGTAAGCTGGGCTTCAAGCGAAAAGCCCATCGGGCGGTCGCTGTGTCTAAGCCGGTTAAGCTCGGATGGCCCCCACACGGTGCGGTACTGAAGCCGACCTGTGGCTGGCAAACCGCACAGGGCAGAGCACAGCCGGCCCGGCATCGCCCAGGGTCCGGGGGACTCGCCCGGCTGGCGAACAGCGGTTGAGGTCACAAGCCTCAGAGGGCACACGGCTTCTCTTCGTCCCCCCTCCCAAATCGACGCTGGGGGTCGCAGCCATGGTAAATGCATCAGACATGCAAAATTGGATCACACTACCCGACATCCAAAAAATGAATCCGGCGTTAAAGCTTTATAACGGATCACAGCCTGCTTTCTCGAACCCTGTTCTCCACGACGACTCCTCTTCTTCGGGGTGAAAGCTTGACGGCCTTAACGATATGGCAGATCCGCATAACAACTGAACATGCTTTCATGTGCTAGGGTATTAAGTAGCTGATGAAGCAGAGCCTGTAGTGGAGGGGTGAGATGTGGGGGTCATTGAGATGGACCCCCATTTAGGGTGTCGCCAAAACAAAAGGCATTCGATCACCATGGCCTGGGACCCACAAAAACACACTCAAAAGAACTCATAACGGACACCACACAACGTCTTAAGGCATTTATTTCCACAAAGGGTTTTTCTTTTAAACTAGATTTTAAAAAATGGATAATAAAAGATACAAAATGTATATTAAATACAAGTCTTCCAAGAAATGTTGTACTTAAGACGTACGTATATGTATTTATATATATATACAAAAGCTGCAAATTATCCTGCAAAAAACTTCTAGAAACAACCAAAAAGGGCTTGGATGCAACAATAAAATAAACATATTTATTCTCCTGCCCTCTTCTTGCCCTTAAAGTGGTGACACAATACTGCAGGAGACAGCTGCCCAAAGCTGTCTGTCCGTCCTACAGATCAAATCCGATCTTCATATACATCATATATTAGAGTTACTACTACTGTACTGTACTTACGATGAGGAGCGGAAATCCTGCCTCGCTCTTCAGAACCAACATTAAACAGCGAGGTTTTTACACTAACTCCTCAAGTAAAACAGAGAACCAATTTCTGAAATAAGAAAAGGAAAGAACCAGGGCAGGTCCACACCCCCCCCAACCGCTGCTTTTCGCACGAGCGGGTTATCCGGCCTCAACGCTATAAAAAAATACACGTGTGCTGTCCTACAAATTTTCTGAGAAATAACAATTTCTTTTCAATTTTAAGAGCTTCGGAATCAACCGAGCCAGCTGCTGGAAACGTAATTCTGATCCTGAGAGTAACGGTTTTAGACGCCTGATGCCAACGGCCAAGTTCGCCATCGCACGAGAGGACATGCAGGTCCGGCCAGCCGGTGTTTGTCGCCCCCTTGAGGTTGGGAGGGGAAACCACATGCCTTCTGTACGACCGCTCTTACCACTAGGAAGGCTAACCAAAAAAGGGGCCTGGGCTTAGAGGCTACCAGGAGCAACACTTCCTGCACGGTTGGATTCACGAACCCATTTTTCCATAAAAAAATATATATTTATGGTTGTGGCCCGAGGACGTGATTCAAGAATGGATTGTGGGTAAAATCGCTGTAAACCGTACATTGTAGCGTTATGATTTACTCATCATAGCAGGCCGATTCCGTAGTGGGCGGGGTCAAAGAGGCCCAGGGGGCCCCAGTCCAAAACTGGCAGTGTCTCAGATCTCCAGGGTGTGATGGCAGGGGCCCCATATGGAGGGGGCACCAGGTCATGGTGTCAGACTGCTTCCCCCCCCATCTCTAACCCTCCCTGCTAGGAGGGGGATTGGCTGATGGGTGCAAGTTAGTCGGAGATGGGGGCGGGAATGCGACCGGCTCCTCCCACTCCAATGTCAATTCAGCCAATTGCATTCTGTTCCGCAGCTGCTCTTGGAAATCACAAGAGTTTCCGATTGAGGATCTCCCACACCATTCGCCTCCGGAAATAGGGCATATGTTTCTGTGGAGAGGAGAGGGACATTATTATTATTATTATTATTATTATTATTATTATTATTATTAATAAAATAATTTTTTTCGTTAATTAAAAATCAATCGTAGCTGCATGCAGAAATTCCCAGGGTTCGAGCAGCTGTTACACACTGGTAACGTTTTCCTGCTGATGGGATGGACCACTAAATAATCATCTTTTAGAGCACTGTGCTGCATTAGTGATTTTTAATCTGGATTTTAAAATATGGAGTTCTATAGCTCCACCATGCGTTTTTCATTGGCTGCATTTCCAGCGCTACTGAGCATGCCCACCTGAGTGAATGTGATTGGTCGGTCTTTGGTGATGTATTCTGCATATTTGCATGTGAACATGCCACAGTCGCTGCCGTTCATCTGCTGCGGGATCTCCTGCAAAGGACAGAAGGGAAAGAATTATTATGTTTAGATTAGACCTTCCTCAAACAAACTTTTACACTCCTGACAACGGGACCTCAAACACACTTTTACTCTCCTGACAACGGGACCTCAAACACACTTTTACACTCCTGACAAGGCAACCTCAAACACACTTTTACACTCCTGACACAGGACCTCAAACACATTTTTACACTCCTGACATCAGGGACTCACTCCTGACAACGGGGCCTCAAACACACTTTTTTTGACACAGGTCTGACAACACTCCTGACATCGGGACACTCTAACACACTTTTACACTCCTGACATCGGGACCTCAAACACACTTTTACACTCCTGACAAGGGGACCTGAGGTCTACCAGAGTCTGAGGGAACAGAACAGCAATACCCACACTGCGCTTCATGCTTTGAAGGACCCAGTCAGAGGTGTCCAGCTGTTTGCCTTTTTTATCCTGACTTTCCTGTTCCAAGTACTTCCTAGAGAGAGAGAGAAGAGAGAAAAAGAGAGATTCAAATGTTTTATATCCATAACCTGATAAAAGCTAACCTTACAGCAGCAATCTTCATTATCAATTCACTGAAAACAAGTAAATTAACAAAATACTATGCAAAAACAAACAACAAACTAGGAAAATGTGTTACCATATTCATCCTTGTTCATCATGAACTTCTCAATGAAACCTAATTATTTGCGCTCAGGAGATATGAGTCAGTATAAACAACAGCCCCCTAGTGGTCTACGATTTAGGCTACAGTTGTTCCTTCAGAAGTCAAAAGTATATCAGCAGAAAAACCTCAGCAACAAAGAAAACTGATTAAAGTAAGCACATTAGTCACTACTGAATATCCATTGACTGAATAATTTAAACACATTAGTCAGTACTGAATATCCACTGATTGAATAATGTAAACACATTAGTCAGTACTGAATATCTGTTGATTGAATAATGTACACACATTAGTCAGTATTGAATATCCAGTGATTTTTATAACTGTGGGGCCTGGCCTGCACTTATCTTTACAATCAGTGTGTCCGGGACAAACCCTGATGCCCATTGGCTGTCCCTGCAAGTGAAGAATTCCAATAACCCCGCCCCCCCCCCCCGCCCGCCCCACCCCCACTTCTCGCTGCAGACACTCACAACAATACCCTGCAGGCTTCATCATTGCTGCCTCCCATAGAATCAAAGTACGTGACCCTCTTCTTCCTGAAGTCCACCACCTGAAACCACAGAAGAAGAAAACAGCTGTTCTGTGAGGGCTGCAATTGGTGGCCTTTAGCGATCAAACTAAGTTACCGCCTTAGCTTCAGAGTGACTGTGCAGTGAGTGAATGAGTGAGTATGAGAACAAACATAATCCTCCTCCTCCTCAACAATAATATCAATAAGAACAATAATAATAATTTCACTCAATATGCTCAGCTCAATATTTACTCCGGATACTCAGTCTGAGCGCTTGTTCAAAGCTACAACAGACCCGCTGGGAAGACGGAACGGAACGGAACGGAAGGGAAGTTGGGCACTCACGGAGAGGCACCAGTGCACCCCGAGGTGGACGGGCACCAGCAGGATGTCGGAGGCGAAGACGTCCACCTTCTTGGTCCAGCGGCGGACGGCGGCGAAGCCGGCGCCGCGGAGCTTGGGGTAGAAGAAGGTGTTGAAGGTGTAGACGGACGGCAGGCCCGGGCGCTGGCTGCGCTCCACCAGCATGTTCATGTAGAAGTTGATCACCTGAGGGAGGGGGGGGGGGGTATTAAACAGGCAATCCAGAAATGTATCCATATTAAAACATTGTGCATTTGATACCTATACCTTTTCACGCTGGCATTGCTGCAGCTCTATCGATTCAGTGTGTTTTTCTCCTCTATACCCTCCTCAGTCCCGCAAAGTATTCAAACGTGATGATGCGCACACAGGAACGTGCACGACGAACGCAAAAGAGCAAGCGCCCAAAATCCAAAACGTCTTTAAAATGGGGTTCGATGAGTTGCTCTGAGGTCTGATAAGTTGCTCTGAGGTTTGGTATGTTGCTCTAAGGTCTGATATATTGCTCTGAGGTTTCATAAGTTGCTCTGAGGTTTAGTATGTCACTCAATATCACCACGTCAGACAACATTGTTGGTTGTCTCTAGGCAGTCTTCTTTCATAAAAATACATTACTACTAGATTATCTTCTAAGAAAATAAAGCACTCGATGTGCTCCCTCAAGTGGTCGCACTCGGAGCCTTGGACATCACGTTACCATCGGGTTCCATTACCCCTCCTCCCTCCCCCCTCCCCTCTGTGCACTCTCTCTGAACCCCAATTTGCATCTTTTCAAATGGTGAATTGGGCGGAGACAGGCCAACTCTCACTCTGTCCACGCACAAACAGCCGTTCTCACTTGTCTCTTGTGAGTGAGTGAGTGACCGCATGAGTGAATGAGAGTGAGTGAGTGTGAGTGTGTGTGTGTGTGTGTGTGTGTGTATGAGGTGTACATATATGTGTGTACACTGCAGTACCTCATCATTGAGCCAGTTGAGGTTGTTGAGGGTCTGGATGTCCTTGCGGGTGATGGTGAGTCTGAACCCCTCACTGAGGACCTCGTCCTGACTGCCACCCTTCAGAGCCTGGCTCACCTGCAACTGCATCGCCTGAACACAGACAGAGAGCACGATATACTGCACCTGAACACAGAGAACACTATATACCACCTGAGCACAGAGAGCACTATATACCACCTGAGCACAGAGAGAGCACTATATAACACCTAAACACAGAGAGAGCACGATATGCCACCAGAACACAGAGAACACTATATACCACCTGAGCACACAGAGCGCACTATATACCACCTGAACACTAAGAGTACTATATACCACCTGAACACAGAGAGCACTATATACCACCTGAACACTAAGAGCATAATATACCACCTGAACACTAAGAGCGAAATACACCACCTGAGCATAGAGAGCACGACATACCACCTGAACACTGAGAGCACAATAACTACCTGAACACAGATCACTATATACCACCTGAACACTGAGAGCACTATACACCACGTGAACACAGGGAACTATATACTACCTGAGCACAGAGATACTATATACCACCTGAGCACAGAGAGCACTATATACCACCTGAACACTGAGTGCACTATAACCACCTGAACACAGAGAGAACTATATACCACCTGAACACAGAGCAGTACTATATACCACCTGAGCACAGAGAGAGCACTATATACCACCTGAGCACAGAGAGCACTATATACCGCATGGACACAGAAAGAGCATAATATACCACCTGAGCACAGAGAGCACTATACACCACATGGACACAGAAAGAGCACCATATACCACCTGAGCACAGAGAGCACTATACACCACCTGAGCACAGAGAGCACTATACACCACCTTGCCACAGAAGCACTATATACCGCCTGGAGCACAGAGAGCACTATACACCACCTGAACACAGAGTTATGAATCGTGTGAACAGAGGCAGTGCTATAATTCACCTGAAAACACACAGCATGATGAGTCACAGTGACAAAGACCAATAAATCACCCAAACGCACACCACTCATTTACCGATGCTAACGCCTGCTCTGTGCAGCTCTACAGGGACTCCTGACTAGACTGTGAGGACCGCCAGCACGGCGTAAAGCCGGGCTTCAGTAGGGCTGCTGCACAACAGAACCCACTAAGGATATCACTAGGATATGTCCAGACAATAGCTCATCAATATAAATCTGATTACATTCAACCACGACACTTCTTCAGGCTCATGCGAGCTGCAGCCAATTAGAATCTCAGTCGGTGGCAGCCTCTCCGGTGAACGGTGGTTATTCAGCTGTTGTTAAAATGAACACGAGACATTTGGAGAGGGTCCTTTCTCCATCGCTGCGTGGCGCAGCACCATTTCACCAGCCAAGGCTAAAGCACTGGGGCTGATCCAGACAGCTGTGATCAGTGTTTGTTTAGGGCAGGGCTTTTCAACCTTTTCTGAATGCCCAGGCATCCAGGGCACCCCCATCACAAATTAAAAAAGGGTTATGTTAAAAAAAAAAAAAAATTAATAAAAAAAAAAGTTTTACATTTTGAAATACTTTCTACACATAGTCATTGCACATCTGGCCAGGGACCCCCCCAGAGCAAAGGCCAGGGTTCCCATTCCTGCAGGCCATTGGGCGGAGGGTTTCAGACGCTCGCAGAAAGCCAGATGCGCAGGAGAGAGAGCCTCCCCGTCGGAGCGCGGCGTGTTCTACCTCTGTGAGCTCGGGGAACTCCGGCTCTTCCGGGACGGCTTTGATCTCCTCGACGACGGGCGCCAGGGGAACCTCCTTCTCTAGGGGGACGCGAACCTGCAGCTCCACGCCGCCCTGGCCCGCGTGGCCTTCCTCCGAGAGGCGCTGGGAGGAAGAGGAGGGGAGCGTGAGAGGGAGCGCGCTGCCGTCGGCGCTGGGCCTGAGCGGAGGCGGGAGGGCGGCCGTACCTGTCTGAACAGCCGCGTGGTGAGAGCCTCCTGCTCCTCGATCAGCCTCCGCCTCTCGCGAGCGCGCGAATCATACAGACTGGTGCTGCACAGGGAGAGAGACACGTGAGCGGCGCACTGGGACCGGTGCAGCGTGATTAGTGCACTGGGACTGGTGCAGCGTGATTAGTGCAGTGTGATTAGTGCAGCGTGATTAGTGCACTGCGACTAGTGTAGTGTGATTAGTACAGTGTGATTAGTGCAGCGTGATTAGTGTAGTGTGACTAGTGTAGTGTGATTAGTGCACTGGGACCAGTGCAGCGTGATTAGTGCACTGCGACTGGTGCAGCGTGATTAGTGCACTGCGACTAGTGTAGTGTGATTAGTACAGTGTGATTAGTGCAGCGTGATTAGAGTAGTGTGACTTGTGTAGTGTGATTAGTGCAGTGTGACTGGTGCAGCGTGATTAGTGCACTGCGATTGGTGCAGCTTGATTAGTGCACTGCGACTGGTGCAGCGTGATTAGTGCACTGGGACCGGTGCAGCGTGATTAGTGCACTGGGACTGGTGCAGCGTGATTAGTGCACTGCGACTGGTGCAGCGTGATTAGTGCACTGGGACTGGTGCAGCGTGATTAGAGTAGTGTGATTAGTGCACTGCAACTGTTGCAGCGTGATTAGAGTAGTGTGATTAGTGCACTGCGACTGTTGCAGCGTGATTAGTGCAGTGTGATTAGTGTAGTGTGACTAGTGTAGTGTGATTAGTGCAGTGTGACTAGTGTACTGTGATTAGTGCAGTGTGATTAGTGCACTGGGACTGGTGCAGCAGGACTGGTGCAGCATGATTAGTGTAGTGTGATTAGTGCAGTGTAACTAGTGTAGTGTGATTAGTGCATTCGGACTGGTGCAACGTGATTAGAGTAGTGTGATTAGTGCAGTGTGAATATTGTAGTGTTTAGTGCAATGTGATTACTGTAGTGTGATTAGTGCAGTGTGATTACTGTAGTGTGATTAGTGCAGCATGATTAGTGCAGTGCGATTAGTACAGTGCGATTATTGAAGTGTGATTATTGTAGTGTGATTATTGTAGTGTGATTATTGTGCAGTGATAAGTGCAGTATGATAAGTGCAGTGTGGTAAGTGCAGTGTGGTAAGTTCAGCGTGTTTAATTGGAGTAACTCACAGTTCTTTGATCCACAACTCGGCATGGAAACATGGAACACTGCAGAGAGAACATAACAGGTGAGCTGTGTACAGGTGAGAGGGGAACAGGAGAACAGATGAGCTGTGTACAGGTGAGAGGGGAACAGGAGAACAGCAGAGCGGTGTACAGGTGAGAGAGGAACAGGAGAACAGGTGAGCAGTGCACAGGTGAGAGAGGAACAGGAGAACAGGTGAGCAGTGCACAGGTGAGAGTGGAACAGGAGAACAGGTGAGCAGTGTACAGGTGAGAGTGGAACAGGGGAACAGGTGAGACAGGGGAACAGAAAAGCAGAAGAGGTGTGGGGGAACAGGTGAACAGGAGTAAAGGGTTCCAGGGGGACAGATATGACGGGAACACACTCACTTACCTAGAGGCATCTTGCTTCTTCCCCGGCTGTTCCTTCACAAAAATCAGCGAGTCTCCGTTTGGATCTGCAGCACAGAAAGAAAAACATCTTTTCAAAATCAGCCAATCGCATGTCCCCTGCATGGGGCCTTATTTACCCACGATGCAATGGGAGACATGCTTTCGCTTTCAGTGAACTTTTCCTCTTCATTTCCCCAACTTCCTCTTTGTTGGGAATACTCAATCCAAATGCTCCCAATCACACACACTCAGGAATGAGTGAAGTTACTGCTACAGTAGGCAAGCCAACCTTCTCAAGAGCTGCAAATCACAACACCCACTGACCCAGCCCACAGATAAATAAATAAATAAATAAATAAATAAATAAATAAATAAATAAATAAAATTACTGAGATCCTTGTGGAAGCCTAAAACAACTGAAAAACATGGCATTCACTCACTAAACCACCTTTAATATTCTATATTTAAATATAAATACATTTCACATCTTTGATATTTTCCATTTAAACATCAACTTTCAAACAACCCTTAATAAGCTGCAATTAAACGTCCATAACTCTCGAACCACGTTAATACTCAGCATTTGAACGCAGTTAGATGCTGACCTGAGGACAGGGCATTGTGGGAGCAGTCGCCCTGCTGGGCAGGGCTGGCTGCAGGTTCGGGGGGCTCTGCTGGTGCGTCCCGGGGCCGGGACTGGAGAGGGGGGTCTCGTCCCTGGGGCTGGGGAGCGCGCTGGACCCCAGGCTGGACTCGGGGCGGGGGCTGGAGGGGGCGCTGGCTCCCTCGGAGGACCCGGCGGGGTGGGCGCTCTGGAGCAGCCGACGACTGGAGCTCAGGAAGCTGGTGCTGAGAGAGGGAGGGAGAGGGGGAGGGGGAAGGAGGGGGAGGGAGAGAGGGAGGGGGGGAGGGAGAGGGGGAACGAGGGACGGGAAGAGAGAGGGAGGGAGAGTGGGAACGAGGGACAGGAAGAGAGGGAGGGAGAGGGGGAACGAGGGGGAGGGAGAGAGGGAGGAAGGGGGGAGGGAGAGGGGGAACGAGGGACAGGAAGAGAGGGAGGGAGAGGGGGAGGGAGAGTGGGAACGAGACACAGGAAGACAGGGATGGAGAGGGGGAACGAGGGACAGGAAGAGAGGGAGAAAGAGGGAGAGAGGGAGGGAGAGAGATAGACACACATAAATAAATACATACATATATTTACACATGCGTGTGTACAAGAATACAGCCATATGAGTAAAATGCGTAAGTTAAAAAGTATAAAACAGCGTGTCTTATTTGCCTGGTCCAGCACACAAGCCGGGTTTACACGGTACTCACAGGTCTCTGTGGGAGCGCAGGCCAGTGCAGGACGTCCCGTCCCGGAACAGGGCAGACTGACCCTCCGACACCATGGCCAGCAGCTGCCTGTACACCTCCTTCTCCTCCATCTGCACGGACTGGACGGGACGGGCACAAACACACAGGTGCAGAAAAACGCACACGTACACACACACACGCACAACACACGCATTAACATAGCACGTATACACAGGCAAACAGGCACAAGCACACACAAGAGGGTTGAGCGGCAGTCGCACATCCACACCAGTCCCTTGACAATGCAGCCAGTGTGTGTAGGGCTCATGTACAGCAGGTGTACTGTGAGTGTAGGGCAGGTGTAGTGATGGTGTAGTGTGAGTGTAGGGCTCATGTACAGCAGGTGCAGTGTGAGTGCAGGGCAGGTGTAGTGTGAGTGTAGGGCTCATGTACAGCAGGTGTACTGTGAGTGTAGGGCAGGTGTAGTGATGGTGTAGTGTGAGTGTAGAGGTCATGTACAGCAGGTGCAGTGTGAGTGTAGGGCAGGTGTAGTGTTAGTGTAGGGCTCATGTACAGCAGGTGCAGTGTGAGTGTAGGGCAGGTGTAGTGTTAGTGTAGGGTGTACAGCAGGTGCAGTCTGAGTGTAGGGCAGGTGTAGTGTTAGTGTAGGGCTCATGTACAGCAGGTGCAGTGTGAGTGTAGGGCAGGTGTAGTGTGAGTGTAGGGCTCATGTACAGCAGGTGCAGTGTGAGTGTAGGGCAGGTGTAGTGTAAGTGTAGGGCTCATGTACAGCAGGTGCAGTGTGAGTGTAGGGCAGGTGTAGTGTGAGTGTAGGGCTCATGTACAGCAGGTGCAGTGTGAGTGTAGGGCAGGTGTAGTGTTAGTGTAGGGCTCATGTACAGCAGGTGCAGTGTGAGTGTAGGGCAGGTGTAGTGTTAGTGTAGGGCTCATGTACAGCAGGTGCAGTCTGAGTGTAGGGCAGGTGTAGTGTGAGTGTAGGGCTCATGTACAGCAGGTGCAGTGTGAGTGTAGGGCAGGTGTAGTGTGAGTGTAGGCCTCATGTACAGCAGGTGCAGTGTGAGTGTAGGGCAGGTGTAATGTTAGTGTAGGGCTCATGTACAGAAGGTGCAGTGTGAGTGTAGGGCAGGCTGACCTCCTGAGCTGTGCAGTGGGCCCTCCTGCGCCGGAGGCGGGTTGAGCTGGAGTGGGAGGGGCTCTGCACCACACGGATGGGGAAGGTCTTCTCGTACATGCTGGTGAAGGGGCTGCCTGCGCTGCCCCCGGTGGAGGCCAGGGAACTGCAGCCAGACAAGGGGGATTATTTCCACATTCAGGCACAGCAGATGAGATGAAACCAAGTAGAGCAGCTTCTAAGTAGTAGAGCCAACATGGTGGCCTTTCAAGACAACCACAACTAAACACATAAGCCAATTACAATTAAACACATAGGCACACATTCAAACCTGGAGCTAGTGTTATTGGTGTACGTTTTAAAGTTCTGTTTACAATTCTATACATTCTATACAATTTTAAAGGCCAGTTCAGATCAAGAATTTGTGACACAACGAGTTCAACAGGTAACTCCGCACAACTCATGGTTTGCAAGACACCAAAGCGACCAGATGAGACGTTGCTACGGTTACGATAGCATTTCTATCCTCCTCCTCGTTTGGTTACTCTTAACTCGTACGGCAAATATCTCTAATAACCCCGCGTGCATCTCTCACCTGACCCCACCTGCTACAAAGTTCTCCTGGTCAAAAATGACCACAGAACTACCGCACAGTCCCATTGCGTGCGGCACACGCCTGTTACGCGAGGCACATTTCGCAAAATAAAAGTCCCACCTCCATCGCATTGCAAAGCGCTCTTAATCTTGCTGAGAAGGATGCGCGAGCCAAACGGTGGGGCAGTCTGCCGAGCTGCGATTGGCTGAGAGACGACAGCAAGCACGGCGTGCACCGTTCTCATCAACACGACGATGCTCAGTCGCACTGAAGCGAGAGTTAAATGAGATCACTAAAGCTCTTAAAATAAGAAGTGATGGGGTCCTCAAGGGCCTATCGGCTGCAGTCGCCAGTGCCCAAGACCCGCCCACAATCGTAACAGAACCGGCCCGTGCCCAAGAAGCGGGTCGGTGTACCAGACCCTGACCCAGATCAGGCACTGTACGCTCTCTTACACCGCAGGCTCACAGGCTCTGTGCAACGGACGTGGTGTTTGCACACAAATACCGAGGAAAGCAGGACGCGTCCTGGCAGAGAGGACAGCGAGTGACAGAAAGACACACACAACACAAGATCGGGTCTTGTGACCGAAAGGCCGCAGGTTCGATTCCCGGGTAGGACACTGCCGTTGTACCCTTGAGCAAGGTACTTAACCTGCGTTGCTTCAGTATATATCCAGCTGTAAAAATGGATGCAATAAAAAAGTTGTGTAAATCTCTCGGATAAGACCCTCTGCTAAACGCCTGTAATATAATGTAATGGAGGATCTTGCATTGGGTGGTGTCTGGATTTACCAGCAGGTGGCTATGCAGGAACGGCTTTTCCGAGACTTCCCGGGACAGTAACATTACCCGGGATTTCCCGGGGGGGGAGGGGGGGGGGGGACTGACCTGGGCGAGCGCCGCGGCGTCAGGTTGAGGGTCCTGCCCAGGCGGGGGGAGGGGCACGGTCTGGGCGCGAGGACGGGGGGCAGCGTCGCCGAGTGCCCGTTGGTTTTGGGCGCCTCCCCCCGCGGGACGTCCGCGTAGGAGGGTCGGCCGAAGGCCCGCGGTCCCAGGGCGGGCCTGTCCATCCTCAGGGGCTCTGCGTGAACTGGGGAGGGGGGGGGGGGGGGCAGAGAGAATTAGGTAACACCCCCACATACAACCAGGACACAAACATTACACAATGGGGATTCCCCATTACAGCGGCGACCTATGTCTCTGATGCAGAGCTTCCCAAGCCTTTCCTGTCAGGCGCCCCCTTGGGAAATTCTGTAACAACATTGGACAGAAATTACTTTTTGTTCCAATGAACTTTTCCCCTCCTGCTTGAACCTGACAGGGAATATCCAGTAAAACATGTACCCACTGCTGTATGTGCAAACTGTCTACAGTAAGGCATCACATACTTAGCACTTTAAACAATAACTTGGTTGACAAATTCAGTCTGAATCGGAGGCCCTTGTGTGGTGTTGTGGCTATGCGTTATGTAACCTGCATCGCTGGTGCAATGATGTAGCCCGAGAGAAATGCGACTAATTGCAGCACGGCAATTAGTTTCAAAATTTAATGAGGCCGTGTCATTCATTGCACCAGCTACAGGTTCACATGCACACACAAACACAACACAGTGTCAACTTTGAGAACAATGGGTTACAAATGCCAAAAGTGCCAAAATAACAGTGTGCAGCAAAAAAGGTTTAAATTTACTTTAAAACAAGAGAGGCACATTCATGAAATTATGGAGATAGTTTTCATGGAAAATTTCCCTCCCAAATTGCTCTACTACAAACTGTTAAACAAGGAGTGAGGAGAAGCCATTAGGCCTGACCTGATTTGCAGCTTTTCCATGTCAGGGTACTGGAGGGCATGATGAAAGTCTCCCTGAGTGAACCAGGTGTCCCCACCTGGAACTGAAGGCAGAAAAGAGAGGGAAACATTTACACCACTTCCAGGCTCAATGGCAGAGCGCCCCCAACTGGATGCTATCGGTATACATTTAACATCTGTATTTCGGTTCGTGTTTAGCATAGTTAATTTTCATCCGCGCTTTAGCGATGTTGCGTGTAGCACTGCCCGGTCTGGGAATGCTGCTGGGCAGGTCTGGCACTGCTTGGGCGGATGTTCCCTCGCAGTGTAAGTGGCTCTGGATTAGCGTGTGCTAAAAGAACACGATGTCGCACACGCTAATGGGTTAAGCGCAAGCAGGACCCCAGTGTCAGCCCCAGAGACAGGTCAGCCCCAGTGGTTCCCGTACCTCAGTCTCCGCCCACAAGGGCGTGGCAGGACGGGACGCGGGCGGGGCCTCCGGAGGGGGCGGCAGGGGTGGGGGGCCAGGCGAGGCGGGCAGGATGTTGCTGAGGGAGGGGCCTACGCTGCTCTTCACCCACGAAGCCACGCTGGAGCCCTGGGTCTTCACACCTTTAGCAGCAATCTTTACGGTGTCTATCCAGTCTCCTGTCCGAAAGAGCGGGAGATCACTCATTATCAACGTTACGCTCATGAATATTGTCAATACTTTATTAATGACCGTGGTCCTTGTAATCAAAGTGGAAAACCTGGGTGTATAAACTCATCAGTTTCATACACCAATCCCTCATTAATAGCACTAGAGCAGCGAATATTTGGCCAAGAGCCTTTTTAAAACTGTCCCTCATTGAATATGATTTATGTTTTATCGGTATGCAGTAACCTGTTATACCCACAGAACAGAGACTTGTGTTCTGGGGGTATAAACTAGTCGTACAGTTACCACAAATGTGTACTCTGTCGATCACGTCTGTCTCGTCTGTATCTAGCACAGCGCACAGACAATATCTGAGGGTTAGCTAAACCAAGCGACAAGCGTGGGAAAAATATTCATACTTTGATTAACAACTAAATTATCATATGCAAACCTCCATGCAATTTTACCCAAAGTTAGTTGCACTCTCGCTCTGAACCAAATGAAGACTTGAAGTCTTGGCTTACCCATTCTGAATTTCTTCACCACTGCGTCTTCTTGATTGACAGCCTCCCCGTCTTCCACACTTTTCAGCAAACGGACAAATTCGAGATTAACAATAAATCCGTACAGTCGCGTGTCCATAGGATTGTGGCAAGATGTAGGAGCAGCGTACATAGCAGAATGCTATTGAAATTAGACAACATTAGTGGCGAATACTAGTTTAAACTCATTTGTTTTAAGGTAGTGTTAGCAAGCAAACTGCATCTAGTCTGTGAAAAAACTACCAACCTAATGCAAGTCTGTTAACTCAATTTAACATGTCTTGTAATATCGCACGAGAAAGCGCCCAGCTACACTGACTAACTTTGCAATTCAACGTAACCTAGCAAGTAACCTCACGTAGCTCATTTATATACTTAGCCAGAGATTTCAGTAGTTAAAGTCAGCTAACGTTCCGTCTATATACACGTTCTATACTCATTAGCTAAAGAATACGCGATCATCATCAAGCAGGCAAACTAACGGAGTTCTCAGTCAACTCAGAATGACTGACACGGTAACATTAGCGTTTAACGATAACGTCAGTGTTTCACAAGCACGGCTAAGGTAGCCGGCATCTAACCACCCAGTACATTACTGCTATGGTTAGAAGACCAGTAGTTACACCAATTATTACTTTTTACATCACCTGAGCACTTACCAATTGATCGGTCTTTTTCTTCTGTTCTGTCCATCTTGCTGGACTCCCTCTCCCTGGTCGTTCGCAGGCGCTCCATTCCGGAGGCTGGCAATCCCCGTTCCGATCCATTCGTACAGTTTATTAAACATGTTTTCGTGGCGTAAAAAAGTACCTCAACACCAATTAACGTCGCTGAGAAAGGTGCAAAAGTTGCTGGTGACGCAAATAAAACAAACGCTAGTTAACGTTATTCTGCCAACGCAGTCCAAAGCTCTGGCTAACGTTACGCATTCGCATAACCAAATTCCGTGTAGCCGGCTAGCCACCTAGCTAGCCGAGTAGCTACGTTAAGTAAAGAGCGAGATCAATTTGGATTCTCCAGTAGTTTTAGCTAGCCTAAGCTAACTAACGCTAGCTAGCCAAGCTAGCTAACGTTGAGCTAGGCGAACACAACGAAGAGCTCTCCAGATATTATCTTTATATTGACTTGGTTTAACTGAACTTTCTAACTGTATTTTCGTCTTCGACTATCTTTACCGGGGTCCTCACCTCATGAAATCCCTCTCAAAACAATGTGAATTCGAAAAAACGCTGCAAAGAAACAGAAACGATAATCTCTCCCGCTTCTTCCTCATTCAAAACCACAACATGGCCGAAGCACACGTATAAGCAAGAGGCGTTTTCATTGGACACCGTCGATCAAAGGACTCCAGTGTGTTGCTTCATGATTGGCTGGCCTCCGTTTGTCGCTGAATTTGGGCCATGTTTTTACACTGTAAGTGCAACATGCAAAAGGGGCATGTGATGAAAAAGGGCATGTGGAAGAGCTTCTAGCTCTTATTTTGGTTTCTGATTGGATAGTGCCCGCGCGGTCCTCTTGATTTCGCACCATAGTTTCTTTCTGGATATAACATCAACCACAAAAAATGATTTTACAAAATTCTGTTCACTCAAGCTTTGTGGTCTTCTTGAGCAAGGCTTAGGCTGTTTATTTATGAGAATAATTGCAATCAGGGATCATGAATTCAATCGTGACTCTTAACCACCTCTTCCGATCGAAGATCACCTGGTGATGGAAACTAAAGAAATTAATAGTTTTCAAAACAAACATAGTCAAGCTTAAATGTAAGGAACTTTCACCATGTCTTCTCAATGTTTATATGATTTAAATTTTCTTCCAACAAACAGTGTGGTCACAATATTGACTCTAGAATAAAATGTAAGACATTACGGATTGCCCCAGCATGTGGGGGCAAATGTAACATCATCATGAAATTGTTGAAATAACATTAAATACATCATCCCCATAATTAATGACAACACTTAGTCTTCAAACAGCCATTTCAGCCTTATTGTGCAATTAATTAAAGCAAATTTTGTCATATCAATTTATTATTAACGTTGAAACAAGCTTTTTTTTTTAGGAGTTTAACCTGTAAAGGTGTAGTATTTTCTGTAAGTTTGGAGAAATGCACGAGAGTGCTAGATTTTGAAAAATAATCAGGCCGGCACAGAGGGAATCAATGCATAATGAGAATCACATCTCTCTTATTTCTGACTGGTGAAATTTTAGGTGTTACGATTGCCCCCGGTCTCCCCTTGGGTACTTTTTACTGGTAAATGTGGTAAATTTCTACTAATACTAATCCAAAACTAATAAGGTGGGTTGCCGTTATTGCAACAAATGAATATGAACAGAAAAGGTACGTGGGTAGCATTTGGCAACAAGAAGATCCCATCAGATAGTTTTTTTAAATGTTCAGATGTGTTTCTACTGTCGTCTGTGGGCTTTACTCTAAAATTCCAGTGAACATCTTCCTAGTTTGAGCCTCTCCGCCCAGTATCCAATGTGATAAACTTTTAAACTCATTAAAACGTGAAGTAAGTATTCCGATTATAGGCAAATTCTAATTATTTGAAAAAATGTTTTTTTTGCCCAAAATACGCTTATTGGAATAATTTTTTTGCTACTATTTCAGTTCTAGCGTATGTTTTGATTGGACCATCCAGTTTTCTGTACAATGCAGGACATTTTAATAATATTTAAACGTTTTTGACGACCTGCCATTTTACAATTGCTGGTATCAGGCATTCAGCATTTTTGGTCTACCCTAAAGCAAGAAATTATGCTTCAGGTAACCCCAAAAAGTAATGTTTGTGATGTTTTCAGAGGTTGTCCATATTAACTAATTACTTTTATAGTGTATATTCGCACAAATATATTTTTTTTCAGAAAATGAGATTCCTTAGTTTTGAAGAATTATTGGCTAATATAGGTAACGCACGTAGAACCACTCGCGTCATCACATTGCTGTTCAAGGTACTTTGGAGTTAAGCCAATACGTAGCTGCTTGAAGTGTATTTGCTTGCTTTATACCACAGACACCAAAAGCCTGGTTACCAACCATTGTTAAATCAGCAGGTCATTGGAAACCTCTCTAGATATCTAAAATATCCTTCATTGTACACAAAACTGTCTTGGTCAATCAAAAAACCAAACTCAAAAACTCAGATAATATATTTCAAATATCCATTAAGTAAACTATCACTTTAAACCCAAAGGACACTCATTGATAAAGTTACAGAACAACCAAGTCGATATTAAATAATTTATTTGCAATGAAAAAATATAATGTTCATGGACACACCCTCTTCACTAAACACTCTATTACACATTCATCTTTCATTGTGCAGAACATGTAATTTGATACATGTGATTTAACAACCATTCTTTATAGCATTCCATAAAACAGCTCTTTTAATGCTCTCCATGAGTTAGTGCTAAAACAAATCTTTACATGTCAGTGTCACACTACTATTTTCGTTCTTCTTCTTCTCCCCTTTTCTTTTTTGCCACAGAAAAGCGAACAAATTCACAAAGTTGTGGCAGCTTACTCCACAGCATCTACCTGTGAAAATCAGCATACGGAATATTTGAATGTATATTGTAAAGGTTTTAAATGAATATGTTCTGTAAAGGCCGGGCATTCAATCTGGACCGTGCCAGTGCCAGCTGTGGCCCGGCAGCCCAGCAGAGCAACACACACCCGGTGCTGGCCTCACTAAGGGCTGAAGGGTTTCAGCTGGTCGTGGACAACAGCGTCTCACCGTGCAGCGCCACACTGAGGTTGCGATGAGCATTGCAGTGTTAGCACGATTGCAAATTTAGAGAAAAGGGGGATAAAGCATAAAGTACACATCAAGCAGAAGATTCAATTCAGTGGACCATTCAGTGCAATAGGGGATCATTCATGTGGGAGGTTTTGGTTGTTGTTTGCTGATTCTGGTGGTAAATCATAAAGTGCAGCAGATAGGCTAATACGTAATATCAGAACGCTCAGCTTTACATCAAAATGTCTATGAATTTCCAAGCATGTGACTACAACTGGGACCTTTATTGTAAAATGACATTTGACAGTGGTGCTTGAATGAGGGACTGGGAAAGGAAGGAAGAAGCAAACGATAATAGAGCGGGCGAGCAGAACTGCGGAGCTGAAAGGTCTGCAGCTGATTAATCCTGCTCTGACCCAAAGATCTGGAGGAGGAAGGAGAAGATGTAGACAATGTCCAGGTAGATGTTGAGCGTGGCGAAGATGTACTCCTCGGGCTTATGGTGTAACGCTTGTTCCCCATCAATAGCTGTGTGTCAAAGGCGAGGAACTGAGAGAGCGAGGGAGGGAAGGAGGGAGAGAGAGAGAGAAAAAGCGAAAGAGAGATTGTTATTGTCCAGTAGCACATGCAACAAACATTACAATAAATTTGTCGCAGGAGTCCAGGTGCTTACCATGGTGAAGAGGATGGCTCCCATCGCTGCGTAGATAGCATGCAACAAGGGAACCTATGGGACAAAGCAGAGTTAAAACTAACAGCACACCACCAACAAGCAATAGTGCAGTGTCTTAGGTCAGGGTGGGATCGGGTGCTAAACTTAGGAGAACCAAGAACTAGTGACTGGAGACCAAAATGGGTGGAGCTACTACATGCTGTTCATCAAGGTTCAGAGGCTTTGCTCTCAATCTGTTAAGTTCATGAAGCCTCACTCTCTCGCTAACTTCAGCACCAAAATTCCAGAAGATGGAAATCTGACCAGAAGCAGACTGTAATATTGTTTCTTCCGCACATTTTAAACTAAATTTTTTAGCCCAGTTGTAATTTCCAGGCTGTCCCATCCCTGCAACACTCTTCTTCCACCTGGGCGGGTGCACAATATCTCATGCCTCCTCCCAAATGCACCCGTTTTTCACTCTGGCTACTGCAGTTAGACCGCGGGCGTTTCACACTAAGGAGACTAAGGAGTCACTGAGGAGCACTGAGGAGAGGAATATCCTGTTGAAGTAAACCCTCCCTCCCTGAGGGATTCAATCATGGGTAGTATTGCAGGACTTGCAGTCCCAGTTGGGACTGGAATGCTTGCAACTGGATCAGAGCACTCCTTTCAGTAATATTAGTGTATTAAGTGAGGATCCATAATATAACTGTCCTCAGAGAGGATCAGTAATATAACCGTACTTAGGAAGGGTCAGCCATATAACTGTACTTAGTGAGGTCAGTAATAAAACTGTACCTATTGAAGGTCAGTAATATAACTGTACTAAGTGAGTGGTCAGTAATGTAAGTGTACTAAGTTAGGGTCAGTAATGTAACTGTACTCAATGAGGGACAATACTATGACTGTACTCAGTATGGGTTGGTAATAAAAGTACTTAGTGACGGTCGGTAATGTAACTTACATATCCAAAGGGCAGGACGATAGACAACATAATCCCGCAGAAGAACATGGTCATGCACAGCACAAAAAGAACGCCTTGGCAGGAAGTGATGTCAATCTAGACACAGACATTACAGAGGGTTATGTCACCAAATCACTGACTAAATAAGCTCTCTGTCCAGCAAATGTGACTCCACCTGTATTATTAACTGTCATAGGGAGGTGGTTGGTGGTGGTGGGGGGAGGTGGGGAGGGTACAATTGGAAGGGAGGGGGGAGGTGGGGGATGGTATAGGTCAGGGGGAGGGATTTATTGGAAAGGTGGGGGATGGGGTTGGTTGGAGAGGTGTGGGAGTTTAAGGACATTGGGGGGGCGGGGAGTATGGAGGAAAGGGTAAATCCAGGACTATACCGTTTAGCTGAAGATCTTTCTCACCTTGGTCTGGAAGCTGAAGATGGTCACAGACAGGCAGACCATTGCAGTGATGCCCAGGCAGATCATCACTGACTTGGTGTTATAAAAACTATCAGAGAGAATCAGACCAGATCAGGCACTTATGAGTATATTAAAGAGCTATGAATGCATTCTGAAGTACACTATGCAGGCTAAACCATTTAAAAAATGCTTATGAATTCAAAGCTCGAAGCATATGAAAAACAAACTGAAAATGTTTTTTAAGTTTGTCAAAGTTTAAACAGAGCATAAAGATTGGTAATCTTGGTAACTAACCTGAGGAGTACCCTAATAGTCTTTGATACTGTCAAAATTATAAACATTGTTTCTGACTCTTGCTGACTTCATAAGTCTGATGAAGTGTCTGTTGCAGTAATTGACATCCTATGTAGAACTGCCCACATCCAATGACTTCACATTGTTAGATTGACACATTCAACACATGGAGCATATGGGATGTAATATGACGCAGAGGTGTCAGGGATTCCTGAAGGTCATGCAGGTCGCGTGTATCAGTGTACAGACGCTTTTGGCACAGGTGAACCATCCCCTGTGAATCTATACATGTTGCTGTCTGACGAAAACCCGTCGCAGGGGAAGAGGGCATGCACTGCAAGCCCGCTGCTGTTGTTGTTGCTTAGCAACACATTTGTAGGGACAGGAAGGAGTGGGGTATGTGCGTTAGCATTGGGCAGGACGCTATAACAAACACAATCAGGCTTTAGTGGTTTACCTGGACACAAAGGCAGTCATGAAGGCCATGCTGGCTGTCTGAGAAATGGAGAGACAGCAAGAGTGTGCATGCAGAGCAAACACACACACACACGGTCAGAAAAAGACTGTACCTGGACAACATTCCTGTCATATAGGAGAGAGACAGAGTCTGGAACACGAGAGGTTGCAGTTAGTTTCAAGTATACACAAGCATTCAAGTTCAAGTATACACAAGCTTACACACTTGCACACACACAGCATCAATGTAGAACCGCTGAACAGACACATCACACAGGTGGCAGGGAGCCCCAGGTGATGCCATAGGTACAGTTGGTTAAAGATAGGCTAGCTGTGTCGTGGCATTTCCTTTAAAAAAAATGTTAAATTATTGGCAGTCAAGGCCGAACATGTCCAATCATAACCCTAGGGCAACTGCAGCAGCTACGTCCCATTGCCAGCACGAGAATGTAGACATCCTCTGAAACACATGGTGTTGCCACAGCTGCTTATTTTCACTCCGCAGCCCACAGCTAAGTTTGCACAGAGTGGAGTCCGAGGAAGACCTTTCATAAGCCATGCAGTCCACAGGCGCCTGACCATCCAGCTTGGTCGCTCGAGAGCAGTGAATAGCGTACCCATAACCGACTGAACCCTCTTGCATCCTGGGTGATGCAATCGGCAATTCGCGTGTTGCTCTATGGAGCTACCAGCCTCAGTTGGCACTGGCATAGTCTGAATTCCACCTGAGACCACAGGGTTCATCTGTGCACCACAACATGGTGCATTAACCAAACAAGCCACCTGCAGCCTCCTGCACTTATTTTCACCATGCTAACTGCTGGTTTGTTCCACTAACCTTACATTTATGGATTATAACTCTGGCCTGCTGTGACCTCTTGGTCATACCCTACTTGTGTATTCCTGAGAGTGACACTGATGTTCTCCGCTTAGCAAATGTAATTAGCTCAATTAAAATGAAGCACTCACAAACACGGCCAGTAGGATCAGGTTCCATGGAAACCGTCTCCTGTAGGGGGGACACAGAGGAGACAGGATGAGGGGTCACACTGAGGACACACCCCCCCCAAAAAAAAAAAAGATAAATGATCATAATAAAGCATCCATCACCCACCTTGGTCCTGTGCAGCAAGACAGTGTCAGGTATGTGACAAAGAACACTGCACTGTTAGAGGAAACATAAAAACCACAGATTCATTTTACGTGGCTTCAACACCAAGACACCAGGCCAGGTAAATTCAAAACACAAATTCCAAACTGGTGTTATTTAATTAATTCGTATTATTACAAAATCTCACAACAAAACAGATGTGCTCCATGGGAGGTGCCCAGTTTTCATAAACCAGCGAATGAGGTTTGCTAATGGGCGAAGAACTCTATAATGGGTGGAGCTATCATGTCCTATCAATGATCACATTTACATGCATATCCCTTTCACAGTGCATCTCAATAGCAGAATCGGAATTTGCCCCAAACTAGTATAAGGATAATTATTCACAACATGGCTTGCATATAAATATGGTCAATAACTTTCATAGGTCTGCACTGATATGACTACATTCCCATGAGTTCATTTTCAAACACTTATTAGCTTACCATCTACAGAACACCTGACATGATCTGCATACTTGTGTGCAAGTGAATGAGTAAATCACTTACTAAGAGGCCCAGTACCAGCCTGGATTAGTCTGAATGTAGATCTTCACTGGGTCACTAGGAGAGAAATGGGTAGGTTAGAGACCAGAACTGGGGTTCAGTCTTATACATGAACATACACAAACACACACACTCACACCCACACACCTTTTACTTTTAACATCAGCAAAGCAGGCTTCTAGTCGAGGGAGCTGGTGTGGGTCTCAAGGTTTTGCCAATATGTAAAGCTACGTATCGTCTGCACAGCAATGAAAATCTACATTATGTCTCCGAATAACGTGTCCTAGGGGCAGCATTTAAAGTAAAAACAGAAGGGGTCCTAGAACTGATCCTTGCGGAATGCCCCATTTTAGCTCACAAGGATCAGAGGCGGGCACACACACACACATGCAAAAACACACACACACACACACACACACACACACACACACACATATAAGCACACACATGCAGATACACACACACACTCATGGACACACACACATACATACAACACTCACCAGAAAGTGAACAGTGTCACAATGGCCAGAGTGATTAACAGTTGGGTCATTAGGATCGTATATACCTGCAGGAACACAGAAACACCCGTGAACACACACACACACTCATACACATCCAAGCACACACACACACACACACACACACACACAACACTCATACACGTGCACACACACACACCACACACACTCATACTTACTCATACACATGCACATGTACACACACACACACACACAAACACACACACACACACGCATATATACCAGGGCCCAACATCTTTTGTTTTGGTACTTCTGCATAATTGCTCTGTCCTGCCAGTGGACAGTGCGGTACCTTCCGTATGAAGATGCGACGAATGTTCTGATCGTGCCAGCTCCACTCTGTCAGCATCTCCCGGTCTCCATAGTAACCCCCACTGTAGCACGGGCTGCTTCCTTCTGAAGAACAGAGAGGGGTGCTGTGTGAAAGGAGGAGCCTTTGCTGGTGGTGATGTCACAGATTTTTATTACAAACACACCAGACATTTAGCGCCTATGGTCCTAAGAAATTAGTTAAATGAGTTTCTGGTGCTGGTTCTGGTCCAGAAAACCCAATGAAACAGTGGTCATGAATTTTCAGAATATACATCAACATGCATCAACAAAAATGAGACAGTAATGTAAAAAAATGTGAAGTTGTGTATCTGGTATCTGAGTTCCTGACAACAGTGGGGTGTTGGACATGGACAGTGGGTTTTTGGACATCAGCAATAGGGTGCTGGATATGGACAATGGGTGTTGGACTTGGAGAGTGGGTGTTGAACATGGAAACTAGGGTGCTGGCGTGGCGTGGAGAGTAGTGTGCTAGATATGGACGGTTGTTGGACATGAACACTAGAGTGTTGGACTTGGATATGTTGAGTATTGTTAGTAGAACAAGGAGACATAAATGGAAATTAGGAAAAGGTAAATTCCGTATAGATATTAGGAAGAATTTTTTCATGTAGACAGTAGTCAATTTGTGGAATAGTCATTCAGGTCACGTAGTAGAGGCAGAAACTCTGGGGATTTTCAAGACTAGGTTTGATACAGCATTAGATACAATCTAGTCTGTAGGTAACCAGAGCACTAGGTACAATTTAGTCAGGAAAATGGTGAGCATTGTCAGGCTGAATGGCCTGTTCTTGACATTATTATTTGATGTTATGTCATGTTATGGACAGTGAAGTGTTGGTCATCAGCAGTGGGGTATTGGACATGGGTACAATGGTGTTGGACATCATGGGGTCACTGGGTGGAGCTGGCAGCAATTACACAGCAGTTCCTTTCACCTGCAGTTGCCTCCTCGTAGCTGGGCGGGGCAGCAGGCATCCCCCCTTCTTGCATTCCATTGGTCGGTTTGTTCATCACTGAGACCTGAAGACAAAAGAAGAGACCAATGAGTCAATCTATGACAGAAATGCGTGCTGATGGAAAGCTCTAAAGAGCAGTGCATTGTGTTCTCTGCAAACACTTTCCTCAGACATGCTGAGGCTTGTCATGCCTCTTATCTACATGACTACATTGGTTCATAATGTGATGTTATAATGGCAGGCGGGAGGTCAATTTTCACTTTCATTCTGAAATTGAGTCGGTTGTTCAATGTGTTGAATGTGCTTAGCAGTGTGTTGCACGGGGTATAAATACACACACTTCTCAGGTAAGCTGCTGCCCCCTCCTCCCTCCTCCACTCTGGTCATCTTAGAAAATGAGTCATAGCACAGCAGCCTCCATCTGCCCACATGGCTAATCTTGTTTAAGCCACATCCCACCCTTCTCCTTCTTTCTTTATATCCCTCCCTCCTCCCTTTCTTCTGGGAATGCAAAAGAGTAAGAGTGACTGTACTCAGTGTGAAGGAGGGGACAATTTTAGGGAGGCAGGAGAGATAGAGAAAGAGGATATGATTGAAGAAAGGAGAGAGGAGGAAGCCACAAAGGATGACCAGAGTGAGGTATGGAGAGGGAGAGATGGACTGAGAGAAAGGAAGAGAGGGATATAGAAATGAGGGAGAGAACAAAAGAGGAGGTGTAAGAAAGGAAGGAAAGAGGGAGCATGAGGAAGAAGAAATAGCATGATGGTTGTTGCAAAGTTTTTTTTTTTTAATGTGTGCACCTCTATATATATCCATTTGCATGTGTATCTGATGTTTTTATTGGCTGATGTAACTAAATGTCCAATGGGGAGATGTATTATGTATAGGTCTGGAGCATTTGTGATGATGTAATCAGCAGGAAGAATAAGGTGAAAATGCTAAATCCCCTAAGTTTAGGGCTTTATTGTGCAGACATGTGAAGCTGTTTGTGAAATCGGTCTGTTCACATGAGGTCAGAACATGCAGAAATTACTGTTTTAAAGGCTGAGAGTATGTGGTCATTGTGGTTATTTCTGTAGGAGACCCTGCATAGTGCCAAACTCTCTGTGCTGTACAGGTATGAGACATGGCACCCTGTCAAGATGTAACTTGGCGGGATGGAATACCTGCTATTACGGTTGCAAGGAATGTCAGTATGTTTACAGACGTTAGTCATTCATTGCAGATCGGGAGCGTGGAGTGACTCCGATCCCTGGATATACACAGTCTAATCATTCTACTCTGCTCTCCTGTGATGAGTATCATACATACCGGTATTCACTCTCATTACTGAATTCGATAGTCATTACCGAAAACTGGCCGTGTAACTGGCAGTGTGTCACGAGCAGTGTGTAACTGGCAGTGTGTAACTGGCTGAAGACCTCACTTCACAGCGGGTCTCCAGCTCCATGCCTGATCCACACTCAGTCGTGTAGAAGTTCTCTGTTCTTAACATCGACAGGCTTAAATGACCATGTTCCTGGCTGCCCACGCTCGTAATCGAAAAACACATGACTCATGCGCTGGAACAGAGTCTGCATCAAAACCACAAAAGCTGCAGTGGAAACACAATGCATGCTTGTCCTATCAGTAAATGCAGGACGTAAGTCTTGGGGTCCTTGTCTTTAGTTAGCAATGGGAGACTGACTCTTCACAAAACCCAGAACCAATGAAGCTACAGTACTCTCTGGGCCTTTGGCTTGTCTTCATAGGGGAACCCTGTATGATTGGTGTGAAATGTATGAAAGCTCCCAGATTGGACCTATTTGGCTGTCAAAGAATCCTTGAACTTGATAGGGGTCTTCTACGGCAGTGTTTTTTTAAACTATGGGTCATGCGGTTGAAGGACAGCATAGCTAGCAGACCAACAAAACCTCAGCTGTCACTCAAGTCTGATTTTCCATCAAAACTCAAACTCGGCTCCACTTCCATGGAGTCAAACCGTGTGGCTTCATAACAATAGGCATTGTGCACGTATTTCCATCCTTCATATTAAAAAGTGACACACGGATCCAAATAAGCCAGTAACTGCATTCATAAAATAATCACACACGTTTAACCCACCTGGAGATAGTGAGTCTGATTGGTGCTTTCCCCACTAAATAGCTTGAACACCTGTGGTGACTCTGGAGTTGTGGTGTATGTATGCCATCACCAAGTGACATAATTTCAACTGAAGAAGACAGCGTACTGAAATGGCTGAATCCTGAACCTCATCTTAGCAGAAGATGAATGTGGGTCTTTAATAAGTTTAGCACTGGGCCAACAGAGAGATGAGGGCTTTAGGGAAAAGAGTCACATCGTTGCTCTGGATAGGTTTCTGCTAAATTAACATAATGTAATAGGCCCCATGGCATGGCGTGATTTTACGGGACAGAGCCCATGGCATAACGTGATTTTTAGGGGGCGGGTTCCATGGCGTGGTTTTGCCTTGGAGGGGAGAGGCCTCACCCATGCAGGGCTATAGGTTCAGATGACAGGTGAGATGCTGCTTTGCACAAATGACATTAATTCTGAATCACTCCAGTAAATGCTCAACTCTTTCACTTGATAACATATCAAATGCAAATAACCTAAGTCACTCTGAATAAGGATGTGCTTGTAGCATATGACAATAAACAATAAACCCGAAGCCCCAGGCCCCCTTCGCTGAAAAACAAACCAGGCCACACACCATCTTACACATTCAGTTACCTCCAGAAACCCAACTCTGATCCACTGCTCAATCACACTCTGATTCATTGCTCAGTCAGAAATCACACTCTGATCCATTGCTCAGTCAGAAATCACACTCTGATCCATTGCTCAGTCAGAAATCACACTCTGATCCGCTGCTCAGTCAGAAATCACACTCTGATCCGCTGCTCAGTCAGAAATCACACTGATCCACTGCTATGTCAGAAATCACACTCTGATCCGCTGCTCAGTCAGAAATCACACTAATCCACTGTCCTGCTGCATTGGCACTAATACTTTGGGCCATTGCAAAGGAAAAGCATCTTGACACAACTGTGAGATGTAGAGATGTGTGGGGAGGGGCAGAGGCTGGCACTGGAAATATGAATCGAACCAAAATATGGCAGAGAAATCCCTGCTTAAAATAACAGTGGCGATCATAACGTGCATGACAGCAGCAAAGCAGGGCAATCTGTCCCAGCAGTTAACATTCTGTGTAGATTCACTGGCTGTTATTTCTCTTTTTTTTGGTTGTTCTGCAGTCTTTATGATAAATGCCCTGGGTCCATCTATGACACCTGACATGAAATTCCATCATCCTCAGACAGACAGACAGACAAACAGCCAGAGAGCAAGAAAGAGAAGGAAAGAGAATGAGAGAGAGAGGTAGAGAGTGAGAATGAGGACGAGAGAGAGGGAGGCCGACCTACCTTCCCTTGGGTCATGCCAGTGCCTTAGGTGTCTGATTTGAGGTGTGACTGAGTTTATCTTCTCCAGATGAACACGTTTTTTCTGTCTCTCCTACCCCCTCTCTTTGTTTTGCTGAGATCCAGGCACTCACAGAGAAGCAGAAATGGCTGAAGTATCCGAGAGAGAGAGAGAGAGAGAGAGAGAGAGAAAGAGAGAGAAAGCGGGGGCGGAAATAGCGTCCTACACCACTGCTCAGAAATAAAGCTGATGGCTGCAGCTAAGATTATTAAACAGCCGTTTATACAGCCAGTAGGCTAATCCTACACCGGAGCACATCCTTCTCTCACCCCCCTCCCTCTCGGAAAAGGGACCTTCTAGCAACATCCAGGTGAGCCTACAGTGCAGATAAGACACTTGGACTGTACCATAACAAGGAGGGGGGGGGGGGTGTTCAAGTGTGTGATCCGTAATACAGTGCTCTCACAGAGAGGTCTAGGTTAATGCTACAGACAGAGGATGAGACAGAAGACAGACGTGCATGGTTTTATTTCAGATTTCTTCACTGGATATTTTTTTTATGTGCACACTGCAAATATTCGGCCTCATGCAGGCAGAAAGATAATTGCTGGAACATTCCTGGCACCTCAGACCTGCCATGCTGCAGCTGCTCTTGGCACATGGGACAGGTCTCATTACCATTCACCTGAAAGGCTGAGGGACAGACACAGCAGAAATTACACTGCATTTAACCTTTTACATTCGCTTCCTGGTCGGACCTTCTGAACAGCAGGTTTCAATCCCTATTCTTCTAAGAAACTTTATTTTAAAGGCATACTATGCAGGATTTCTTATCCTGTGTTTACAATCAAAGAAGTCTCCTTCTCCACCTTCAACCCCACCCACTCACTCACTCCACCAAACGTAGCTTGCTGGATAGCTAGAGGTAACATCAGTACCGTGAAATTCAATAGTAAGAAGGCAGATGCGATTATAGCTTAATTAATTCCATTATGTTAAACACAAGTGATTTTATTGTTGGAACTAAATTTGAAAATGATAAAACCTTGCAAAAGTCTTTCTTGTCACCAGCTTCACATTGCCAGTAATGTATCTAACAGGTTCAACAAGCCAACACCGTGTCTCTTTCAATCCCCCTGGCTAATTTCAGTTGATGACACTGAGGAAAAGGAATTCCAAGGTTAACTATAGATCTTGAACGAGTCCTGTCGGCTTCTTTTTGCTTCACTGTATCTGGACTTCTTCACTAGCAAGTTCGGCTGCCACACCCACCCCTCCCCACACAGAAAAGGCGCCACATCCTGGAACATCCCGAACACATTTTAGAATAACAAATACAGGTAAAGGTGCACAAAGACAAAGATTGCAAGTGCATCATATGCCTCAGCATGGTTATCATACAATATTTTCAAGGTAAAAATCCTGCATAGTATGCCTTTAACTTATTAAAGATGTGGTATGCAGTAAGCGCCTAATTGTTTAAAAAAAAGTCTGAACCAGACATGGCAAATTTAGCCAATCAAAAGATAAAACCATAATAAAAATATAATGCAAACATCCTTGCAGTCCTTTATAACCACCATTCAATTATTTTAAAATGAAACACAAATTATTTAAGGGCAAAAACAAATGGAATGTTAGAAAACAGGGATCTTACACTCAAACTGGTTTTTGGTGTGTTCCTGCATTTAAGTGCTTCATTTAGAAGAGAGATTGGCTAAAAAGCCCACACACCATTGTTCTAAATGGTTGACTCCACGTTAACCACAAAAACTGAAGACACTGCAGCCCTCCCGGACTGAAGACGGAGATCCTTGGTATAAAATATGATATACACAGTATACACTTGACAATATTAATTTAAACAATTTTTCTTTTCTCTGTTGTGTACATTACAAAAATATCATTATAAGAATGCACAACTCATTAAGAACCAGTGTCCATGAAGTGAAGGTTTCATTTAAGAGAAAAATGTAATTATATACAGTCAAATATTTACCACAGAAAATAAGGACTCATAAAAATGTAAAAATGTCATGGAAATCTGTCACCATGGTAACATTCACTGTACTCTGTGTTTTATGTTTGTTGGACCCAGACCTCGTTTTCGCAATGACAGTACAGTAATAATAAACATTGCGCAGGGTTTATTAAACCAAGTTGCTCATTTATTCTAAATATGGATAGATTTGCATCCATCTTTACACTCAAATTCATTATTCATTCATCCCCACTATTCAGCCTAGCAACAAAGGAACAGAGAGTGACCTGACTGGTGATGGGAGTCAGACTTCATGGGAAGTTTATTCCTCAGTTTATTGCCATTCAGCCACGCAAAGCAGCCAACCCAATCCGCCACAAAAACACATTCATTGGCTCAAAGTGGGTAAATGAAGCCCCATTCTCTCCTCACAAAACGGAACCTATTTTTAATTATGGGGGACATAAGAGTGACCCATTCATGTACACCTGGACAGTTATACTAAAGCAGATCATTTAATGCACCTTTAACATACCTGCACAGGTACTTCAATGCATATAATTTAATCTACCTGTACAGGTACTCTTAAACAGATCATTTAGCACACCTATGCAGGTACTCTAACACAGCTAATTTAATGTACCTATACAGACATACTTAAACAGATCATGTTATGCCCTCCTAAGAGGACACATTTGGCCTATAGCATGCTCTCAGTCTGGATATCCATCGAGTCCCTCAGCTCCACCCTCACAGGCGCTGGACAGCTATACTCAAACGGCTGCCCCTGCAGTGGGTAGGGCCCTGAGTGGAGTACAGCGCTGTTTGCCTTGGGCGTTCCCTCAGTGTCAACTGCATTCCAGTGAGGCAACTCTCACTCTTCCACCGACCGAAGCAGACACCTTCATTCCAGAGTGCCTGGGTAGGACACACTGGAAAAAGACTGCACTGACTGACTCACTGGCGCCACACTGTGGTTACCATGTTATAGTCCGAAGTAGCACGGGCGCACAGCTGATCCTCTTGCAACCCCCCCACCCCCCCACCCCAGCTTGGACCCTCTTAGCTAACAGGAGCATTAGCCTAATAATGGCACGTTTTCCCTTCTAAAGGGTGACCCTGCTGAGAACAGAGAAGCTCAATCTCAACGGCGGTAAAACATAAAAGAGGCTGAACATCCACATTCCTGCTTCAGACACCAACGAATAATAAAACAGCAGAGAAAGAACTTTCCAGCCTGTGAAAAGGTCCTTTATTGTTTGAATCTGGCGGTGCGTCTCTCTATGTGAACGCAAAAAAGAGCGTTCCTGTCCTCCCTCAAAAGCGGAACCCCGACCGTAGTCAGCCTGGTGTTTCTGAGGTTCCCCCGCGGTCACATGTCCCCCTCCCCGCGGGTCCCCTCCAGCCGGAGCTCGGCGTCGTGGCGGGCGAGCGCGAGCAGGCCGACGGCGGCCAGCAGGGCGGCGACCATCATCCCCGCGCACCCGCCGAACATGTGCCGGGTCCCGGCCCCCGCCTCGCCCGCCCCGCTGCCCGACACCTCGCCGTGCAGCGCCAGCAGGCCCAGGCAGGCCAGCAGGTGGAGCGGCAGGCGGAACCAGGCCAGCACGCCGGCCCGCCGGTCCTCGGGGATCACCCGGCCCTGCAGGAAGCCCACGGCGGGGAAGTACAGGCCGCAGCCCAGCTCCAGCAGCAGGAAGGCCAGGAAGGACCGGAGCGGGCGGGGCTGCCCGGGCGCCGTGGAAACCGTCAGCACGGCGAAGGAGAGCGCCGCCAGCAGCACGGCCGCGCACAGCAGGTGGGCGGGCTGCAGCCGGAGGCGGGCGGAGGAGGTGGCCAGGCGATAGAGGGCGGAGCCGGCCATGCTGGCGGCCATCAGGCAGGAGAAGACGATGCCGAGCGGCGGGCCGTGGGGGTCCAGCACCGGCGTCCAGAGGAAGACGAAGATGTAGAGGACGCTCTCGAAGAGCGCCTGGACGGCGCCCAGGAGGACGACGCGGCGGTCCGACAGGAGGCAGCGCAGGCCCTCCAGGCAGGCGCGCCAGAACCGGGCCCGCGCGGACAGCCGGGGGCCCGGCGGCATGGCCGCCGCCGCAGCCGCCGCTCCCAGCAGGGGCCCGCTCTGCTCCGCCCCCGTCCCTCCCTCCGCCTCCTCCCGCCCCCAGTCCCACAGCACCACCCAGCCGCAGGCCGCCAGGCAGGGGACGGCCAACAGGAACGGAGCCACCGGCCCCAGCCCCGCCCACTCCGCCAGCAGGTTGGCCACCAGCCCCGCCCCCACCGCCAGCCCGTGGTTCCACCCGGCCGCCCGGGCGAAGGTGCCGGGTATCCACTCGCGCGGGAAGTCGCGCACGTCCAGGTGGCGGTGCAGGTACCAGGCCTCGAAGGCGGTGGCCAGCAGGGAGGTGGACAGGCCGCCCAGCACGCGGCCCAGGACCAGGACGAAGTAGTCGCGCGACAGCTTGGTGAGGCAGCAGGCCGAGTAGGCCAGGCAGAAGAGCAGGCAGGCGTTCCTCCGGCCCAGGGCCTGCGGGAGCCAGGCGGCGACCGGGGCGAAGAGCACGCAGGAGGCCAGGCCGCACACGTACAGGATGGCGATCTGGGACTCCAGGAAGCTGTAGTGGCGGTACAGCTTGTACAGGTAGGGCCCCTGCAGCCAGTCGGCCCACAGAGCCAGCAGGTAGCCGCGCAGGAACAGCGCCTGGAAGCCGCGGAAAGCCGGGTTGGCCGCGCCCGTCAGCCCGGGCTGCGGCGGCGGTGAGGCCCGACGGGCCACCAGCTCCAACCCGCCGCATAGAAGCGCCAGGACCGCCAACGTCACGTACGCCACCGCCAGCATGGCGTCACGGCGATGGGGCGTACACGCGCGCGTGTGTGTGTGTCGTATTAAGGGAGACTTCACCCTCTGCTTATTTCTGCGTACAGTCCTCTTCCTCAGGGTCTCATGGTCTCAGGGTCTTCCTAGATGAAGGGCAGCTTTGACCTGGGAGGGGAAACACAGGCACTTTTAAATGCTAGTTTACTTTTGTAGTGAGTCTGTGAGCGAGGCGACACATTAGAAATTTATTATAAAAGCACTTGCTAAGGAATGGTTGCAAAGTGTTTAGAATTCAGTCATTTGGCAAAAGCTTTCAGTCAAATGGACTTTATAAATGTGCATTTAACATGGAAAGCAAACACTGTATTAAACATCTTCCTACACCTAAAAATGTTGCCCTAAAAATCATCCTTTTTCTCCGGCAGTGCTTCCCTGGCCGAACATATCTGAACGCACATTTATATGTTCTTTGTTATGTCACTCTGGATAGGAGTGTCTGCTACATTTCAATAAAGTATAATTAAACATATTAATGATCAGGTGTAGCCGGCACAACAGGCCGAGTACACTCATACAAACAGGGAAGAATTTCGTAGCAACGAGCAGCAAACTTCAAAAAGGACGCGGCCACTGTGGATACCATTAACCCTGGTGCATACGCAGAACTTGTGGGTGTGTACGAGAAACTTACGCATACGCCTTTGAAAGAGTTCGCAAAGGCAGGTGTACAATAGCAGATTATTCCCAAGTGTTTTCATGAGATATTATAATCGCTTGTGTGAGCTGCACACACACAACAAAAAACAACAGAGAACGAGAAACCTTCAGACAGTATAGAAGCCATGTGATGTAGTTGGACAACTCTAAAAATACAGTAACCTAACATGATGCGTCTCTACAAGCATACAAGCTACGAACATTGGCCGAGCAAGGGTCAGTAAGAGTATTTGTTGCTAAACAAAAACATTCGATACAGATACAGTCTATTGATACAACAGATACATGCAACGAACAACGAGCAAGCAAGTCAGTTAACCAGCTATCCATGAACATTTTCTTCAACTCTGTCAGCTTACCATTTATTTGACACTCGCTAGTCACGGATTTCCTCTCTGCCAAATCGTGCTGTCTGCAAACTATTGCATTTAACTGCCCCATAACTATTCAGGAGAAGATAAATATGAATTTATCGCTTCCTGCTAACATTTTATCCGTCCATGGACGTTTACTTCCGGGTTCTGTTCCGTTTGCGAACGGAGACTATGACGTGTACACTTACTGGTTAAACTCACTAAACTGGATGGTTAAACCGGAACAAAGTAATCAATGAATTCATCTCGCTATTGAGAAGTTATTAATACACGTGAGGGGAATGCATTTTTCGTATGTAATACTTTGCTCGTGGGATAATAAGATTAAAATATATACGATTTTTGTTTGCTTTAAGTATGAAGACCAAGTTTTCATTCTTAAAGAAAAAATCAGAAAATATGATATATAACAAATGATGTAGCCTACCAAGGTACCAACTGATGTACTTCCACAATTTGTCACTATGCACCCTGGAAGACACCGTATTTGTTGACAGGGATGGATCGGAAATGTATGCAATAGAAATTATATTTTAAAAAAACCATGCTGGCTAGCTATATTGTTGTTGTGTTGTGATAAAAATATATATGACGTTATATTCTATTTGAAATTACGTCTTAAGTTAGTTATGATAGGTTGTACTCTTTTATACGGTCTATGGTTGTACTTTATAATTCCCTGAAAGGAACTCCTTTTGTCATCACGACCGTACATTTATGAAGTGAAATAAACAATATAACTTAATAGTAACAAATCTGTTATTTCCAGTAATTTTAAATTGAAATACGATACCAGTGACACTAGAAGTAGAAGGGCGCAAGCGTGTTCCAGCTGAGCCGTGACGATAAAGGCGTGCGTCGTGAGCACAGTACCGGTATGTGTAGTTCCTAAGCGTACTAAACGTACACAACGTTGTGCCTTGTACTTCTTATGGGTCAATCGTGCTGCTGATATTATATGTCATAAGTCATATATGTTATGAGTACCGCATACCAATAGCTAACTGGTTCCCGACTTGTAACTAAAAATATCGCTTATTGAAAATTGCCCCATTCATTTTCCCATTGACAAATTTGCGGGAAAACGAGGGGAGTGGCTTGGTGACGTTTTCACTTACAAGCCCGCTGCATGCACATCAACAATGCTGTATAGAATAGGCCTGTTCCAAAAACTATCTACGCAAAATAAACCCCTAATATATAGCAAGATACAAATATATTTGAATCACAGCACTGTTTATTTCGGCCGTTGATTTGTTTATTTATACAAAAGGGTTACAGTGAAGACGTATTTTTGTAGGCCAACCCGGATGTTTCTTCCGCCATGGGATGCACGGCAGATTTCCAATGCATTTTCCCCGTAGGGATTTCGTTTTCTGCCGAAAATAAGACTTGTGGTTAATATGCCTGAGACAGTTTTAGGTTTTGTTCTACGAGTTCAACGCCCATTAATATCTCAACCGTGAATTTCGAAGCCGTTATTACCTTTAAAGAAGTAAGTTGCTGCCTTGAAACTACAACGGTTACCGCGTGCAGGCGGGCTAGTATGAAAACAAGAGTGGCGGTTGCAAAAATGTGGCCATTGTTGTAGTTTCAACAGCAACTTGTTAGCAACTTTTTAAAAGCACATAACAGATTTGAGATCCACGGTTGAAATATTAATCGGTGTAATTTATCTTGCAATACTTTTGCGTTCCCTCGTAAAAAAACCCCAAAAAACATTAATAATAGATTTGCCACACACATAATAAATAAGATAGTATGCATTTATTTACTTCTGGGTGCATATTGGTTAGCGAGGGCTAGTTAGACCTTTCTGAATACGAGAAAATAGTAAGAGATAAATAGTACGGACCCGAAGCTGACTAGTTTTACCAATTAACGATTGAAATGTAACAAAGCCCCAAAACATTGTATTTTGAACGTACTGATGAAGGAAAAAACAGTATTCCTGGCACAGATTATTAAAAATATTATTATCCTGGACAAATCTGAATTTACACTTGTGCTAAGTGTGTATCTTACATTGCCATTGACCTTGTTTAATCATTGGAGACTACCATGAAATACCTCTGATGATTCTCTATCAAACCATATTCATTCAATGGAGTCATGGCTAAATCTAAGACCATTTAAAGCCGTGTTTGTGAAAGTAAGAGCATTAGTCCAGCTTGCAGTTTAGTCTAGGACTTAAGCTGACTGGTCCATAAAGTACACACTTTTTTACCCCACTCAGTGGTAATATTTACAAATTTTTGGTGATGTTTGGTGCACGTGCTTCATTCTTGTTTCCTTCCTTAAGTGTCGAGGCTGTCTGCCAAAGAGGAAACCGCGCAGGCCACGCCAGAACCGTTCTGACCTGCCGGTTCATCCCAGAAAAATGGGGTCAGTCGTTCACCCTGAACAAGAGAACAGAGGCATACAAGCTCACTTTGTTTGCAAGGATGTACGACACAGTGCTGATCTGGAGACGCTGACAGCCCAGATTCAACATGGCCTTGAAGGAACAGCGCCCAAAACACAGATTGACTTGGAAAAAATGGAGCCCTTTATTCACGGTGACTTTAAAATTCCAGTCTGTGAGGTTCAGCGTCACATGGAAGAAATTTCCTCCAAGATCCAAAGGGACCTGGAGGACTTAGTTGCCCAAAGGCAGCATAGCCCGACAGGGAAAGCTGGACCGATCCGACCTCAGCTGGATGGAAAGGATGAGCTCATCCAGCGTGACCTTGATCAACTAGCAACCTGGACCCGACGTGACCTTGATGGAACAGTTGCCAGGATTCAGTCTCAGCTTGATGAAGCAGCAGCTTGGATCCAGCGTGACCTAAATGAAACAGTAGCCTGGATTCGACGTGACATCAATGAAACAGCGGCTTGGATCCAACTTGACCTGGAAAGACTGGAATCCCATATTCAGCATGACTTGAAAGTACCAGTAGACATTCAATGCGGACTGGAAGAAACTTCCATCCAGGTCCAGAGTGACCTACAGGACTTGGTTGCTCAGTGGCAGTTTAGCCTGGAAGAGAAGACTGAGCAGATCAAACCTAAGGTGGAAGAAGAAGATAAGCAGGTCCAACGTAAACTCCGAACAGCAACCTGGATTGAACCAAAAGTTGAAACAGCTGTATTTCATATTCTGCATGACCTGACTGGATCAGAAGGCCAATTTGAATGTGAGATGGATGACATTTTAATCCAGATACAAAGGGACCAGGAGTTTAGCCTGGAGGAAATGGCTGAATTGAATAATTATGACCTGGATGAAAATGCTGCAGACTACGAAGAAGAGTGGGACGAAACGGAAGCATTGGTCCAAAGTGAGCTGGAAGTGAAGCTCACCACACCCCACTTCGAGCTGTTGGAAAACAATGGCATGTCCTTGGAGAACTTTGTGTTGCACAAAGTGTTGGGCAGGGGCTCATTTGGAAAGGTAGGGCCTGATCTTCTTCTGGTTCTGTCTCAATGTAAAATCTCAAGAGTACAACGAATGATGCTTACTGCACTCATTAAACATATCTCTCTCTCTCTCTCTCTCTCTCTCTCTCTCTCCTTTTCCATCTCTTTGCTTCTCTTCTTTCCTATGTTCTCCCTTTGTTCAGGTCATGCTGGCAGAGTTGAAAGGAAGTGGCGAGTACTTCGCGATCAAAGCCCTGAAAAAAGAGAATAGTCTGGCTAACAGCCACATACAGTTCCTCATGACTGAGAAGCATGTGCTCCAGTTAACAACAGAGTGCCCCTTCCTCGCCCATTTGCATTCCACATTCCAAACAAAGGTAATACCACCTCCCAGTCCAACAGTTGTACTCCACCACTCAATAAAAAATAACATTATCACATACATGTGCCACACCTACTTGGCCAAGGAAAATGTCCATTCATTTTATACACCTGTAATTCCATTTCCCCGACCAATGAAGCTCTCCTCTCACATATTTATTCTCCACAGATAGCAACCCTCCTCTTCACACATCGTCTTTTCTGTCTAGACCACCGTACCCCCCCAAGTGCAGGGAAGTCTTTCCCTGTCATGAGTGACAGTGCTATTTGTGTCCTTAGGCTAACCTATTCTTTGTGATGGAGTATATCAATGGGGGAGAACTGTTCTTCCACATACAAGAGAGGGGATGCTTTGACCTAGTCGACACACAGTGAGTACCAAGCTGGTTTGCCCATGCCACTATTACAGGGGATTGT